>QLTV01003131.1:3058991-3086049 GCA_003457575.1 Thermophis baileyi | reverse complement strand
AGTCCGGAGGCTTCAGTGAGGCCTGTGCGCATGCGCGGGGGGGAGTGGGGGTTGTGCGCATGCACGGGGAGAGGGCATTGCATTATAGGTGTGGGCACGCGTGCGCAAGCTATTGTGTGCGCGCACACCCTTTTGGCACCCGAGCCAAAAAAGGTTCGCCATCACTGATCTAGATTTTAATATCCAGGTATCTAGAGCTTGCATGCAAGCAAAAATTTCTTACGTGAAACAAAAAGCCGCTGTTTTACTAGTAAGCAGGTTAGTGAAATTTAGTGCGAATGAACAATAACTTTCTAAAAAATGTATCCCCCTAGGTTGCAAAAATACTTCCTTTCTTACAACGGAAAATTCTGGTTAATAAACGCTAAGGTGTTTCAAGTCGCTTCAGAGTTGACACACATCCTATAATCTCACACGAGAAGCCAGTACCAATTTTGCAAGAAATGGTGGGTAGGCTTGTGCACAAGGAACTTCAATCAGAACAGAGCTGGAAGGGACCTCAGAGGTCTTCTAGTCCAACCCCCTGCTCAAGCAGGAGACCCTCTACCACAGAGGTCTTCAAACTTGGCAACTTGGCTGGAGAATTCTGGGAGTTGAAGTCCACAAGTCTTCAAGTTGCCAAGTTTGGGGACCCCTGCTCTACCATTTCAGATAGGTGGATGTCCAGTTCTAGAGCAGTGGCCCCTGGAGGATGTGTGACGTCGTCACAGGGAGATCCGCGAAGGCTTGAAGGAATGTTATTAAATCTTAAATCTTGGGGGTCCATGGTGCTTGGCCACAAAAAGGTATTTAAAGGAAGTCCATGGTGAAGAAAAGGTTAAGAACCACCATTCTAGAGCAATTGCACTCATCTTTTAAAAAAAAAAATAGCTCTCATAGCTACCTCGAAATGAATGTAATTTTCTATTTCTCAATGCAAGTTTCATAATAGAGGGGGTTGGACTAGAAGACCTCCAAGGTCCCTTCCAACTCTGTTATTCTGTAAATGACAACTACAACCAGGAGCCCTGAATGAGTAATGAACAGGAAAGCCTACTAAAATGCAAATACAGTAAGAAATCTTGAGTGACAGCCGTTAATCTGAGCCTGGGAGACTTTCTTTCAGCTTTTTCCAATTCTTTCTTCTTCATTTGGAAGAGCAGAATTGGCATTTCAGTTCTTTGGTATCCTAGTACAATGACAACCTAGAGCCGTGATGGCGAACCTATGGCACACGTGCCCAAAGTGGCAGGCGGAGGCATGTCGTCTGCCACGCACGGCGTTGCCCATTCCTCTTCCGGGTTTCCGGTGCACGCATGCGCACCGGCCAGCTAGCCTTCTGGTTAGTGGTGCGCATGCGCGCGCAACGATCAACTGACCTTCACACGTGCGGCAGTGCCAGAAATCGGAAGATCAGCCGATCAGCTATCAGAAATCGGAAGATCAGCTAGCTGGCCGGTGCGCACGCGTGCCCCGGGACATCCACCCACTTGCCAGCCAGGAGCGCTGCCGCCAGTCGCTCCTCTGCACCCGCCCGCCTGCCGTCACCGCCACCGCGAGGAAAGGCCCTGAAGCTGCGCTGTCCAGGATCCACATGGGCTGCTGCAGGGGGAGGCCAGGCATGGCTGGCTGGACGCTGCCCGGAGCGCGACGCTAGCAGGAGGAGCCGCCGCTGCCTCTTAGCCAGCGCGAAGGGCCTGCTTCCACAGCCTGCTGCCGCCCTCTCTGCCCTGCCGGCTGCTCCTGCCACTGTCAGGGAAGCGCCGCCGCCAGGGGCGAGGGGGTGGCGGTGGCAAGGATGGGCGAGCCGGGGCTTCCCTGTCTCCCTGCCCGAGCGGGCTTCTGCTGCGGCCCCAAGCCTCTGGCGGGGAGGGAGGGAGAAGCCCCAGCCCGCTGTTCCTGCAGCCGCTGTGGAAACGGCAGTGTGAGAACAGCCACCACCAAGCGCGAGGGGGTGGGGGAGCAGCTTCCTCAGGGAGCAGAGCAAGGTAAGCCGCGGCTTCCCTCCCTCCCTGACCAAGCGGGCTTCTTCCGTGGCCACAGGCAGTCCGGGCCATCGTCACGTCCCTGTTTCCCTGCCATTGTTTCCCTCCCTCCCCACCAGAGGCTTGGGGACGCAGCAGAAGCCCGCTCGGGCGGGGAGACAGGGAAGCCCCAGGATGGCTGGCAGCTCTGCTCCTTTTCCTCTGATGGGTTCCAACGTGTCCTCTCGCCCCTCACAACCAGCAGAAGGAGAAGCCACCGGCGGGGAGGCGAGCTCCCCCCAGGAGGACCGGAGGAGAGCGCTGTAAGCAGTAAGAGGCGCGCCGGCCGGGAAGCGGTCATGCTCCCTTGTGGCGGAAGAGGGTTGCACCAACCCTTGCCGACACGAACAGCCATGCTGGACGCTGCCCGGAGCGCGAGGCTGGCAGGAGGAGGAATAGCAGCGGCGGCAGACCATTCACGCTGGCAAAGTTTGGTGCAGGCGGCTTTCCAGGCCCAAAATGGGCCGGGTGGGGATGCGTGGGTCATGCATGCGCGGGGATGTGCGCGCATGCGCAGTGTGGGGCGCATGCGCATGGGGAGCTCATGTGTGCATGCGCAGGTGGGGATTGCATTGTGGGTGCCGGCATGCACGCGCGTTATTGCGCGCGTACACACACACTTTTGGCACGCAACCAGAAAAAGGTTCTCCATCACTGACCTAGAGGAATCTCAGAAGAGATTTTGCAATCTTTAGTTTGTAGTACGGGCTTACCAAATGTGCACTTTATGAAATAAGTAAACTCAATTGCCATGATGCTGGGCTATAGTCTCAATCTTTTTTGTGACCTATTTTAAAACATTCTGGGGAAACTGCTTTCAAAAATAAGCCGTTTAAGTATTGTTAAATGAGTTAAAACTGAGTGGAATATTTTAAAGCTGCAAATTTATGCAGGAAAAAAAAGGTAAAACTGGAAAATGGAGAAACTAAACAAAATGGAAAGAATCTGACTGTTTCTACTCCTTTACTATATTCTGGAAGTTTTCACCAAATCTTGGGTTTAGCTGGGGAGGTGGGGGGTGTTGTTGGGTGTATTATTGTTATTTTTGTTTGTTTGTATACAGTAACTGGATTCCATCTTGCTTTAGTCTGTATTGGATATTTATGGTAATATATTGTGAGCTGCCAAGAGTCAGCTGGAGTTGGGTGGCAAAATAAATTGAAAACACACACTCACACCCTTCATTGGCCTATCACTGTGATGGCGAACATATGGCACGTGTGCCCAAAGTGGCACGCGAAGCCATGTCGCCCGGCACGCGCGGCCTTGCCTGTTTGTCTTCCGGGTTTCTGGCATGCATGCGCGCGTGATGATCAGCTGTCCTTCGCACACGCGACAGTGCCAAAAACCAACCTGTGCATGTGCACCGGCCAGCTAATTGTCGGGCGCGCATGCGCGCCAGAAGCTGAAAGTTCGGCTTTTCCGGAGCGCGATCCCTTTGCGCGTGGCAGTGCCGAAAACCGGCCTGCGCATGCACGCCAGCCAGCTGATCGTCAGGCGCGCATGCACGCTAAAACCCAGAAGTTCGGCTTTTCCGGACGTTTCCACGTGACCTTTTCGGCACTCGGTGCCGAAAATGTTCGCTATCACTGGCCTATCACAATCTATATGTTCCTTACAGGCAGTTACTGTTTATAACCCAGATTCCTGACCAAGCCAACATAAGTAGCTGGTTATGGCAAAGTTTCTTCAGCTTCCATTCACAGTTCCTAGAAGTTCACCCAGTAAGGGCTTAACAATTAGTACCAGTAGTTTTCCTTATAAGTGGAAATGCTTTTTACTTATGCACCAGAGTTGATTTCATATAGTTCTGTAACTACACAATTCTCAACCCACAACTGTCTGAATTGAATTTGATTAGCGGCAGTATTCTGTAAGTTCTTAGGTTGCTTACCAAGCTGTGAAGACGCCGTGATTTTCATTCCCTGTTAACATAAAAATACATATAAGAACTGGTGCTCTCTGAACTTGGTTATTTGCAGATGTTTTCTTATCTAACTAGGTAACAGAGAAGAAGAGTCCTGGTGGCGCAGTGGTTAGAATGCAGTATTGCAGGCTAATTCTGCCCACTGCCAGCTGTTCGATCCTGACCGGTTCCAGGCTGATTCAGCCTTCCATCCTTCCGAGGTTGGTAAAATGTGGACCCAGATTGTTCGGGGCAATGTGCTGACTCTGTAAACCGCTTAGAGAGGGCTGTGAAGTGGCATATAAGTCTAAGGGCTAGTGCTATTGCTAACATCATCTGTGTGAGTAAGTGTGTGGTTTGCTCTCTGTTTCTATAGCTTCTCCTGCCTGTCTATTCATTAAACAGGGAGCAAATTCCACACTTAACTCATGCTGATGAGATTACCTAGTTGGATAATGAAACATCTGCCACAAGAAAATAAAAAAGACAAGTTAGAGTACCTGCAAACAAGCTAGAATAAAATAAAGCACCCATTACATATTCTTGCCCTCATTGTTGAGTTAACTGATGGGCGAATGTCTAAGATTAAAGCTACAACAAAGGGCTTTAATGGCCAGTATGTTCTGGGCTTAATGACCCTGATCTGGAAAACAGATTTCAAGAGACCTGGCTCTAAAAACAGTAACCTAGTCAGTCCCTGCTCAGTTCCCTGTGATGTGTGCAGACACAGTTGTTGGCAAAACATCTGGAAATCTGTTTCCTAGACCTCGAGTCAACACTGAAGCCCAACACCGCTCAACATGAAAGCTACATTTTATCCTATCATCGCTGGATTAAAGGTGCAGTGATTCTAACTCAACTCTCTACTCCTGTCCTTTCACCCGAAAACACTTTCAAGAGTGCCTCAAAGAGTTAAGGGAGCCTTCTTCAACAAGTTTGCACGATAGAGGAAGGACAGACTATCCTCCCCATTCCGTTCATGAGACTCCAGAGCAAGAACCGTGCGGTAATTATTGATTATTCCACAGAAGACATCTTCAAGCACGGTGTCTGCTATCTGTAATTACCCACAACAAAATCCCACAGCTTACGTTCTACGGTTTGGTTCTGAATTCATAAATCAAGTGATTCCTTAGGAAGCTGCCAAATAGCAATGATTTATACATACACACCAGACAGCATATTCCCAATGGCCATTATAAGCATCTTATTCATAGTCTTTCTCTGTGTTATCGTACTTACTGTACATTTTGGTTGTTCGGAGGTGTTCTGCTCTTGTAACAAATTCCATTCGGCCGACTGTTGAAGAGCAGGACTTTTTGGCAAAGCTGTAACTATTTTTTTTTTAAAAAAAAACCATGTATTTGTAAAAAAAACAATGTATTTAAAAAAAAAAAAAAAAAAAGTAAACCTAGATTAAAAAAATAACTTCAATAAAGACATTAGCAATTGCATTTTAAAACAAAACGAAGCTGCGGAGAACCGGACATGGAGCTCTGGTTTCTAATTCAACTTTCCCAGCTCAAGTAGCTGCAGGAAAGGCTCGATCAGATGAACCAGGAAGGAGCCTCCAGAGATCCAACGGGTCTCGTCCAGCAACCTAAACACAGGCAGTCCTCGACTTACAACAGTTCATTTAGTGACCGTTCAAAGTCACAACGGCACTGAAGTGACTCATGACCCAACACTTTTACGACCGTTGCAACATCCCCAGGGTCACCTGGTTTACATTCGGATGCTCGAACAACGGACTCACGTTTATGACGGTCGCAGTGTCCCCGGGGTCACATGATCCTCTTTTGCGACCTTCTGACGAGCAAAGTCAAGGGGGAAGCCAGATTCACTTAACCCACCGGGGTTACTAATTTAAGAACTAGCGGGGATTCGCTTAACAAAATGCAGCGAGGAAAGTCGTAAAACGGAGCCAACTCATTTAACAACATAAATTGGGGGGGGCACACTTGTGGTCGTAAGTTGAGGACTTCCTGTAAATGAATGTGCAAGGGTCGTTCCCCCCCACAACGAGTTTTCAATTTATATTGTTCTTTCAATTTATATTGTTTTTATTTGTTTCCTAGTACGGTTTGAATAGCTTGTTAGTAACCTTGACTATCACTAAGTGTTATATCTTTTTATTCTTGATGAATGTATTTTATTCTCCTTATGTACACTGAGAGCATATGCACCAAAGACAAATTCCTTGTGTGTCCAATCACACTTGGCCAATAAAGAATTCTATTCTATTTGACCCCAGCCCCGCATTTTGGTACATACGCTCCCAGTGCAAGGGGAGGGAAAAAACCCTTACCCTGTGGACTAAAGCACCAATGAAATGAACTTTAGAGCAGCGGTTTTCCTCAACCTTACCAGCTTGGTGAACCGGCAACAGGACGGGGGGGGGGAGACGGTTCACGTGCGAGCAGTGGGGGCTTGCGCGCGCACGCACACACGCAGCTCCTTTTGTGCAAGCGACATAGCAAGTGGAGCTATGTGCGCGCTTCGTCCGCCACTTGTGCGGCCCGGTTTCGAACAGGCCACAGCCCAGTACCGGGCCATGGACCCCCTGCTTTAGAGCCGTGCCTTCTATAATAGTTGCTACCGTATGATTTACTAACTCACTTTGTAAAATAGCCACTTCACAACCAAAACTATAATGATTTAATCGCAAAGGAACACGGGCCTTTAACCAAGCTAATCGACAAATCAGCTAAGGATTTAGGCACATTTTAAGAAAGGCAAGGAAGGGGAATTGCTGTAACAATGCTGCCTCATGAGCTCAGCGCCCAGCAGGAGAGATTAATTTATCCTGAGCCTGAAGGAAGGGCCCAAAAGGTTGCTTTCCACCTTATGGAGGAATCCTCCCTCGCTGGTCCCACAGATATTAACATCAATCCGCAAACCAGTAAAAGCTGAGCTATTCCACGGAGTCGTTAGTAGTTAAAACTACCTGTGTTGGTAGAACCTATAGCTGGCGTATTTAGTCATGCTATTTTAAAATTGTTTTTTGGCTTCACGGTTCATGGTTGCGTACAGTTATTTTTTGCCGTTATAAACTGCCGTGAGTTTTCTGATTTGGTGACAGATTGGCCAGGTTTGTTCTTTTTTATATACTAGTGGCTAATGTGGATGTTGCTTATCTCTATGCGAATGGTATGTAGGTGTTGTTTATCCCTATGTGCCTGTCGATGGCTGATTTGTCTCAAAAAGCCAAAAAGGAAATAAACAGACCAAAACACCTCCTCGACAGCAATCAACACCCAGATGAGCAGAGATTAACACCAAAATTAACACGCCAATAATCAAGAAGTAAACAATACCCCAAATCAAGGAACTACCAATTCAAACAAAGAGTAAACAGCCTAATCAAGGAACCACCAAAAATACTCTCAGCAACACAGAAAGGGCAAACCACTAGTATAAAAAGAGAGCAAACTCCACTCCCTTCTAGCACTGATATTGTTACCTAGTTTGGTAATGAAACGTCTGCAAGAAAACCACCAAGCTCAGAGAGCACCAAGGACCCCACTTCCTGGTGTGCACAATTCGCTCTCGTTTCATTTTTTTTTTCTTCCCTAATTCACATAAATAAAATTGAGCACAACTTACCTTGATCAGATTCGGAATGCATTAGGGCCGGATTATCCTGCCTCGCAATGGACATCGGCAACACTTTTCTAGCAGAAACGTTTTCTGTATTAGTCGCTGCAGAAACCGTGGCGCTTGCCACGGAGACGTTATTCGACGTGCTACGTGCCACGTCCCCCTCAGAGTTTCTTTCCTCCGTGTCAGAGTCATCCGAGTGCAGGGGATTGGTGAAACACAGAGGCGCCCTAACCGGCAGCGTGCCACTGTGGCAGTGGCCTGCCGGTTCCCTGGGAGGGGTGTCCGTTTGACCTGGCACACCCGAGTCTACGGACAGATTTTTAACTTTGTGACATAAAGCGGGGAAAGGTGCCTCCTCGGAGAAGGGATGCTCGTTTTTGGTCTCTTCTAAGGACCACATGGCATGTCCCTTCTCTTTATTAAGGGGCAAACAGTCTGGCCTTTCCAGAGCATCTGTAGTAGGACCCTGATGTCCTTCCAAACAGGATATTGAAACTAGAGTGACCGGCTGCAGATTGCATTCGCTGCAAGGGTTCTGGACGGTCTCCATAGGCGCATCTCCGGAGCCGCGCTCCTGCGGTTTCGAGGCCATCTCCGCTGCGCCCGGCGGGCACGTTTTAATTTTAAGTGCATTCCCCCGACTCAGAAGAGGGTTTCCGTCGAAGCTGCGTGGTCCTTCCTGAAGGGGCACTTTCTTAATTTCGAAACTCAAGTTGTGTTCCAGCTTTTTATCGGCGGGGTCCGAGAAATCGTGCTTCCCTGAATATTCCCTGGATTTACCGTAATTTTCGTTGAGGTCTGTTGGGTGCTCTGAAGACACCATGTGCAAAACAGGCTTGGGGTGGTATCTGTCACTGTCTTGCCACACCGTCGTCACGGTCGGGTAGGCCGAAGGAGGCGATGGGGTTAGAATGGGGGGGACCGGATGGGGCTCTGGGGCCTGCAAAATTTCTTCTTTCATGTCTCCCTCCACAAGGCAGCTAGGAACAATTATGAGAAGACTGTTGTCAGTATTTCTGATACACAGACACACGCATGGGCGAGATCAAAGAGATTAGAGCCGTGGGGGCGCAGGGGTTAGAATGAAGCATTGCAGGCGGACTCTGCCGACTGCCAGCAGTTCGATCCTGACCAGTTCAAGGTTGACTCTGCCTTCCATCCTTCCGAGGTCGGTAAAATGAGGACCTTTGTTGGGGGCAAGAGGCTGACTCTATAAACAACTTAGAGAGGGCTGTAAAAGCACTATGAAGCGGTATATAAGTCTAAGCACTATTGCTATTGCTATTCCTTCCTCCCTCCCTCCCTTCCCTCTTATTCCGTTTCTCATTCTCCTTCCTGGTGGCACAGTGGTTAGAATGCAGTATTGCAGGCTGACTCTACTCACAGCCAGGAGTTCGATCCTGACTGGCTCAAGGTTGATTCAGCCTTCCATCCTTCCGAGGTCGGTAAAATGAGGACCCAGATTGCTGGGGGCAAGAGGCTGACTCTGTAAACCGAGGGCTATAAATACCAATAGCACTTAGACTTATATACCGCTTCACAGTGCTTTACGGCTGTGTTTTTGCTGGCAGAGGGCTTCAGGAGGCCGTCCAGGCCGAAAACAGGGCCCAGGGAGCCGCATGCGCCCCCCCCCCCCCCCCCCAGGCTCCATTTTTGCTGGCAGAGGACTAGCAAAACAAACTTAAAGCAAAACAAAACTAAAGGAAAAATGTTTCCCTTTTGGCATTTGAGCATCCAAGAAGGGACAGAAAAGGAGAAAGGGAAAGAGGAAAGACAAAGAAAAAGATGGGAAGAGAGCAAGGAAGGAAAAAGAAGGAAAGAGGGGAAGGAAGAAGAAAGGAGAATGTAGAGAGAAGGGAAGAAAAGGAAGGAAGAGGGAGGGAGGGAGGGAGGGAGGAAGGAGGTCCGTGCTCTGCCAGTGAAAATGAAGCTTGGAAGCTCTGTTTGCGGCTGCAACAGCCTCCTGTTGTGGTCTGCCAGTGCAGCCTTCCCGAGCTCCGTTTTTGCTGGCAAACCACTGCAGGAGGCTGTCGCAGCCGAAAACAGAGTTTGGGGTCCCAGTGCCCTGGGAGCTTGAGGGCTGGGCTGGGTGCTTGCCCTCCACTGCCTAGGGCTCTGGACAGCCTGTGCCGCCATCCGGGGGTCCTCCATGTGGCCTAAGGGACAGCGAGGCTCCTCTGGAGGACAAGGGTTTGGCGCTCTCCCTGGTCTCGCCTCCCTCCACTGAAGACAATGGATCCCCCCAGCCCCGCCCGAGCCACCATAGGTGCCCCCAACACAAGTGATGTCAAGCTGGCCACACCCACCCTGGCCCACTGAGGTCAAACACAACCCTAAGGCGGCGGCCCTCAATGAAATCGAGTTTATGACACTCCTGAGTTAGAACACAGTTGTTAAACTGGCTTTCCCCATTGACTTTGTTTGTCAGAAGGGGTCGCCAAAGGGGATCATGTGACCCCGGGACTCTGCGACCGTCATAAATACGAGTCAGTTGCCAAGCGTCTGAATTTTGATCATGTGACCACGGGGAGGCTGCAACGGTTGTAAGTGTGAAAAACAGGCCATCGGTCACTTTTTTTTAGTGACGTTGTAACTTCGAATGGTCATTAAATGAACTGTTCTAATTCAAGGACTACCTTTATTGAGTGACCGGATCCACACCTGCGGAGTTCAAGCTGTATTATTCTGCCTATTATACAGGTAGCCCTCGACTTGGCCACACCTGGAACACTGCAACCAGTTTTGTTCACTCTACTACAAAAGATGTTGAGACCTTGGAAAAAGTTCAGGGAAGAGCAACTAAGGCCTGGAGACTATGAAGAACCGCTACAGGATTTGGGTCTGGCTAGTCTAAAGAAAAGAAAGACTATGGGTGACATGATAGCAGCCTTCCAATATTTGAGGGGATGCCCCAGAGAAGAGGGGATCAAATTATTTTCCAGAAAGTACCAGAATGCAAGACAAGAATCAATGGATGGAAACTAATCAAGGAGAGAAGAAACCTGGAATTAAGGAGAAACTTCCTAACAGTGAGGACAATTAACCAGTGGAACAGCTTGCCACCAGAAGTTGTGGGTGCTCCATCCCTGAAGGTTTTTAAGAAGAGACTGGACAGCCATTTGTCTGGAATGGTCTAGGGCAGTGATGGCGAACCTGTGGCACGCGTGCCACAGGTGGCATGCGTAGCCATATCTGAGGGCACGCAAGGCGTTGTCCTATGTTAGCTCCAGCATGCACGCACACGCTGGCCAGCTGATTTTCGGCCTTCTATTCAGCTGTTTTCGCTCTCCCCAGGCTTCAGGAAAGCCTCCTGAAGCCTGGGGAGGGGGAAAATGGGCCAACAGGCCAACCAGAAGTTCACTTGTGTACATCACCCCCAGCCTCCTTTTCGCTGTCAGAGGTCTTCAGGAACTTCTTTGGCTTTGGACAGTTGCAGCCAGGCCTCCCACACCTCGGCCCATTTCTTCTGCAGCCGGCAAGCTTTTCCTGAAGGCCTCTGCAGCCGATAACAGAGCTCCGGATTGAGTTGCCTGGTTGCAATCAGCTAGGTTCAGGAAGAAAACTGACAGCAAAAAAAAGCCTGGGGGTGACGCACACAAGTGAACTTCTGGTTGGGCCGTTGGGCAGTTTTCGCCATCCCCAGGCTTCAGGAGGCTTTCCTGAACCCTTGGGAGAGCGAAAAACAGCCCAACGGGTCTACAGGAAGTCCGGAGGCTTCAGTGAGGCCTGTGCGCATGCGCGGGGGGTCAGCGGGGGATTGTGCACATGCGGGGGGGTTGTGCGCATCGCGGGGGGAGGGCAATGCATTATTAAGTGACTTATGACCAGTTTTCACACTTCAGGCCATGGCAGTATCCCCACGGTCACATGGGGGATCAAAGTTTGTATTTAGGATGGTTACAGCGTCCCGAGGTCACATGATCAACATTTGGAACCTTCCCAGCCAGCTTCTGACAAGCAAAGTCAACGGGGGGAGCCAGATTCACTTAACGACCGCATGATTCTCTGGACAGCAGCCCTGAGTCACTTAACCACCGGGACATGATAGCAGTGTTCCAATATCTGAAGGGCTGCCACAAGGAAGGGGGGGGGGGTCAACCTATTCTCCAAAGCTCCTGAAGGCAGGACAAGAAGCAACAGGTGGAAACTCATCAAGGAGAGATCCAACCTAGAACGAAGGAGAAATTTCCTGACAGTGAGAACAATTAACCAGTGGAACAACTTGCCTCCAGAAGCTGTGGGTGCCCCATCACTGGAGGTTTTTAAGAAGAGACTGGACAGCCATTTGTCAGAAATGGTATAGGGGCTCCTGCCTGAGTGGTGGGTTGGACTAGATGTCTCTTCTATTCTATTCTAGTCTCTTCTATTCTATTCTATTCTATTCTATTCTATTCTATTCTATTCTATTCTATTCTATTCTATTCTATTCTATTCTATTCTATTCTATTCTATTATTCTATTATTCTATTCTAAAAAGAGGTCGTAAAATGGAGCAAAATTCACTAAACGACCGCTTCATTTAGCAATGGAAATTTGGGGCTCAATTGTGGTCGTAAGTCGAGGATTACCTGTACAGGAATCTCCCCGGACTGTTTGGCGTCTCTTGGGAAAGAGATAGATAAGGTTCTATGGAGCTTGGGTGGGTGGGTGGGTGGGTGGGGAGGAATGGATCAACCCTGAATCACTTGTGGCTGCACAAGGAATCTAGTTTAATCCTCTGTTGGGAGTCCTCCGCTTGCCTGGGCGTTTGTCTCCCAACAGAATTGCTGGAGCATTCCTTTCTTTCCATCACCAGAATGGATCAACCCTGAATCACTTGTGGCTGCACAAGGAATCTAGTTTAATCCTCTGTTGGGAGTCCTCCGCTTGCCTGGGCGTTTGTCTCCCAACAGAATTGCTGGAGCATTCCTTTCTTTCCATCACCAGCAGAAGGCCTGAATTCAGTTTAGGCAGCAATGGAAACGGAAATGAAGCCACATCAAATGGATCCCTAGCGATTTACCAAGAGTTGATTCAAAAGGGGTACCTGCGAGTTCGAGGTGGCTTCGGGGGAGGGGAATCCTGTTTCTCCAGGTCTCCAGAACTGACGGCGTTCTCGGTGTTAACTTCGTTCTGTTGAAGGAGTAAGAGGAATTGATTTATTTAAACTTCTAAACTGCCTCGCCCACAAACAAAAAAATTTAACGTTCTAGAAACAAAATGAGAATGCAAAATGTTATGGAAATTTGATCTTTCTTTCTTTTTTTTCTTTCTTTCTTCTTTCTTTTTTTCTTTCCTCTTTCTTTTCTTTCTTTTTCATTCATTCATTCATTCATTCATTCATTCACATTTTTATGCTGCCCATCTCCACACAAGATGACATTGTGCGGCCTAAAAATAAAATTCGAGTATAAGTACCGTGTTTCCCTGAAAATAAGACCCTGTCTTATATTTTTTTGAACCCTGAAATAAGCGCTTGGCCTTATTGCCATGCACTCAAAAGCCCGATTGGGCTTATTATCAGGGGATGTCTTATTTTGGGGGAAACAGGGTAGTCCTTGACTTACAACTGTTTGTTTAGTGACCGTTCAGTTACAATAGCACTGGAAAAAGTGACTTATAACTTGTTTTTCACACTTACCACCGTTGCATTATCCCCATGGTCCGTGATGAAAAATCAGACCCTTGGCAACTGCTTCCTATTTATGATGGTTTGCAGCGTCCTTGGGGGCGGGGGGGATCACGTGATTCCCCCTTTTGCGAACTTCTGACCAGCAAAGTCCGTGGGGAAGCCTAACAACCGTCTTGCTAAGTTAACAACTGCAGCGATTCACTTAACGACCGTGGCAGGAAAAGTCGTAAAATGGGGGCAAGATTCACTTAACAACCATCTCGTTTAGCAAACGGAAATGTTGGGCTCAATTGAGGTCGTAAGCCAAGGACTACCTGTATGTATGTTTTATGTTATTTTGCTGCCAAGAAGCAAAATGACTTAACAATGCAGGAGCAGCGTGAGGAGACAGAGGAATTCTAGAAAAAAAAAGTATCAGCCACGGGAAAACTTGCTCCGGGTTTTTAAAACTCCTAGGATTAAAGAACGTCATGTGAAATTTCAGCATGGCATCAACATATTTATCTTGTGACTAAAGCGTTAAAGAGCTCTTCCTCAGAATTCCACGGCTCAGACTAGAGAAATTCAGGAGCTTTTAAAAACTCATTTATGTGGTCACTCTAAGTCAAAATCGTTTCAATGCAGTGATGAACGCTTTGTCTGCCTGTGGTTGCCTTGCTCGAGTTACTCACTGAAACTGGATATTGCACAACTGCCTTTGAAATGGCCTTTGACGTCTGGAAATAAAATGCGTCTAAGAAATTTGAGCAAAGACAGGTAAAACAAGACAGACCAGAACATACCCCTACAATTACAGTATACCCGATATGTGTGTTTTGAACTTTGCTCTGGATGGGACGGATTTGCAATTTGTCAAAAAATTGAAAACTGGCACCCAGGCAACTACGGCAGAAGTTATACCCGGTTTCATTTTGACCTACTCAATACAAAGTACAAATTAAAGATTGTATTTAGTATCCAGGCCAGTTTCTATGAATACATTACGTAAAGAGGCCTTCAAGACAAAGATAAGTAAGGTAAGTAGTTTGGGTGATCTAAATCAGGGGTACCCAAATTTGGCCACTTTAAGACTTGTGGACTTCAAGTCCCAGAATTCCTGGCTGAGGAATTCTGGGAGTTGAAGTCCACAACTCTGAAAGTTTCCATGTTTGGAGACCCCTGATCTAAATGACTGGGTGTTATTTAGCATTGGCTGTGTCAGCAAACAAAACTTTGGTGTCTCAGAAGTGTCACATCACACAACTGCTGCCGGCTGAGTTCAAAAGAGCCATGCGGAGAATTTTAATAAGAAATGTCGAAAGATTAAAAAAAGAAATTAATGTAACGTTATGCAGGACTCAAAATTGTGGTTTAACTGGGCCCAATGCAGCTGGGAGTTTATTCAGGCACTCACAGTGTTTGAAAAACTGCTTACCAGGAAAGGCAAACAAGGCTAAACAAAGCAAAGGTAACTCGATTCATGGAAATGATACGGTTTCAAAATACTGAAAATAAAGAAAACAGTGACTCAAGCCACGTACCAATCCGTCTGCAATTTTCCACGCTGCACAGCTCTCGTATTTTTGCAACTGTTTCTCGAATAACTGCGCTATGGCTCGATGAACAAGCTCGTACTGTTCCTGTGCGCGCGAGATAAAAGACAAGGATGAGCTTAGATCGTTTGAAAAGACGCCGTTCCCCATCAACCATCATGCCACATTTAGGCTCCCGAAGACAAGATTACCTTAGTCTGCACTGCAGAATGCCTCTGGGTCCTCATTTCTTGTATTAAATTAAACACGTTGAATTCCTCTGGAATTTTCTGCAACAGAACACGAGATTTGTCCCATTGAAGAAACTTACATTTCCAACGTTCTATCGAGCATTTACAAATGGCTTCATTTATTTTTTCTCTCTCTGCTGCAACACTGCACGCTTCAAACAATTAAAATGGCCTTTCCTTTTTCCCTGACAGCAGTTAAGTCGTCTGCTTTTTCTCCAAATCATTTTCAAGTTTTGCCCATGGCCGTACAAAACTTGATTATTCTTCTATAGAGCTCTAATCACTTGCATAAGATGGCCTAGTTTTTCCAGCATGTCGACTGCTCTAAATCCTCCTTACCCCGGCTTTCAACAAATTCCATGTGTAATCTATCGCACAGATGGCTCCGGTCCTTCCGCATCCTGCACTGTAACAAAACAAAAAAAAAAAGATTTAAATAAAACTCCACATGTTCACTTTGTAAACGTACTGCATTTTTTTTTTCTATCCAAGAGTTCCTGTTTTATGGGTGGCATCCAACCCATTAAAAATAAACTGTAAGACATACAAACAGAGGTGTGTATATACAGGTAGTCCTTGACTTACGACCACAACTGAGCCCAAAAGTTATGTTGCTAAGTGAGACATTTGCGAAATGAGTTTTGCCCCGTTTTACAACCTTTCCTGCCACAGTTGTTAAGTGAATCACTGCAGTGGTTAAGTCAGTAACACGGTTGTTAAGTGAATCTGGCTTCCCCATTGACTTTGCTTGTCAGAAGGTCGCAAAAGGGGATCGCAATGACCTTGGGACATGCGACCATCATAACTATGAGTCAGTTGCCAAGCATCTGACTGTTGATCACGTGACCATGGGGAGGCTGCAATGGTTGTAAGTGTGAAAAAATGGTCATACGTCACTTTTTTCAGTGCTGTTGTAACTTTGAACGGTCACTAAACAAACTGTTGTAAGTTGAGGATTATCTGTATAAATATATTTTTCTCACACACAAAGAAGTAGTCCTCAACCTATGGCCACAATTGAGCCCAAAATCTCTGTTGCTAAGTGAGAAATTTGTTCAGTGAATCTTGCCCCCATTTTACGACTTTTCTTGCCACCGTTGTTAAGTGAGTCACTGCACTTGCTAAGTTAGTAACACGGTTGTTAAGTGAATCTTCGCTTCCTCGCTGATTTTGCTTGTCAGAAGGTGATCGCATGACCCCAGGACACTGCAACCGTCATAAAAGTGAGACAGTTGTCAAGCACCCATATATAAATCACTGTTAACGGCCCTAAGTGTGAAAAATGTTCATAAGTCACTTTTTTACTTTCACTAAATCAACTGTTGTAAGTCGAGAACTACCTATACTCCATCCAGTCTTGGGGGTTGGAATGTTATGACCTTGTGCCCTCTGGTTTTTAAATTTATTTGCATGCCGCCTTTATTACTTTTATAAATAACTGAAGGCAGCAAACATATCCCACATACCTTCCTCCTCCTATTTTCCCCACAACCACCACCTTGTGAGGTGGGTTGGGCTGAAAGAGAGTGACTGCTCTCACTGAAAGTCACCCAGCAGGCTTTCATGCTAAAGGTGGGACTAAAACTTAGAACAGAATAACAGAGTTGGGAAGGGACCTTGGAGGTCTTCTAGTCCAACCCCCTGCTCAGGCAGGAAACCCTACACCACTTCAGACAAATGGTTATCCAACCTCTTCTTAAAAACTTCCAGTGTTGGAGCATTTACAACTTCTGGAGGCAAGCTGTTCCACTGATTAATTGTTCTAATCGTCAGGAAATTTCTCCTCAGTTCTAAGTTGCTTCTCTCCTTGATTAGTTTCCATCATATTTGCTTCTTGTCCTGCCTTCAAGTGCTTTGGAAAATAGCTTGAACCACTTCCTCTTTTTGGCAGNTGTTGCTCTTCTCTGCACTCTTTCTAGAGTCTCAACATCTTTTTTACATCGTGGCAACCAAAACTGGATGCAGTATTCCAAGTGTGGCCTTACCAAGGCCTTATAAAGTGGTATTAACACTTCACGTGATCTTGATTCTATCCCTCTGTTTATGCAGCCTAGAACTGTGTTGGCTTTTTTGGCAGCTGCTGCACACGGCTGGCTCATATTTAAATGGTTGTCCACTAGGACAATCCAAGATCCCTGTCACAGTTACTACTGTTGACCAAGGTACCACATATACTGTACCTGGGCATTTTGTTTTTCTTGCCTAAATGTAGAACCTTACTTTTTTCACCATTGAATTTCGTTTTGTTAGATAGCGCCCAACTCACTGTCTCCTGGTGATTGGCCCAAAGTCACCCAGCCACTTTCATGCCTAAGGCGGGATTAGAACTCACAGTTCCCTGGATTCTAGACTGGTGTCTTAACCACCAGGCCAAACTGGCTCGCACTGAGGTTTGATGATTATTCTAAGTCTATATGTACCCTGTATTGTGTTACTATTTCTTAATGTATACTGTATTGTTTTTAGCTCAATTTTTTTAATACGGTTGGGAAGAATGCCACTTAAGCCATTCACAATTGAAACAGGCTGCAAGTCAAACAAACATGCATAAAAATGGCTTTTAAAGTAACTGGAAACATATAAAAGAACTATTCATCTGCCACTAAAAAAATTATATAAAGGCACCCTTTCTCTTCTAGCCATTCGTCTCGCCTTATTCAAGCAGTCAAGAGACTCTTATAAAGTAATTACTATCAAAGGATACAAGAGGAAATAAGGGTAGAAAATACATCCTAAATGTCCAACAAATCTATTACCAAAAATGTTTTTAATTTTGTGGCATTCCCAGGCACCTAACTAATAAAGCTTTATTTATATTCCTGTGATTTATATGTAGAACTTAAAAAATTTTCAGTGTATCGCACTTTAAAAATATTAAAAGGAGCAGAAAATGCTCTTCCCACATTATTAAGAAAAAGAAAAATTACTAAAGTATTTCCTATTGTGACTGACTGGGCTCCTGAAATAATCCCGATCAAAAAACAAACAAACATACCTGCAGTGTATACAAATAGGAACGTCTTCGTGTTCCTGATATTCTCTCATTAAACTGATCATGTCCAGTATAGAATCAAAGGATGAAGGAACATCGTGGTCTGGCCAATTTACATAATGAAACTGATATATTCTACGCGATTCCTAAAAGGATAAGAAGGATATTGCATTATTTATAAAACCGTTCCTTTTGAGAGGGTACTTTTTCTTAAATTTCTCATTAGGGACGGGTAATTGTACCACCCTAAAGGAACTCATATAAATAGCTTTGTGTAAATTGCTAAGGCTGGTCTATTTGGAACATCTGCTGGAGGTTCTCTTGAGTTTTACAATAATGGGAGAAAGACAGAACCTAAAGCAATCCAACTTTCCAACGTATATACCTTTATTTATTTAGGGTACTATGCAATAGTCTATCAAAATAAATTAAAAATGAAGATATACCGCGAGATGAAGAGATAATCAGGAAGATGCTAGATTGTGCAGAAATGGGTAGACTGACATTGAAAATTAAACAGAAAGAAGATGTAGAATATTATCAAACAGGGAATTTATTTTAGCAATGGTTGGAAAAAAGGGGTGGAGATTAAGAATGTAAATTTGTATTGTTAAGCAAACTAAATACCCAGACAACACGATGTTTATTAAGCACTAATAAATGTATTTAGTAGAAAATCAATTAAATTTTTTTAAAAAAATTAAATAACTGCACTTGGGGAGGGAAAAACCTTGGGTTTGGTAAAAGTACAAGGTTTAATATTCAACTTCTGTATACTTTTTTTTAATGCATTGGAAATCTGCCTGTAAAATTGCAAGATCGAACATCTAAAATCCGGGCTGTCCAACGTTGGCCGCTTTAAGACCTGTGGACTTCAACTCCCAGAATTCATGCTGGCTGAGGAATTCTGGGAGTTAAAGTCCACAGGTCTTAAAAGTGGCCACCCTCCCCCATCTAAATCCTATTTGCAAAACCTACAGCAAGCTTAGTCCAGATTCCAAGGTATTTTAGAGGACCAGCTGATCACCTGAGGCAAATGGAAATCCAATTGGAAAGGGCATCGGAATGCCTCACGTGGCAACAAACACCCCTTAAATGTGAAAAATAAGTAACTGAAGGCATATCGTCTGAAAGTCAAGATCCCAAAAAGGATCCAGATGGCTGAAGTGAACCTTCTGTATGATTTGGAAGCTCTGTTTCCATCACTTTTATGGGATCTACCCAAGAACCATCCCCTCACTGCTGTTCGACTAAGGCTTTTCATTCTCATTATTAGTCCAGTGACTACATTGGCTTTTTGCCCTGAGGCTATTAGTCATTAAGTCTTTCTTTAGCTAAAAAAAGGTTTGCTCAGACTCTTCCTGCCTTGTTGCGAATGAAAAATAGGATATTTTACATTAGTCCTCCCAAACTATCAGAAATAAATAAGTCAAATAGCACACTGCCGTGTTCTCAGACTTCCTTTAGCTGAAAAGGGGACACTGCACAGCTAAAAGCACAACTGTTTATAAAAATGAAAAAAAGGGGGGGGGGCAGGTAACAAAGAACAAAAAGGAACGTTTTATCATTTGTCAGGGGTCTGAGACATTCAGAATAACAGAGCTGGAAGGGACCTTGGAGGTCTTCTAGTGCCAACTCCCTACTCAAGCAGGAGATGCTATACCAGGGGTGTCAAACTCAAGGCCCGGGGGCCGGATCTGGCTTGCCGGGTGCTCAGATCTGGCAAGTGGGGCCACCCTGGAAACAGTGAAGGACCGGCCCGCGGTGCCTCTGCCAGTGAAAACAGAGCTCGGGAGGGCTGCGTGCGGCCCTCGTGAGCTCCGTTTTCACTGGCAGATGGTTGGTGGAGGCCGTCGCAGCCGGAAACAGAGCTCAGGAGCCCGTTTTCACTGGCAGAGTGCTCGAGCCACCACTGGCGCCCCTGACATGAGTGATGTCAAGATGGCCACACCCACCCCGGCCCCCCAAGGTCAAACACAACCCTGATGCGGCCCTCAATGAAATGGAGTTTGACACCCTTGTCCCAGGGGTGGGTTCCAACTTACCTCGCTGCTGGTTCGCTCCCTCCAGCGCTGCGTGGGCGCGCCTCGCACGCGCATGCGCACTAATGAAAAATCCAAATCCAAAAAAAAGCCCCAAAAAAATAAAAAAAAAAAGATGGCGGCGCCCACAGACCAGCACCGACCGAACCGGATCGGTGACATCATCGTGATGTCACCAGCGGGTCGCTACCGGTTCAGGAGAACCGGTCCGAACCGGGAGGAACCCACCCCTGCCTTGTCCTATACCATTCCAGACAACTGGCTGTCCAGTCTCTTCTTAAAGAGGTGGCGCAGTGGTTAGAGTGCAGCACTGCAGGCTACTTCAGCTGACTGCTAGCTGCAGTTCGGCGGTTCAAATCTCACCGGCTCAAGGTTGACTCAGCCTTCCATCCTTCTGAGGTGGGTAAAATGAGGACCCAGATTGTTGGGGGCAATATGCTAACTCTGTAAACCGCTTAGAGAGGGCTGTAAAGCACTATGAAGCGGTATATAAGTCTAAGTGCTATTGCTATTGCTATTGCTATTAAAAGCCTCCAGTGATGGAACACCCACAACTTCTGAAGATTCTCAAATCCCTATTAATTTACCTACCGATAAACTGAGAGCCATTCCTTTATTCTATTAATATGCTGTCAAAAATTTAAAAAAATTCACACAAGGGGCAGTCAAAATAAGCATCATATCACGTTTAGCTTGGTTGGGGAAAGAGATATTTTATCTACTTACATTCTGATATTCGATCAGCAGGGTTCTAATATAGTAATCGGTTCTGACTTGTTCAGCTTCCTAGAGAGAGAGAGAGAGAGAGAGAGAGAGAGAGAGAGAGAGAGAGAGAGAGAGAGAGAGAGAGAGAGAGAGAGAGCAGGTTAAAATTTTGCCCAATTTAACTTAGCCTTACATACATACGCTCACCAAAAAGCCAACTGCAAACCATGATTTATAAAGCTTGATGGAAGCAACAGTAAATTTGGCTCAGACTGACCAATCTATCCAGGTTTGTGCAAAACATCAAATTGTGGCAGTTTAAAAGTGGAAATAAAATCTGCCAATCTTCTAATTGCATCAGAATTGACAAGAGGGGAAATGTCAAGAGATACCCATAGCATGGTTTCTTGTTAAACTATAATCTGAATAAGGCTAACGTACAATTCCTCTGTTTTGAAGTATAATTTTGAGGGGAAATGTTCCATGATTAATGCACGCATTTTTTTATTCTAATCCATTGTCTGAACAAGGTATCAATGTAGCATCACCAAGACTTTAAAAATCTGCTTTTGCTTCTCATACAATTATTAATCTATTCAAAGTAAAATCACTTCAGAGCCACTAGTGACTAATTCATGTAACTGCAGAAGAATGCAAAACAGGTTTACGTGTTCAATGTTCACACAACTATGCACATTAAGCACAAATTACAGCTTCATTAAAACACTTACACAAGAAATGTGGAATGGTCCAAATGAGATACTTTCTTCTCCATACAGTGGCCAGTAACGTTCACATTTTTTCTGTTAGCAAAATGAGCAGTTTTTAAAAATATGCACTCTTTGAAACGCATACATTTTAGACTTTACCTGGATAAAACCCCCTTTTAGTTCACAGTCTACTTTCTTGGTTTTTTTCACATTTAAATGTTTTCGAAACTTGAAATTTCAGAGCAATGTTAGATCTGCCTTGGTGCCTGAAAATTCAGCAGTGTACAGATTTTTAATAAACTGGTGATACGCTACCCCTCGTGTGGCTTGGCTGAAAAGCCGAAGCCTCTGGCGCTGCTGGTCTTCCGCAGGGTCTCCGCGCTCCGATTAATGGAGTCGCTACCCCTCCCTTTGCGCCGGCTTGGCTGAAAGCTGAAGCCTCCAGCGGTGCGGGCTTTTCGATGGCCGCTTTTTACCCGGAGCTGGTCTTACTGATTAGAAGATCAATAGAATGTTTTTCTCCCCAGCACTCTTTGCGTCCTGCTCTCTCGGAGGCTGAGTCAAAACTGGGGCATGCGCACTCAAGGGAGGTGTGACCAAGAAAAGACTGACTCAGCCTCAAGAGGAAGCTAGGAGTGAAAACCCATTCCATTGGACTCTCTCCCCGACACAATGGAGAATTACGTGGCACAATAAAATACTGAATGCTATTTGATTTAAAACAGACTCTTGAGACGTCAGTAAACAAAATTAATAAACTAGTTGTGGTCTTCTCTAGGGATTTTTTGTCACTAAGTAAATCTAAAACCGTTTAATCAAGTTTTAATTTCATTCTCACCCGTAGCAAGAAAAATGAATGTGATTCATACATACCCTTCCCATTTCAAATTCCCGACAGGCCATTACAATAATCTGGGGAGGGGGGAAAAAACAAACACAAATGTGTCTACAAAACATTGCCAAAATTGTCTGCCAATACATTGGGGCGGGTTGCATTTTGTGTCGACCGACGCTTCCATGTACTCTTCAGCCCCTACGGACTTCAAAAGGCACAAGAAGTCCTCGACTTACGACCACGATGGAGCCCAAACTTTCCTTTGCTAAGCAATTAATTTTTTTTAAGACAATTCAGTGAGTTTTGCCTCATTTTACCACCTTTCTTGCCGCCGTTGTTAAGCGAATCACTGCAGTTAAGTTAGGGACACGGCTGCAAAGTGAATCTGGCTTCCCCCGTTGACTTTGTTTCTCAGAAGGTCGCAAAAGGGGATCACGTGACCCACCCACCCACCGTCATAAATATGAGTCAGTTGCCAAGGTGTCTGAATTTTTATCACGTGATCGTGGGGATGCTGCAATGGTTGTAAGTGTGAAAAACGGTCACAAGTCATTTTTTTTTTGTTTGCAGTTCTGCTGTAACTGAACAGTCACTAAATGAACTACCTGTAAGAAAGGTAAGCAGTGAGGTAAACCTGTACAGTAATTCAAGGACTACCTGTACAGCATCGTACCTTCCAGAACCCCTTGCTGCTCTCATTCATCTTTAAGAAAGTCTGAAATAAATAGGAACGTTCAGCCAATCTGCTTCCAAATTTCGATGGGAATTTGGCAGCCTGCCCCAGTCCAATCAGGGCCGGCAAAAAGTTCACAAAATATAATCCATTCTCTACACGTAGTCCTCGACTTACGGCCGCAACTGAGCCCCAAATTTCTGTGCCTAAGTGAGGCATTTGTCACGTGGGTTTTGCCCCATTTTTACGACCGTTCTTGCCACCGCCGTTCAGCGAATCGCTGAAGTTGTTACGTTAGGAACACGGTGGTTCAGCGAATCTGCCATCCCCGTTGACTTTGCTTGTCAGGTGGTCGCCAAAGGGGGGGATCACGTGACCCCGGGACACTGCAACCGTCATAAATATGAGACAGCTGCCAAAGCGTCTGAATTTTGATCAGGCGACCGTGGGGATGCTGCAAAGGTCGTTAACTGTGAAAAACGGTCGTAAAGTCACTTTTTTCAGCGCCGTTGTAACTTTGAACTGTGACAGGAACTGTTGTAAGTCAAGAGCTACCTGTATTTAAGGTACTTACCGCCACATTGTACTCCCATATCATCCTCCAGAAATCAATGACTGTGTTTGCTAGTGGTCCCTGGGTAGCAACATACGCTTTTGGTCCATGTACTCCCTGAAATTGCAACATGCAAGCGAATATTATTACAGAACGAGACACATTGTAAGACTGCTCTCATGCATAAAAGGTCCAAAATTGTTCCGAAGATAGATGCGATCAAAAGTACCTCAATTTTTAAAAATGGATGTAAAATGTCAACAAGCTCTCCTTTTCAAACCGAAAGGAACATTAAAAGAAATCCTAGACAAATACCAATTTTTATTAATGAAATGAAAGTTCATAACAAACCATCACATAAAAAATTCACTGTTAACAGCCCAAATGTTCAGGGAGTGTTGTTATGTTGTTGTTTTTTCCAGCTACAATGTAGGAATTGTTTTCTTTAACTGATCGCTCTTCCTATTGGCCTCGTTTTCCCAAAGTTGAAACAGTTTATTTTTTTAACAAAAAGTCGACAAAACCAACATCCAATTTTGAGATTTCGTTTAAAGGACACAGGACGCTATTAAGAATCGCCTAATCTGGTTTTGAGGAAAAGGCACTACACATGCGAGGCTCCAGAGCCCTAAAATCTAACCCATAATAACCATTTTCCATTATATAAGCTGCTCATGGATACACAAATGGAGCTGATGGATGACGTAGGGTATTCCCTAAAGGAGATCTATTGCTAGTGAACCAGGAAACTGACTTGGATAACTTTTCTTTACCGGATAAACAAAAGAGTTCTGTTAAGATCTTGAAGGATTTAGAAATAACAAACAAAATGACGAATTTTACATACTGGATACACGAAAAGGAATGTTAACATTCTGAAAGATTTCTGGCTTAAGAAAACAGATGAACAGAAAACCTAGCTCTGGGACTCTTTTTTGAAGTGATTAAAAAATAAGATCCTTAAAAACTTAGGGAAGGAATACAAAGTCAGCTTATTCAAGCAGGGCTAAAAGGAAAAAAAAATATGTATGGTTTGCCCTTACTGGACTTTTACTGACAATGAACAATTGACAAAATGTTTAGATTTTTTTTTTTTTACTTAAAAGATGTGCTGTGGGATGAAGAGAAATTGTATTGTATTGTATTGTATGGTATGGTATAGTATGGTATGGTATTGTATTGTACTGTAGTTATTTATTTATCTATCTATCTATTATGTATTTATTTATTTATTTATTTATTTATTTATTTATTTATTTAGAGAGATTTTATTGTATTTAGAGATGGTGATGTGCTATTAAAATTGTTTTTACTTGCTGGGGTAAAGGGGAAAATTACACTTTCTTTTTTCTTTCTTTTTCCACACTTTTTTGTGTTTTACTGTTTGCATTTTTGTAGTAATTAGTATTTGCTTTGATTCTTTTCATTCATAATTCTTAAGAAAATTGTTAGAGAAAAATAATAATAAGCTGCTTTGGGGATCCCATTCCATTGCAGGAATAATATACATTATTGCTTCTGCGATATAAATAAACAGAACAAATGATGTTAATTTACTTCTGTCTTCTGGAAGAATTACATGCTAATTCATGATTAACGTGTTATATTTCCAAAGGCAGAAATAAAAAAGGTTTCAAAATTTGCTTGTACTTTGCAACATACGTATCACATGCTAATAGCCGATTAATTAAAAGTTATTCATTTACTAATATATTTTATTCAAATCTCTTAATTAAGGCCTCTTACTCATGTCCAAATTACCAGAGTCAGTCAAACAGGTTATTGTATATTGCTAGAGATTTTATTTCCTTTGGTTTTGTGACGAATTTTGCTGTATTAGTTTGGCAATGATTGTTTCCTGCACTAATGGTTTACGAGGTCATCTTTACTTGTTTTGGTTTTGGGGGGTTTATTAGCTTCTTTGCATTCAAGCTCAACCACACACAATATTTCCATACCAAAATGGATCTCCAGGGAGGAATTTAAGTCAAGTCTTTTGAGGTATTCACACGTACGTTACACAAGGTAATAAAATGACATTAATACGTACCTTAATGAAATTTGCATTGATGTAGTCAGAATCTTGGGTGGGAGTTTTTAACGTCAGTTTAACTCTACTGTGATCAACTGAAATACAGCAGATTTTGGAAAAATTATTTCGCAAGCTAAGGAGGTGTGCTCCCTAGCAAAAATATATACCAATTATAGGCAGTCCTCTTAAATAACAACTCAATTCCTTTAGCTAATTCTAGATATATGTGCAAATAGTCCTCAAAATACGAATACGATTGCAGCCGGAATCTCGGTTGTTGAGCAAACCAACTGTTAGGCGAAACGGCCACATGACTCCTTCGCTCAACAACCACAATCCAGGCCCTTCAGGTTGCAATCCTTACGCTCACTCCCAGGTCGTCGTTAATTGGAGTAAAAGAGCTGCTGCTGAAGGATTCCATGTGTCTTCCATGCACAGAGGGGAAATCCTTTGGGGGGGGGGAGGAACTGTAGGAACAGAGCTAAAATCTTCAGGAATTCAGCTCTGCTCCTGCAGCCCCCCCCCCAACCCCTTTGTGTATGAAGGGAAATCCTTTTTGGGCTGAAGATTTCAGCTCCATTCCTGCAACCCATGGGAAATTTCAGCTCCCCTCCCTCCCCTGTGCTGGCATCCCAACTGACCTTCTGGGAAAGTCACTAGAGATTATTACAAATATTCTTGGCAACCGGCTGTAAGAGGCAAATCATAATATTGTAAAGATGTGCCATTTTATGACGGCTGGAAGTGCTCTACAAGCTGTAAAGCCATCTTTTCAAGGACATTGTAACGTGGAAGAGTCATTAAAAGGCCGGTCGTAAGTCAAGGACTATATGTGGTCTTAGCATCCCACTAATATAATCACACAACAGGCAGTGAAAAGAGATACTTCTTTATTTTGTTGCATTTATAAGAAGATAAAAAGCAGCCAAAGAAAACAAAACAAGGCAATTGTCATTATTTAAAATGCCAATACTGCAGAACCAAAATATTGAGATATTTAAACTTTCATTTTAATTCTAGTTAAGTTTTCACAAATGTGGTTTTGTTTTTGTTTTTTTCTTATTTGAAGCTATCACTTAAATATCATGTACGATACGATAAGATACGATAATAAGATATGATCAGAAACTACCGTGTTTCCCCGAAAATAAGACAGGGGCTTATATTTTTTTGACCCCCCAAATATGGCCTCGGCCTTATTATCGGGGGGGGGGGCTTATTATTTTGGGGGTGCAGTAGGCGGCGAGCGTGGGTCTGCATGTCCCATCGCCGCTGCCTCGCCTCCCCTCCCTGCCGCCACCGCCTCGTGGAGCAGGACTCAGCAAGGCTTGTTGTGCCGTTGCATACACGAACTGCAGGACTGCCGCAAACTTCATCATACTGGCACAGCTGGGGTCCTTCTGCCGTTGGTGCATGCAACGGCACAACAGGCCTTGCAGAGTCCTGCTCCACGAGGCAGCAGCGGTGGCGGGACGAGTCTCACAGAGACTCATTTAATATTTAATATAGATTATTAGACCTGTCTGAAGGATGCGGGGAGGGCAGGTGGAGGATGAGCGTCCCGAGCCTGTGAGCGAGCGAGCGAAGGAGGCGTGGCCGGGAGGCAGAGCCGCGGCCCGGCGCCCGCTACC
>QLTV01003131.1:3029568-3048442 GCA_003457575.1 Thermophis baileyi | reverse complement strand
TGGAGACTTCGCCCACCCACCCGGACGCCGCCATTTGGGTTCTTTTACCCTCTGCGCATGCGCAAAGCATTCTGCGCATGCGCAGAGGATAGAACTCAAATGGCGGCGTCCAGGCTACCAGCTGTCCGGCGACCCGCAGCACGGCCGAACCGGGACCTTTTCACCCCTGCAGTGACGGTGGCAGCAAGATGGCGGGCTAACGCGCACGGCGACCCCTGTGAAATGGTCGTTCGACCCCCAAAGGGGTCGCGACCCACAGGTTGAGAACCACTGTCCTAGAGGGTCTTTCTTATCATTTTCAAGTAAATCTCCCGCCTTTGGCTACATCAGATTTTAAGTAAAGCAGCATGAATAAGCTCATGCCAAGGATCACACATCATCAGATATTCGCCCTGTCTCAGTATGACTAAGAAGGATAAACCAGACTTCACTTATTTATAATTTATTGTTGCAGGCTGATCTCCACTTACGACCACAATTGAGCCCTAAAGTTCCACTGCTAAGCCAGACAGTTGTTAAGTGAGCCGTGTCCCTTTTTACAACCATTTTGCCGTGCTTGTTAAGCAAATCACCGAAGCTCTTAAGTGAATCGTGCGGTTTTGGTTTCCCCCATTGGCTTTGCTTGTCAGGAGGACGCAAAAGGGGATCACGTGACACACACACACACCGGGACGCTGCAACCGTCATAAATACGAGACAGTTGCCAAGAGTCCGAATTTTGATCACGTGACCGTGGGGATGTTGCAACGGTTGTAAGTACTCTTACAACTCTTAAATCACTTCTTTCAGTTGTAACTTTGAATGGTCATTAAATGGATGTTTGTAAGTCAAGGAGAATACTGTAGTAGAAACAGTATTATTATACGAACCAGGAATTGCCCTTTTGCATGAACAACTGTCTTAAGTTGTAAAACAAATTAAACTTTAACAACCTAGTGTTAAAATAATAATTCGTAACTCGCCTAAGGCGACAACTTTTATACTTGCCAAGAACTACCGGCGGTCGTAAATATGGACAGCCCATTAGCAATAAATATCTGCAAGGTGCCAGAAAAAGAATTTCTTAAATTATGAAAGTAATTCACCACGACTGTGTCAGTAGAACTTGTATTACACTTGCCTGTCGTCAACAACATTTCTTTGTTAGCAATTCCTGGAGACCAATAAAATACTTAAGTTGTTGTCAGTTGCTTTAATCCTGACTCATCTCTGGAGGCCACACTGCAGAGTGAGTGATTGGTGTCCTGCGAGTTAAGCAGTAGTAGTGGCGGAGTTTACGAACAGAACTGGCAAAAGCCCACCCACCTCAGCAATTTAAGCCTGATCTTTCTTAGGTTTGCCTTTTATTTAATGCTTTTAAGAAAACATTCTTTCCTAGATAAGGATATGTCTTTCTAAAGATCAAGCCAGAGGCTCCCATTATGATGAAAGCTAGGGCCTTGATCTAAAGCAGGGGTGTCAAACTCGCGGCCCGCGAGCCGGATGCGTCACGCGCTGGCCACGCCCAGTTTAGCGAAGGGGGGGAACGTCGCGATACGTCACGTGACGCCGCGAGTTTGACACCCTTTATCTAAAGGATCAGGTGAGTACAGTAGATATATGGGCAGCTATAAATGACCTTGGCATCTCCATGTAAAGACAGAACATGGTTTCCTTCTGTATGAATGGAGGAGCGGAAAGGAGCAGGAAAAATAGGGGAGGGGAGGGGAGGGGAGAGGAGATTCCCCACTATCTTGTCAGAGCTGAAGAAGCTTCTTGGATGAGAAGTGAAACGTCTTCAAAAGAAAAAAAACAAGATAGTCCAGTTGCCTCCTGAAAAAGAACCTTTGGGACAACCATGACCTGGATGACTGAGAATCTCTACAGAAAAGAGAAAAAAAGGGAAGGGAAGGGAAGGGAAGGGAATTGATGGGGAAGGGAGGAGAGAGGGGAGGGGAAGGGAAGTAAAAGGAAAAAGGAAAAAAAGGAAAGGAAAGGAAAGGAAAGGAAAGGAAAGGAAAGGAAAGGAAAAACTGAAGGTGAAATACAAGCTTAATGTATGACTATTGTGACTATTAAGGTCACAATCTCAATCCACAAACAATAAAAAACAAAACCCTTTTAAAACCTCAGCTCTCTTAGTGGACGAAACATGTAAAATGTGCCCTCTTCCAATTTGCCTACTTCTAAGCACCAAGGAACGTACTTTTTCTACAAAAGGCCCATTTGTGACAGAGCTCAGCAGAGATTAAATAAGCAGCCTAGAAAACCCCTTGTACTTGGGCCTTCAACTTCAATAACCCCACCACTGGTTGAATACTGCGTGTTTTATTTGTTTTTTTTTAAAAGGAATGTAATGTTGCAATGGCTTGTATTTAGGACCAGAGGTCAATTATGTGTTCAAAACAACACAGGACTGTTTAGTAATAAGCAGTTAACAGATCAGCTTCTGAAAAATGGGCAGTTGTCACAATTACTGCTATGGACAGAATTAAACGTCTAATTTTGGGAAGAAGCTTCCTCTCCCCCAGATTAATTGGGGAACGTTCCTTTTGATCACTCATAATAAAAAAAGAAGCCCAGCAATTTGGAGGGGCAATCTGCAGTAGACATGTTTGGACCCAACCCAGATCTGCAATCCCCGACGGGACTCAGTGGGATTATGCCACCAAAGCAAATTTTTTAAAAAAGTGAACTTCCTGCTCATCAAACCATGGCTAAGCCATTCTTTAAGGAGCTTTGGTCATTCGTTTTATTTTCTTTTTTTTTTTTCCTGGTACATTTCTTCTCCTCCAAGTGAAAGAATTTCCTTGCCTAAACCAATTAAGTACATTTGTGGAGGAAAAGTTTGGGAGGGAAGGATAGAAAGCAAGGGATTTATCTCTAAAGAAAAAAAAATGTTATTTGCTCTGCATTTCAACTGTTGAGGGATAGACCAGCTTCTGTAAGGTTGTACTACAAGGTTGCAAACATGCTGCTCCGAAAATAAATATAATATTTTCCAAGTTGCTCTGTTCGTGCAGGAGAACATTTATCATACTTTAAAATACAGCATTATATTTTTTGACAGACAACCAGAAAAGGATCCTCAATCCTCAATCCTCAATACAGGTACGAAATTCACTTAAACAAAGGACTCAGTTAGCCACAGAAATTTTGGGCTCAACTGTGATTGTAAGAAGAGGACCACCTCTATATCTCCATCAATTAAGATATTATCACAGAGCAATCAAGAATGTCCTTTCCTATACTAATAATAGGATATAATATACCTAGGAAGAATAAGTTTGATGATTGGAGGAATTTTGAAATTGAAACATCCGTCTGGTAATAACAAAATAGAGTAGATACTCTAGGAAGGGACAAGAGGGAAGAAGGGGAAGTAGAGAAGGAAGGGGAGAGGGAGGAGAGGGAAGTAGGAAAGAGGTAGTGAAGGAGAAAGAAGGTAAGAGGAAGAGGGAGATTGAGGGAGGGGAGTTACTGTAAGTTTTTTGGGAGAAAACAGATGGATGTTAAAAATATAATTGGTGTAAAATGTATTTTTTGATATATTGAATAGAAGTGTATAATCATATGTATTTGGAGATGTTCTATGGTATATGTATTTATATTTGTTGAAGAAAAAATAAAAAAAATTACTAAAAAAAAACAAAGTAAAAGAGGAGTGGCATTGTATATAAAAAGGACAAAAGAAACTAATCCAGTATTTGCTGATAAAGAAGGAAGAATTGTAATAGTGGAAGCAACAATTAATTATAAACGGACACTCTTGGCTTTCCCTCCCTGGTGCCACGCCCCCTTTGGGGTTGTGGCAGCGGCGGGGGGGGTCGCGGCGGCGGGGGGGTCGCGGCATTAGAAAGGTTGAGAACCACTGTTCTATGGTATATGTATTTATATTTGTTGAAGAAAAATTAAAAAAAATTACTAGGAAAAAACAGAAAAGAATGTCCTTTCCAATCCTCTCTTATTTGATTTGGTTCCAGAAACTTTGCTTTGCTTCGTTGAGACAAAATACTAATATGGCAGGGAAAAACCACGGCAGCTTCAGATTTTAAGAATCTGTTCTGCGCTTTATTCCTAAAGGATTTTAATTCTGGCATCACCCGGAGACAGCTATAAATTACAGTTGACAACTCTTCACTCACTCGCAGCAGGTGCCGACTGAGGGCATACACGGTACTCACATTCAAATTATGTATTTACAGCCAGAGATCAGCAAGCGATAAAAAAAAAAAAAAAAAAAAAAAAAAAAAGAGTTCAAAGACAAGGAGAGAGAAAGGAGGACTGCTGTGTGTGTTTGATGTCAGTTGTTGCCTTGTTTTAACTGCTGCGATAATAAGCTTGGCTATTGTGTAGGCGGTTATGCGGTTTGCGTCTCAGAGAATAAAGTGGGCGAAAAAAATCGTCCGTACTACCGGGTGCACTTAGTTTTTTTTAAAAAGGGGGGGGGGAGGGGGGGTTATGATGTCCTTTCAAGAGCCTTACACAAATTACAGTTTAAAAAAAAAAAACAAAAAAAAAACCACAGGGCGAATTCTCTCAATTTTCCCCAGAGCCTCAAGGGCTGAACACCGAGTTACAGGAATATTGCAAAACCAGCCAGACAACATCACAAATGGAAGGATGGATGGATGGATGGATGGATGGATGGATGGATGGATGGATGGATGGATGGAAGGATGGATGGATGGATGGATGGAAGGATGGATGGATGGATGGATGGATGGATGGATGGATGCCTGGCCAACAGTATTCTCTCTTCTAATTTTCTTCCCACCTTCCCCTATCAGATAATCAAAACTAAAAAGCTGACTTACTGAAATTATTTATTTCTTTTATTTATTTCCCGATTGTTAACGGTATTTTTTTTATTTATCATATTTATACAGCAACCTGTGTCACAAGTATGGGTTTCCTGACAATGAGAACAATTAACCAGTGGAACGGCTTGCCTCCAGAAGTTGTGGGTGCTCCAACACTGGAGGTTTTTAAGAAAAGATTGGACAGCCATTTGTCTGAAATGGTACAGGGGGTCGGACTAGATGACCTCCAAGGTCCCTTCTAACTCTATTATTCTGTTAAATCTTGACTCTGGACAGCATGCAGTCATAAAAAAAAACCCCGAACAATTAAAAAAATCAGCAATTAAATCACCAACCAAAATTACTAATAATAGAGCTGTCATTATGGGCAAGCCATCTTACTATTATATTACCGGTATCTATAAACTGTCGTTTGAAATGTTATTGGAGCCTAGAATAGATAGAATTGCTTTCTTCTAGTAAGAACACGTTAGGGGAATTGCAACCCATTGTAAAGCTGCAGGTATGCACTAATTGAAAATTCAATACCTGATTGTGTTTAAAACCACTTTGGCGGGGGGGAGAAGAGTCTGGCTTATTTTAAATCAGTATAAAATGATAAAAAGTTTTCTCACTGGCTCACAAAACTTTCGGTACTGGTTCAAAGTGGTGTAATTTTTCATTAAGCTTCAAGGGGAAAAAAATGCTTTATTCAGGCAAGATCAAAAGAATATATTGGCAGAAGTCTTGCAATACATCCATCTAACAGCCCCCAACAGGACACGTTCATAGATCAGGGCCCCCCTAGACCAGATAACCAGCAAGGGTGGAAACTTTGCAGAGTATTCATCAATATTTATGATAAAAGCATTCACAGAATCATTTTGAAGCTAATGGGCATGGAAAGGCAGAAGTAACAACTGAAATATCAGTCTTTGTTAATTCTCCCCGAAGAATTGACGAGGGAAGACTCTGCAATGGCCCCCTCTAAATCCATTTTCACCTAGAATTAATTCGGATTAAAAAGGAGGATTTATTAGGCTACACCAGGGGTCGGCAACCTTAAACACTCAGAGAGCCATATGGACCCGTTTCCCACAGAAAAGAAAACACCCGGGAGCCACAAAACTCTTCCCGTGCCTGACTATTTCCTGAGCGGCCACAAAACTAGCATATATAGTTGAATTAAAGATTCTGTTTTCTTCTGAAACTTTTCTTTTCGTGGATTTATCCATGGTTGGCCTACCGGGGGTCGAAAAGCTCAATAAATTGCGTGCCGGCGGGTGTCACACATTGGCAGTTGTGACATATTTTGAGCAACAGGGAGCCGCAGCAGAGGGATGAAAGAGCCACATGCGGCTCCAGAGCCGTGGGTTGCTGACTCCTGGGCTACACCCTGGGGTCCCCAAACTTGGTTACGGGTACGGATTTCCTACGCTTTGATGGAACTAAAGTCAGGCAGTCTATCCTATCTTTATCAGGATTAGATGCTGCTGAGTGCATCACAGCATCGATTGTAAAGGCGAATATAGTACAGGTAATCCTTGACTTACAACCGTTCGTTTAGTGACCTTTCAAAGTTACAGCGGTGCTGAAAAAAAGTGACTTCTGGCTGGTTTTCACATGACCGTTGCAGCATCCCCATGGTCACATGATCGAAATTCAGACGTTTGGCAACTGACTCGCATTTATGACGGTTGAAGCATCCCGGGGTCACGTGATTCCCCCTTTTGCGACCTTCTGAGGAGTGAAGTCAATGGGGAAGCCATACTCACATAATGACCGTGTTACTAACGTAACAACTGCAGTGATTCACTTAACAAGTGTGGCAAGAAAGGTTGTAAAATCAGGCCAAATTTACTTAACAAACATCTCACTTAACAACAGAAATTTGTTAAATTTTCAGTCGTGGTCATAAGTTGAGGATTGCCTATATCCAGGACTGTAGTTTTTGGGGAAGAGAAACAGTGGCGCAGTGGTTAGAGTGCAGTACTGCAGGTTACTTCAGCTGACTGCTAGCTGCAGTTCGGCGGTTCAAATCTCACTGGCTCAAGGTTGACTCAGCCTCCCATCCTTCCGAGGTGGGTAAAATGAGGACCCGGATTGTTGGGGGCAATAGGCTGACTCTGTGAACCGCTTAGAGAGGGCTGTAAAGCACTGTGAAGCGGTATATAAGTCTAAGTGCTATTGCTATTGCTATTAATTCAAAACATCAATTTTTTTCCTATATGAGTAGGATCTCTATTATTGGTGTTTATTTATCTATGTATCTATTAGATTTGGAGATTATGGACGGCTTACGAGACAGTACTGTTTACGCAAAAAAGACAAATGAGAGATAAATTTGTTGTGCTACATTATAGAGTCCCATATGATCACACAGGGACCCATTTTCACTAATGTAAAAATATAACATCATTAAGAATCTGTGTGTGTTCCTGTCATATTTCAATATATAAAGCCAGTGATTTATATAGCTACTGCAACATCTCTAGTCTCATTCACACACACACACACACACACACACACACACAATCAGTCAAACAATGAAGGGTATTTATGTTAAATGAGTTCAGTTTGTCACTCCAGATACTACTCACAAAGTCGTACAATCAGTGCCGCCACAAAATGCCAAAAATAGAATTTATCTTCCATTTTTTGCTGCTGACAACTATGAACTTAGTTTTCCCTGATGACCGTCACAGACGACATCTTTCCACACTTTGCACTTTCGTGTGCAAAATAGTAAATTAACACACCCTCTCTTCCCGTTCTCAGAGATTTTAATCCAAGTATCACCCAAACCGAAGTAATAATTCATAGCTGTCCTCTTTGACTGGTATTTTACCATAATCCTTGTTTTGCCGGCATTAAATTTTGCGCATTAGCTTCTCCTTCCTCAAATTTTCTAAAAGTAAATTCATCTGGTTGCCATGGGATGAGGAATCTTCCAAAAGTAGATGATCTATTTTTTACTAGGCCAACAGGAAAGTATGACTGAAATACGTTCAGCAAAACGGCTAAAACAATGCCTTAATTTACGCCTGAGAATATATTCTGAAATAGCGCCACATAACAAAATCCGTTTCTTCTCTCATTTATACAATGGGACACTCGACAAAAATGCAGAAATTTTACACACTCAGCCACAACAGTATCCGTCTGCGTTTCGTAAATTATATAAATACAGAATAAAAACGTAAGCACATAGAAGCAGCTCTTGAATTACCACCTTTCATTTAGTGACTGTTCGAAGTTACGACGGCACTGAAGAACGTGGCTTAGGACCGTTTTTCACACTTACGACCGTTGCAGCATCCCTACGGACACGTGATCAAAATTCGGATGCTTGGCAACCCAACTCACATTTATGACGGTCGCAGTGCCCTGGGGTCACTCAATCCCCTTTTTGTGACCTTCTGACAAGCAAAGTGAAAGTCAGATTCACTTAACGACTGTATTGCTAACTTAGCAACTGCAGTGGTTCACTGAACAACTGCGGCAAGAAAGGTCGTAAAACGGGGCCAAACTCACTCAACTGCCTCGCTTAGCAACAGATATTTTCAGCTCCGTTGTGGTCGTAAGCCGAGGACTGCCTGGATCAGGCCAATGCAAAGTTGTGAAAAAGGGGATTTTGTCAACGGGCACCAGCAAGCTCCTTTCTCCGAAGAAACGAATCCGTTACCCGCAAAGCCTTCCCTGGTAACCTCTCCGACAGTCACAGAGCAAAGTTGTCTATCCACATATGTGATCACCAGGAAGCCTCCAAGCAACTGCCCCGTTTCCCAAAGGTCCCGTTTCCCCTCCAACCAGGGCTTCATTTAATCCCTTGGCAGGGATTTGCCCAATGCTCAGATGTTATGTTCAGATGTTTTGCACGTCCTTCCCGGAACAAACTGGATTGCAGTGATCTATCATGGTGAGCCACAGGTAATTCCACAGAGACAAAGACAGGACAGAAATTGCGACTCACCAACGTCTGTAGTTCTTCGTCTTGATTACCAATCCACGATAGACTGGCAATCTGGTCTGAATAAATAACTTTACTTATTGCTCTAGGATAGGGGTGTCAAACTCAAGGCCCGGGGGCCGGATCCGGCCCGCGGGGTGCTTAGATCTGGCCCGCGGGGCAGCCCTGGAAACAGCGAAGGACCGGCCCACAGAGCCTCTGCCAGCGAAAACGGAGCTCGGGAGGGCTGCGCGCGGCCTTCCCGGGCTCTGTTTTCAGGTTGGACGGCCTCCTGCAGCCCTCTGCCAGCGAAAACAGAGATCAGGGGGATGCACACGGCCTCCTTTAGCTCCATTTTTGCTAGCAGAAGGCTGCAGGAGGCCGTCCCGGCCGAAAACAGGGCCTGTGAGCTCCGTTTTCGCTGGCAGAGGACTGCAGGAGGCCATCCTGGCTGAAAACGGGGCCCGTGAGCTCTGTTTTCGCTGATAGAGGGCCACGCCCACTCCGTCCCGGGCACACACACACACACCACGGTCAAACACAACCCTGATGCGGCCCTCAATGAAATCCAGTTTCACACCCCTGGTCTAGGAAAAGGCGGTCGCCCTGCAGATTTGTGAGTGGTGTCGTTAAGGCTTCGTAAGCAAAAAAAAGACGGCGAGAATTCTCACCGCGCTTTTGCTCAGATATGGCCTTACCTACAAGTCCTGTCCATTATCCTTTATACGAAAGCAAGATATGGAACTTGAAAGATTTCAAAAGATTAAAACATAGTCTTCAAGGTAGAACCATAATTAAGTCCAAAATTTATATTGCCAAGCGAGATAATTGTTAAGTGAGTTTTTACGCCCCGTTTTATGACTTTTCTTGCCACGGTCTTTAAATGACTCTTTGCACTTGTTAAGTTAGCAACGCGGTTGTTAACTAAATCTGCCTTCCTCAAATGACTTTGCTGGTCAGAAGGTCACAAGAGGGGATCACCTGACCCCGGGACACTGCAATGGTCATAAATTATGAGTCAGTGGCCAAGCGTCTGAATTTTGATCACGTGATGATGGGGAGGCTGCAACGGTTGTTAGCGTGAAAAACAGACGTAAGTCACTTTTTTTCAGGGCCGTTGTAACTTTGAACGGTCACTAAATGAACTGTTGTAAATTGAGGACTACCTACCATGTTTCCCTGAAAATAAGTCTCTGTCTTATATTTTTTTGAACCCTGAAATAAGCGCTTGGCCTTATTGCCATGCACTCAAAAGCCTGATTGGGCTTATTATCACGGGATGTCTTATTTGGGGGGAAACAGGGTAGAAATTTAGATTGACTAAAAACACAAGCCCATGTAGCAAACCCTCAATTGACCAGAACTCAATTTTGCAGTAAGATACAACAAATAAATCTTTCAAGAGGACTACCTGTATACCCTGTTTCCCCCCAAAATAAGACATCCCCTGATAATAAGTCCAGTCGGGCTTCTGAGTGCATGGCAATAAGGCCAAGCGCTTATTTCAGGGTTCAAAAAAAATATAAGACAGAGTCTTATTTTCGGGGAAACACAGTAGTGTCAAGGGACCTTGCCTTTTAAGCTGTTTTTTTTAAAACACACACACAGACAAATCGAGAAACAAATAACCAGAATAACTTTATTTTAAAACCTGGAACCACCCAGACAGCCAACATTCAGCAACCATGTTCTATCGTGATCGTCTTATCATCAAGCGTTGAATATCCATGTTCACTGTTAAGGATGTTTTATGCAGGCGAGAAAAAATGAGCCATTGTGGAGTACTAGAGCAGCTGAATGGCCACGGATTGTCGAAAGCCAACTAAAACAAACACACTGTATGTTCTCATTGGAATAGGCTCTCGAGACATCCAGCGAACTTCAGCAAGTCAGAATGGAAGAGAACAATGGGAGGATGACCGACATCCTTTTTACATAACCGTCTTACAAAAAAACAGGCGTGTTTGAGATTGTCTCAAAGCCTTCTCACAACAACAAAACCAGAGCAGACCAATTTCCGCGTGAGAAGGAGGTTCCCAGAGCTGGTGAAAAAAATCAGCGCTGATGCTGAAGTTTTTGATACTCCAGGCTGGTATTAATGCAATGCAATGAAGGCACTGAGCTGGATTACCGATCTGAGATACACGCCCCCCCCCGGTAGCAAAAGACAAGACCATCCAGTGTGGGTAGTCCTCGACTTACGACCGTCATTGAGCCCAACAGAAGCCATATGTGCCTGTTGTGGTCCGCCAGCTGCCAGCAGAGCTGGCGGCAGACTCGGACGATGAGGAGGTTGTGGAGGAACTTGGGCCAGTGCTGGAGCCTGGGGAAGGCTCTGATGGATGCTCTGCGTCGGATGCAGAGATAGAGCCAGGGCCGTCCGACATTTCCCAGACACCGGAGAGGCAGCTGCCTTTGGAGGCTGATATGAGTGAGGAGGAAGAACAGCTGGGGCCTGTTCCAGATGCATGTATGCACAGAACAGTTAGGAGAGGTGAGCAACGGAGGACAAGGAGTCGAATCGGGAAGCAAAGCACACGTGGACGCTGAATGGCCCCTCCCTGGCTGGGGAATAAATAGAAGGAAAGGGGAGTGATGGTCGTAGGAGACAACAGTTCTTATTTCTGAAGATTCTGCTCATTGTGTTTCGTGCCACAAAGACTGCTTGCCAGAACTCAATTTGCAGCCTTTCGGCTGGGAGCTCGCAAGGAACTGATAAGGTGTGTTGCTGCCGTTAACTCCTTGAAGGACTCTTGCCTGGACTTTTCGGTGGGTGAATGCTATTAATTCACAAGAGGTAAATAAAGAGGGTTTTTTTGTGACAAGGAATCTGTTTCTTGCTTCTGCAAAGGCTGGGTCAGAACAGCTCTATCCCATATTTGGGTGGACCAGGTTGCCCTGATAGACCGGTTTCACTGGAAAGACATTGAGCCCAACATTTATGTTGCTAAGCGAGGCATTCATTAAGTGAGTTTTGCCCCATTTCACGACCTTTCCGTTATTAAGTCAATCAGTGTAGTTAAGTTACTAACACGGTTGTTAAGTGAATTTGGCTTCCCCCGTTGACTTTGCTCGTCAGATGGTCGCAAAAGGGGATCACACGACCCGGGGACACTGCGACCGTCATAAATATGAGCCAATTGCCAAGCATCCGGATTTTGATCACGTGACCCTGAGGATGCTGCAACGGTCGTAAGTTGAGAAACGGTCATAAGTTACTTTTTTTTCAATGCCATTGTAACTTTGAAGAGTCACTAAATGAACTGTTGTAAGTCGAGGACTACCTATATCCCCTGCTTTGAACATACTTAGAGGCAGACTGTGGCATGCTGCAGAACCTTGCTGTCATAAATTCATGAGTATTGAACAGAGGGGACTTGAACTCATGGTCTGCTACTTTCTAGCCTCTAGCCACTAGCCCAAGCTGCCTCTCTTATGCAATCTTTTAAGAGAAAGGATCTCAAACTTTCACAATTTGCACCAGTAGGCCAAAGCCTGAGCCTTGCCCACTGTCTGATAGATGTCACTGTGCTTCCCTCAAAAAATTAAAATACCCCATGGTTTCTACTATAGGTTTGCTGAGAACTGCAGTCTTAAGAAATCGTATCACTCTGGCTCTGAATATAATTCAAATGTATATTTCATATACCGCTTGCCTTACAAATGTTTCTTGAAGTTTGCCATAAAATTATAAAGTATGATTTGTATTCCATAAAATAGAATCTGAAGACAGAATTTGAAGCTTCTGCTAATAAAAATAATAAAGATGCCTTTGCGCTCCGAGAATGGGAGAAATAAAGGCAAGAATAAGTGCCCTTCGTGCAGGAGGGGCCGAGAGAAAAGAGCTGCTCTTCAGAACACATCTGAAGTAACAACAGGCACCTCACAAAGCATTTGCGGTGCACTGAGACTGTGACACAGGAGGCCTGTCTACAAGAAAAAGGAAAGGGGGAAAAAACAGCTCAAGATGTCAGTCTCAGCACATGGAGCAGCGACTCTCGATTTTAACGATCAATCAAGGCTGTAATGGGAAGGCCGTCTGCCCAGGATCCTGGACTAACAGTGTCTCAGCTACTACAGAAAACCAGATAGATGGATTGATAGAGAGGGAGGGAGAGGGAAAGGGGGGGGAGAAGAGGAGAGAGAGGGAGAGAGGGGGGATGGATGGATAGGTAGGTAGGTAGGTAGGTAGGTAGGTAGGCAGATAGATAGATAGATAGATAGATAGATAGATAGATAGATAGATAGATAGATAGATAGATAGATAGATAGATAGATAGATAGACAGATGATTAGACAGGTAGATAGGTAGATGATAGATAAAATAGATAAGAAGATAGGTACCGTAGGTAGGTAGGTAGTAGATAGATAGGAGAGAGAGAGGTGGGGAGGGAGGGAGAGAGAGAGAGAGAGAGAGAGAGAGAGAGAGAGAGAGAGAGATATTAGGTAGATAGGTAGATGATAGATAAAATAGATTAGGTAGGAAGGTACCGTAGGTAAGAGATAGATAGATAGATAGATAGATAGAGAGATAGATAGATAGATAGATAGATAGATAGATAGATGATTAGATATAGGTAGATAGGTAGGTGATAGATAAAATAGATAAGATAGATAAGATAGGTAGTTACCATAGATAGGTAGGTAGGTGGGTAGGTAGGTAGGCAGACAGACAGACAGACATAGATACAGTCTGATTGCCTCAAAATCTTATACAGGAAGTCCTCAACTTACAACCACAATTGAGCCCAAAATTTAAGTTGCTAAGCGAGACATTCATTAAGTGAGTTTTGCCCCATTTTACGACTTTTCTTGCCACACTTGTTAAGTGAATCACTGCAGTATTAAAGTTAGTAACAAGGTTGTTAGTTAGTTTACTTTATTGATTAGCCCATGGGCCATATCAAAGTACAGTTGTCAAATGAATCTGCCTTCCCCATTGACTCTGCTTGTGTCCCCTGGGACACTGCCACTGTCATAAATGAGTCAGTTGCCAAGCATTTTAATTTCGATCATGTGACCATGGGGATGCCTGAATGTTCCTAAGTGTGGAAAATGACTTTTTTCACTGACGTGGTAGCTTTGAACAGTCACTAAAGCACGGGTGTCAAACTCGCCGTGTCACATTGCCGTCACATGACATTTCGTGACCTTTTTTCCCTTTGGGAGCTGGGGTGGGCGTGGCCTACGCATGATGCATCCGGCCCGCGGGCTGTCAGTTTGACACCCCTACACTAAAGGAGACCCCTACACTAAAGGAGAGGTGGCTCAGTGGCTAAGACGCTGAGCTTGTCAATCAGAAAAGTCGGCAGTTCAGCAGTTCAAATCCCTAGCGCCGCGTAACGGGGTGAGCTCCCATTACTTGTCCCAGCTTCTGCCAACCTAGCAGTTCGAAAGCACGTAAAAAATGCAAGTAGAAAAATAGGGACCACCTTTGGTGGGAAGGTAACAGCGTTCCTTGTGCCTTTGGCGTTTAGTCATGCCGGCCACATGACCACGGAGACGTCATCGGACAGCGCTGGCTCTTTGGCTTTGAAACGGAGATGAGCATCGCCCCCTAGAGTCGGGAACGACTAGCACATATGTGCGAGGGGAACCTTTACCTTTACACTAAAGGAACTGTTGTGAGTGGAGGAACATCTATAAATCTATTATGTCTCTTAATCATCAATATCCTGCTCTTCTACTAAATTATCTCAGAGCAGCCTATAAACATCACCCTGAAACGGTGTACTGTAGATTTCAACAGAAATCGATTTCTAAAAGCACCTTTATAAGAAGTAGTAAGTGTGAAAAGGCTCAAAAGAGGCCTAGTAAAAGAACACGAGCAAGGAGGTAGAGAGAGCTGGGTGGTACGAAGCCCAGAGCGCTGAGGCCTGACTTTTTAAAATGCAGGTAAGTTAGAACATCGCAATTAGACTTCTTTCGAGGCCTTCAAGAAAATTACGGGAGATCACACCGAACTAAAATGTATTTGTCTCGTTTGCAGCTGTGTGAATTTAGGCAGGATGATGAGTTCACGAGTCAGTGTGTTGTGCAAAACTTGGAAAACTACATTGCTGTGGCGATGGATAGGACATCATCCACGCAACACCTTCCGTTATACAAAGTAGGTAGGCACAACGGTAATCCATGTGATACAAAATCTATTGCATTAAAGCCTGGGAAATCAAGGTTTCGCTGTTTTTAAGGTTTTTATTAACTGGGCATCACGCATCACCCAATCCAGCAGGCTTTATATTCCCTTCTTACTGTAAACCGCTTAAAATACAAATATTTTATTTTATTAGATTTTTATGGCGCGTTTATTACCATGTAGGTAACTCAAGGTGATGGATATATCGAATACTCCTTCCTCCTCCTGTTTTTTCCCCACAACAACCCTGTGAGGTGGGTTGGGCTGAGAGAAAGTGACTGGCCCAAAGTCACCTAGCTGGCTTCCAGGCCTAAGGCAGGACTAGAATTCACAGGCTCCTGGGGACTGGCCCAAAGTCACCCAGACGAATTTCATGCCTAAGACGGGACTAGAACCCACCATCTCCCATTTTCGAACCTGGTGCCTTAACCGCTACACCAAACTGGTTCTCAAATAGGGTAACATTAAATAAACCAAACTATAATAACAAACGTTACGGACATTAAGGCCACCAAGAACAAAAACATAAGCCAAACATCAACAGAGCCCAAGGGGAAAGTCTAATATACACTAGGTCCCAATAGCCACTAGGATGTTCGGAAAAAGCCAACTTTTAATGCCTCTACTAAAATGCAGGTAGTCCTCGATTTACGACCACAATTGAGCCCAGGATTATGTTGCTAAGCGAGACATACGTTGAGTTTTGCCCTGTTTTACGACTTTTCTTGTCACATTTGTTAAGTGAATCACTGCAGTTGTTAAATTAGTAGCACGGTTGTTAAGTGAATCTGGCTTCCCCACTGACTTGTGCCAGAACGTCACAAAGAATGATCACATGACCCTGGGACACTGGGACATGATCACATGACCCCGGGACCCTGCAACCATCATAAATGTGAACCAGTTGTCAAGCATCCGAATTTTTGATCGCGTGAACATAGGCATGCTGCAACGGTCACATGTGTGAAAAACGCTCGTCAGTCACTGTTTTCAGTGCTGTTGTAACTTCAAACGATCACTAAATGAACTGTTGTAAATTGAGGACTACCTAGTACTAGTAGCATGGCAGCTGATCTTGGAGAGTAAGCTGCAACAGAGGAGACCTAACTCCTTGGGCCTTACCTAAGGCAGGAAACCTGGAGCGAACCTACCTTACTAAACCTTACTGTTTGAATATTAGAAATGTAGATTGACTAAAAACAAAAGCCCATGTAGACCAGACCTCAATTTTACAGTAAAGGATACAACGGATAAATCTTTCATTCAAAACTTCATCTGTATTTCATGGATGAAGAGTCATTAAATCAAAGACCTGTCCATTAAAAAGAGGGTTTATTGCAAATGGTGCCATTAATGTCAATTACATAATTGTGTAATTGATGCAAACTGATGTAAGAGAAATAAATTTGGATTTAATGGACAAGCCTTCCAAAGGGTCCATTAAATTGAGATTTTGCTGCATAAGCTGGAAACCAATTGGTTGAAATGTAGTCAATACAGATAAACACTCCCCCCCCCCTTCACATATAAATGGAAAGCACATTTTACTTTATTAGAAGATGCATTATAAAGGCATTTTATTTGTAGCAGGTCTCTTAAAAGAAAATTTTCATTACAGTAAAATATGTAATATTCACTGCATATTTCAAAAGCTTACATCTGGATGGCAGTAACTCGCAGGACAAAGCAAATCTCAGGTGCTGAGTCTACACAAAATTCCCTTTTAAAAATATGTTCACTCTTCAGAATATAAATTCATATATATATATATATATATAAAAACAAACTTCCTATCACAATTATTTTCTAGCATACGCTGCTCTGGTAACAGGCAAGGTAAGATCTCAATACTCTGTATTTCAAGGACAATTAGGATCAAATTTTGCTACGAGTTCTATAAATTGGCTGCAGTTTCCACGTTCGTTAACTTAGCTTTCGACAGTAAGCAGTATACAAGTAGTCCTCAACTTACAACCGTTCATTTAGTGGCCGTTCAAAGTTACAAGGCACCGAAAAAAGTGACTTCAAACCGTTTTTCACACTTTGGGGCATCCCCATGGTCACGTGATCAAAATTGAGGTGCTTGGCAACTGACTCGTAATTATGACCGTTGCAGTGCCTCAGGGTCATGTGATCACCCCCCACCCCCCTCTTGGTTAATGGGGAAGCCAGATTCACTTAACAACCGTGACAAGACGGGTGGTAAAATGGGGCAAAACTCACTGAAAAAACATCTCGCTTAGCAACAAAAACCTTGGGCTCAATGATGGCCGCAGGTTGAGGACTACCTGCAAATGTATACAAGGGAGCAAAACCCACACTTCCCTAGCACCGATGATGTTACCTAGTTGGGTGATAAAATGTCTGCAAGCGAAGAGCCAAGCTCAGAGAGCAACAGGAGTCCCAGAGCTACAAATATTTCAGTCCAGAGAATACAAACTATTTCAAACTAGACCAGGGGTGTCAAACTCGTGTTGTCACATTACTTTTTCCCCCCTTCGCTAAACCGGGGGTGGGCGTGGCCGGCATGTGACACATCTGGCCCGTGGGCCTCGAGTTTGACGCCCCTGGTCTAGACAGTCACTTATCTGAAATAGTACAGGTTCTCCTGCTTGAGCAGGGGGCTGGACTAGAAGACCTCCAAGGTCCCATCCAGCTCTCGTTCGTTCCATTCTCACTATAAATATTCTCTCCTATTGGAACACAAGGATTCGCACATTCGTTTCACAGCAACAACATGCAAAGCGGCAAGAGCTCTGATGAAACACGTCATGATCACATTCTTAACCTCCATGCAACGTATATTCCAAATTTATGAAACAGTCTGACAAGCAGCTGGGAGAATGTGCACCGAGGTAACCTCAAAGTATGTGAAAAAACTAGATTTGCATCAGTTTTCTAGATCTTTTTTTTTTTTTAATTTGCCCTGAGGAACAATGGGATCTTTTCAGCCAGAAGAGCTGTTCTTCTTTCCAGGCTTTCCTAAATCAGGAGGAGGAAACGAATTCCTAAATCCACTTCCTCTTCCCATGCCTCAAACCTGACCCAGCTTTCGACAGCTCCTGCATCTTTCACAATAGCCCGCAGCCACTTCCCCGCACATCAGGCAGCTCAGTTCGACATTTGCTTCGAAATATCTGTCTTCCCAACCAAAAACGCGCAGGAAGGAAGGAAGGAAGGAAGGAAGGAAGGAAGGAAGGAAACGGGTTATGCTCTCTGCACATGTTCTTTTCTGCTCAGACGTCCATAGGATGCCCTCGGACTGATCCTTAAAAGGAACGGCACCGCGATCCAAACGGATGTCGCTCGGTCCCATCCATATAGCCAAAGGGGGGGGGGGGAATGTAGAAATACATCCGAAGAAGACGGAGCTGGAACCAGTTATTTGGCTAAATACGGGGAAGCACCGGGCTGTTTTAAGGCTACCAGCTAAAAAGGGCTGCCACTCTCCTAAAAAGATCAAATGAGAAAAATACGGGCAGAGGGGGCAAGGAGAGAGAGGAAAGGCCACGATGCCCATTAAAGCAAAGGGGAGAAGGTGGTGGGCAGGACCTGGAAAGTCAGTCTGTCTGTCTGTCTGTCTGTCTCTCTCTCTCTCTCTCTCACACACACACACACACACACACACAAAGAGAGAGAGGCCGGTGTGGAGAAAGAGGAAAAGGGAAGAATTACATCACCGGTCCAGAGGAACGATTTCAAAAGAAAGGTTTCTGCTGTGAATTTGCCCACCTTGATGGTGACTGCAATCCCCAGGAAGAGAATGGGGGAGGGGGGAAAGAAGAGGAGAGGGAAGGGGAGAAAGGAAGGGGAAGGAAAAGAAAGGAGATACTGATAAAGGAGGGAGGGAGGAAGAAAAAAGAAAGGGGGAAGGAAGGAAGGAAGGAAGGAGGGAGGGAGGGAGGAAAGGAAGGAAGGAAGGAAGGAAAGAAAAGGAGGGCAGGAAGGAAGGAAGGAAGGAAGGAAGGAAGGAAGGAAGGAAGGAAGGAAGGAAAGAAAGACGGAATA
>QLTV01003131.1:2963899-2979508 GCA_003457575.1 Thermophis baileyi | reverse complement strand
AAACTTCCCAGAGGGACGGGGGGATGGCCCGGCAGAAGTGGCCCCATTGGCGAGTTGGACGGCAGAGAGGCCTGGCCTGGCTCTCAGAGTGGAACGCTATTCGCCGCCTTTGAAACGGGCCGCTTTCTATATTTCCTGTTCCTTCCCCGGGCAGCGAGGGCTGGGGCGGGGGGGGGGGGAAGCAGAGGCACCTCACCCTCAGCAAGCCAGGCCTGGAGGAGCGCGGAGAGTTGCAGGCAAGCGCCAGAGGGTCAGAAGAGGCACTCCGACATCGCCCCAATACGCGTTTCCAGTGCGCACTTCTCTGTCCCGAAGTAGGATTCAATGGGGAGAAGGGGGAAGGGTAGGAGGGAAGGACAAGCCCAGCTGGCTTTCCTTTGGTGTGGGGCGGGGGGAAGACCCAATACCCCCTCCATGGCCTGCGCGCTGCTCTTGCAGCGCCTTGCATAGCACAGTGAAAGCTAGCGTGCTTCACAATGGGGGAGACTGGGTCCACTCCCCCTCCTGGAGCCCATTCCCTACCCCACTCGCCCCTGGCATATCTATCTATCTATCATCTATCTATCTATCTATCTATCTCTCTCTCTATCTATCTATCTATCTATCTATCTATCTATCTATCTATCTATTTATCTATCTATCTATCATTNCTCTCTCTCTCTCTCTCTCTCTCTCTCTCTCTCTCTCTCTCTCTATCTATCTATCTATCTATCTATCTATCGCTCCCTGTCTCTGTGTCTCTTCTCACTTTCTCGGAAAGCCCTGCATGCTCTCAGGCTCTTCGCTGCCCATTTTTCTTTCTTCCTTTTGGAAATCCGGGCTGGCTGAGGAATGAGTGCAACCCGCGGTGGAGGTTTCCCTCCTCCTCCCCCTCCTCCTCTCGTGGCCCCCTGGCCGGCTGTGGCGAGGCGGGAGGGTGTGCACTAGAGGAGGAAAGCCTCCATTGTGGGTTGCGCTCATTCCTCAGCCAGCCCGGATTTCCAAAAGGAAGAAAGAAAAACGGATAGCGAAAAGCCCCAAGGAGAGCACGCAGGGCTTTCTGAGACAGTGAGAAGAGACACAGAGACAGGGAGTGAGAGAGAGCGAAATACACACACACACACACACACAGAGGGGGGGGAGACAGAGAGAAAAAGAGAGATGAGAGAGAGAAAGAGAGACAGAGAGAGAAAGAGAAATGAGAGAGAGGGTGATAAGGAGATAGAGAGAAAAAAAAGACAGATGAGAGAAAGATGAGAGGGAGGGAGGGAGAGGGAAATAGAGAAAAAGGGAGAGGAGAGAGAGAGAGAGAGGAGAGAGAGAGAGAGACAGGAGAGGGAGGGAGGGAGAGAGAGAGATGAGAGAGACAGAGAGGGAGATACCTATTTCCCATAGAAAACAAAACACGGGGAGCCACAAAACCTGGGTAGGTATGGCTGGGGGGGGGGTCATGTGGACTGGGTGGGAGTGAGTGACGTCGAGTTGGCCATGCCCACCCAGGTTTTGTGGCTCCCGTTGTTTTGTTTTCTGTGGGAAACGGGCCCAAGTGGCTCTTTGAGTGTTTAAGGTTGCAGACTCCTGCATTAGGCTAAAGAACTTTGCCTGTTAATTTTGCCAATTTTACTGGCTAGAAGTGGTGGCGTTAATTACTTCTTTCCTGTTGGATCTACTGCCAGTGACAGAGAACTTATAGATTATCCCTTAATAAATTATAAAAGCAGCATAAGTAGTAAAAAAGCTGGTAAAAAAACACACATATTTAAGAAGAGATGATATAAAGCTGTCCCACCGTTTTGGCATTGAATTGTACCCAGATGTGAAATATTAAAAAGAAATCAAGAAAGCAGAAATGTACCAATTACCTTTGATTTCTAAGGGGCCATTAATGCATTGTTTGGCTTTATTCCTTTTCTTGTTGCTGCTTTCCCGTTCTGGAGTAAGGTCTGACATTTTGTAAATGCCTCTCTTTACTTCATCAAAAACTGAAAACATGTTGTAAACACGGGCAGTGTAGCCGGCTAATTCTGCGATCTGCAAAACAACAAACAATCACAATTTAAAGCCATAATGATAAGTGGTATGGATTGAGAGCTGAAACAAACACTTTCTTCATTATTGCAAAAGCTTGTATTGAATTTGCATTCTGTAATCTGGTTTTTGATGCAGATCTTTGAATCCCGTCTTGATACATCATCAGATATTTTTCTGTTCACAAGAGAAGGGCACGAAATCCAAGTTTCAAATTAAACCCTTGGACTGCAAGGCGATCAAACCGGTCAGTCCTAGAGGAGATCAACCCTGACTGCTCTTTAGAAGGCCAGATTCTGAAGATGAAACTCAAATACTGTGGCCACCTAATGAGAAGGAAGGACTCACTGGAGAAGAGCCTAATGCTGGGAACGATTGAGGGCAAAAGAAGAAGGGGACGGCAGAGAATGAGGTGGCTGGATGGAGTCACTGAAGCAGTCATCGTGAGCTTAAATGGACTCCGGGGGATGGTAGAGGACAGGAAGGCCTGGAGGAACGTTGTCCCTGGGGTCGCGATGGGTCGGACATGACTTGACAACTAACAACAACAACAAAGGTACAATATTTCCATTAGTTAGATGCAGTGGTGAAATCCAATTTTTTTTACTACCGGTTCTGTGGGCGTGGCTTGGTAGGCGTGATGTGGCTTGGTGGGCGTGGCAGGGGAAGGATACTGCAAAATCCCCATTCCCTCCCCACTCCTGGGGGAAGGATATTGCAAAATCCCCATTCCCTCCCCACTCCTGGGGGAAGGATATTGCAAAATCTCCATTCCCTCCCCACTCCTGGGGGAAGGATACTGCAAAATCCCCATTCCCTCCCCACTCCTGGGGGAAGCATATTGCAAAATCCCCATTCCCTCCCCACTCCTGGGGGAAGGATATTGCAAAATCTCCATTCCCACCCCACTCCTGGGGGAAGGATATTGCAAAATCTCCATTCCCTCCCCACTCTGGGGCCAGCCAGAGGTGGTATTTGCCGGTTCTCCAAACTACTCAAAATTTCCGCTTCCGGTTCTCCGAACTACTCAAATTTTCCACTACCGGTTCTCCAGAACCTGTCAGAACCTGCTGGATTTCATCCCTGGTTAGACGGCTGAATCAGTAGGCCTTTTTAAAAATTCCCACAGGTTCTGGGACACAATATCAATTTGAAATTATTCACGCACTTTCCTTTGCTGCAGAAATGTAGCAGTTAAACTCTGACTTTACAAAGAAATGTAGAGTTTAATTGGCTATAGGGAAAAGCAAGAAATGCATAGGAAATGTAGGAGAGTATTTTGGATCTAATTACATCCTAAGAATTCCCCTCCTATCAGGACTGATTGCTTGTCTCAGATGGTAATAAATGCTGCTTGCAGACAAATAATCTTCAGCACTTCTCTCCAATCGTATGATTCCTTGAAACGGCAGCAATGAATTCCTGAGCCGGAGGATCTGATAAAATTACTTCACTAAGTGTTGTATCTTATGATTTATGATGAATGTATTTTTAGGATGAATATGATCATGATTTATTACTTATATCTTTTATGTACACTGAGAGCTTATGCACTGAAAACAAATTTCTTGTGTGTCCAATCACACTTGGCCAAAAAGAATTCTATTCTATTCCTATTCCTATTCCTATTCCTATTATTTCTATTTCTATTTCTATTCTATTTTCTATTCTATTCTATTCTATTCTATTCTATTCTATTCTATTCTATTCTACTCTACTCTACTCTATTCTATTTTCTATCCAATTCTTATTCTATTCTATTCTATTCTATTCTATTCTATTCTATTCTATTCTATTCTATTGTATTCTATTCTATTCTATTCTATTCTATTCTATTCTATTCTATTCTATTCTATTCTATTCTATTCTATTCTATTCTATTCTATTCTATTCTATGGGAGGAGAGAGAGAGAGAGAGAGAGAGAGAGAGAGAGAGAGAGAGAGAGAGAGAGAGAGAGAGAGAGAGAGAAAATTGTAAAAATGTAAATTTTCATGCTCCTACAGAAAATTATGAAAATATTGTTTGTTTAATTGAGTGGTCATTATATTCTCCTAATACATCACTGGATGCACCACAGTTCCAAAAAGTTTTGAGAAAGTTTTGCCGTGCCTGTTACCGTATTATTTTGCAAATACTGCATAAAATGCACCTGGAAAACACGGAGATTGGCCATCGGAACAAGTGGACTGGCCTGTCTCCACTTAATCCCGATGCCGTGGCACCCCGCTTCAATTGAATTAAGAGCACCATAAGTGATTAGTGAACCTTGTTATCTCGCTTGAGTGCCCAGGCTTGGGTTTCTGCAGAAAATAGCACAATTTCTGAGGAAGGGATCAGGCTCCAATAGATCATCTCAAATGAAGAATAAGCATTCTCATTTTGGCAAACTGACCTTAGAAAGAGGAAGCGAGATCAGCCAGTGTCTGGTAAGGTGCCTTTTTTTTTTAAAAAAAAAAATCTTTTTCAATTCTTCTTACAATCTACAACTTTTCTGCGGACTTTCAAATCCTTTGAAATACAGATAGTCCTCGACTTAGAACCCCAATTGAGCCCCAAAGTGAAACATTGGTTGTGACAGTGATGGGATTTAACTAATTTAACAACCGGTTCTCTGGCTGGATAGGTGTGGCCGGGTGGTCATGTGACTGTGGCCAACTCAACATCACTCATCACACCCAGACCCACCTCCTGGCCACTCGCCTCAAAGGCAGAGGTAGGATTCAGCAATTCTGACCGGTTCGGACTAATCCCACCACTGGCTGGCCCCGCCCGTTTTTTGGGCCACTTTCCGGGCCACTTTCAGGCTGTTTTTCGGGCCAAAAAACAGGTGGGGGCGGGGCCAGCCAGTGGTGGAATTGGCCGGTTCGCCGAACTAGGCAGAATTTTAACAACCAGTTCGCCTGAACCGGTCCGAATCGGCTGAATCCCACCTCTGGGTTGTGTGTTTTGCCACATTTGTTAAGTAAACCACTGCAGTTGCTAAGTTAGTAACACGGTTGTTAAGTGAGCCTAGCTTCCTCACTGACTTTGCTTGTCGGGTCGTAAAAGAAGATGACATGACCCTGGGACACTGCAACCGTCATAAATACATGCCAGTTGCCAAGCGTCCGAATTTTGATCACGTGACCATGGGGATAACGCAACAGTAAGTGTGAAAAATGGTCATAAGTCACTTGGTTCAGCGCCATTGTAACTTTGAACAGTCGCTAAATGAACTATTGTAAGTCAAGGACTATATGTAGTATGCAATACAGTACAAGTTGAAAGAAGAATTGGTGGAAAACTTCACACTGCACAAATAGCAATGGGACAGGATTTATTTTGAGAATCGAAAAATAGCCGTTACTGGAGACTTATAATTTAAAACAAAATGGCTGCCACGTTCAGATGAATACGCTCCCAAATGCTCTCTAACATCCCAATGGGATCTTTGTGGGGCCCAAAGGGTTCCTGCAAATACATCTAAAGTTGGGAGGTTGGTTTTGCAGCATGGCAGCTTTTTAGTTAATATTTTTATTGATCTTTTTTATGGATCACATGGGAACCTGGTGGCTAGTGCAACCTTATCTAGGCTGCAAAAATCCAGGCATCCACTAGATAGCAGTAAAGAGTCAACATTCTGAAGGGTCCCTGATGCTCTCTTGAGCTTTCTTGTTTTCTTGCAGACATTTCATTACCTTAACTAGGTAACATCACCAGCACTGATGATGTTACCTAGTTGGGTAATGAAACGTCTGCAAGAAAGCAAGCAAGATCAGAGAGCACCAAGGACCCCACACAGTCCTTCTCTTCCTCCTTCCTCCTCCTCCTCCTCTCCACAAATCCCATTCCCTCCTAGCACTGATGATATTACCTAGTTGGGTAATGAAACATCTGCAAGAAAGCAAGCAAGGTCAGAGAGCACCAAGGACCCCACACAGTCCTCCTCCTCCTTCCTCCTCCTCCTCCTCTCCACAAATCCCATTCCATTCTAGCACTGATGATGTTACCTAGTTGGGTAATGAAACATCTGCAAGAAAACAACCAAGCTCAGAGAATACCAAGGACCCCTAATTTCAACCCTGAGCTACAAATATTCTCCTTTATTAGTCAACACTGTAGGTATCTCTAATAGTCCTCTTGAGTTTTTGCAGCCCAGATATGATAGTCCTTGGAGTCCAAGAGAGATACAGGCAGTCCTCCACTTACAACAGTTCATTTAGTGACTTATGACCGTTTTTCACACTTACAACCGTTGCAGCATTTCAATGGTCACATGATCAAAATGTGGATGCTTGGCAACCGGTTCATATTTATGACAGTTACGGTATCCCGGGATCACATGATCACTTTTTGCGGCCATCTGACAAACAAAGCCAGATTCAGTTAACAACCGTGTTACTGACTTAACAACTGCAGTGATTCGCTTAACGACTGTGGCAAGAAAGGTTATAAAATGGGACTTAACAATTGTCTTGCTTAGCAACAGAAATGTTGGGCTCAATTGTGGTCATAAGTTGAGGACTGCCTGTTCTTGGGACTCACTGATTTCTGTTAGCTTCACATTATTTAGAGCCGAGGTGGCGCAGTGGTTAGAGTGCAGCACTGCAGGCTACTTCAGCTGACTGCTAGCTGCAGTTCGGCTGTTCAAATCTCACCGGCTCAAGGTTGACTCAGCCTTCCATCCTTCCGAGGTGGGTAAAATGAGGACCCAGATTGTTGGGGGCAACATGCTGACTCTGTAAACCGCTTAGAGAGGGCTGTAAAAGCACTATGAAGCGGTATATAAGTCTAAGTGCTATTGCTATTGCTATTATTTATCCTTGCTTTATAGCTATACAGGAGCCACCAAGCTAGTCACAACAGAAGATCCTAAAAAGACATTATTTCCCCCACTTTAACTCTGGAATGCATCCAAGCATTGACAGCATAATTTAGGAGTGGTGCGGTGGCCTAGAGGTGGAGCTCTCGCCTCACAATCAGGAGGCTGTGAGTTCGATCCTAGGTAGAGGCTGATATTTCTCTCTCTGGGCACAATGAGAATATATCTGCTGAATATAACTCCGCATTGGCAACTGGAAGGGCATCCGGCCAGTAAACACTCAGCTCCATTCAGTTGCCCAGACTCCACCCCACAAGGGATTATGGGGTCGTTAAAAGAAGAAGATTGACAGCATAATTTAAATTTTGTTCGGTTTTCATTTTCACATACACTTAAACAGTTGCCCAGGATACAAACTTTCTATTTAGGAGTGTCTTATGATGTTTACAATATATTTCCCTTTCTGTTAAGAAAGACTAAGTTAATGGAGTACCTCTTTGTAGGAAGACATGATCCGTTCAATGGCATCTGCTCCAGAAACTAATAAATTTCGTGAGGTAGTGAAGGTTTCCGTTCGTTCGCTGACCATGGCTTGTTTCTGATCATTGTCCAAATCTATCGAAGAGAGAAACAGTCAAATGGATCCTGCAACATTATCCTGAGACACATATTTTCACCTTCATTCGGAAGCAATATTTTCAACATTTTCTTGGAATATTCTAATACGATAGAAGAAGACAAAATGGTTGGGAGTAGACTCTGGCTCTTTGTGATTTCTGCTATAATTACAAGACATTTCTAGTATTTTGAGGACAGAAAATGTTGATGTGCATAAGAAGATGAGCCTAGCATTAAGGTTCAAACAGGTTAATCAAGCTTAAATTTTACATAGAGATCTGTACCTACAGTTTAGCGTTAGACTCTTACGAAGTCTGGTTGTAAAATTACTATCGTGGTTCGATTCAAGGTGAGGAGTGGTGCGTTGGCCTAGAGGTGGCGCTCTCATCTCACAATCAGAGGAGGCTGTGAGTTTGATCCTAGGTAGAGGCAGATATTTCTCTCTCTGGGCACAATGAGAATATATCTGCTGAACAAAACTCCGCATTGGCAACAGGAAGGGCATCCGGCCAGTAAACACTCAGCTCCATTCAGTCACGAGGGATTATGGGGTCGTTAGAAGATGATGATGATGATGATGATGATGATGATGATGATGATGATGATGATCATGGTTCGATTCAAAGTGGCTTTTCATGTTTAGGGGGCTTCTGACAGTTAGGTGTGTTCTCCATGTTTTTATTCTGGGGAAAATTCATGGCAAAATCCTTCAGGAGAGTTTTTGGGAGCTAGAGTTGGGTTTTGGCTCCCTTGATGCTGATATCAGGGGAATGTTTGGGTCATTTCTCCATGAGGTCCAGGTGAAAATAGAAAGTCATGAAATGCATGCTTAAGGGAGCATCTGGATGTAATACTTGGTTGCACCTGAGTTTGTGGCATTCAGGGAATATCTTGATATTGGCAGTAGGGGGTAAGCTAGGCCTGGTGTTAAAGGCAGTTTATATAGCAATAAGACTTATATACCGCTTCACACTGCTTTACAGCTCTCTCTAAGCGGTTTACAGAGTCAGCATATTGCCCTCATGGGTCCTCATTTTACCCACCTCGGAAGGATGGAAGGCTTAGTCAACCTTGAGCCTGGTGAGAATCAAACTGCAGGCTGTGGGAAGAGTTTGCCTGCAATACTGTACTGCATTTTAACCAGTGTGTCACCGTGGTTATTATCATGGTTATTATCTATGGTTATTATCTGTGAATTGAATGCATTTCCTGTCTCTTATTTTCACAATGGATTATACCACCTGCCCAGTTTAGTGAAAAACAGCTATGCACAATCAGATGTAATTGAATGGCATACACAATACATAACATCCTAATCCAAAAAAAAACAAAAGTTGGGATTTTTTTTTTAAAAGAAATATTAGGTTAAAAATGGCACGGCACTTCTAATGTCAGTGTGATTTGCCATATTTTTATTTCTGAGATTTCTTTGTCTTCCTGGTCTTGTTCACATACAACAGGGGAAGTTAGGTGAGGGACATGGATTATTCTGCCAAATTAAAATACACAATAAAGACCACGCTTACCAAGATATTAGGTAATAATCACTGGTTTAAACTCAACTCATTTACACAGTAGTAGTATTACATTAATGGGCATAATAGCTACAGGTAGTCCTTGACTTACAACAGTTCAATTAGTGACCGGTTAAAGCTATAAAGGCACTGAAAAATGTGACATCACCATTTTTCAGAGTTATGAAAACTGTGCAACATCCCCGTAGTCATGTGATCAAAATTCAGACACTCGGCAACTGCTTCATATTTATGACCGTTGCTGCGTCCCAGGATCACATGATCCCCTTTTGCGACCTTCGGACAAGCAAAGTCAATGGGGAAGCCCGATTCGCTGAACGACCGGGTTACTGACTTATCAGCTGCAGCGATTCACTTAACAACCGAGGCAAGAAAGTTCGTAAAACGGGGTGAAACTCACTCCACACGTGTCTCATTCAACAACGGAAAGTTTGAGCTCAATTGTGGCCGTAAGTCGAGGACTACCTGTTATCTCGCATAGAAGAGATCCCTCTCTTCTATGCCTTTTCTCCTCAAGCTCCTGTTTCACCAAAATTCAAATTCAAGCGTTTTTACCGCCGTCCGCAAATGCTGTTGCCGTGATGATGGGTACCGCCACCATAATCAACCCGCTGCTACTCCAGACGTATTTCATCAGGAACTGCTCAAGCATGATGTACCATAAGCGCTTGGACAAAATGACGTTCATCTGCTCTTCCAGAGCTTTGTAACTTTTCTGAAGTTGGTTCATTTCCACCTGTAAATTTAAACAAAAAAATAAAAATCCAAACGCTACAAGAATATCATCTATAAGGGCATTTCCCACCGACAAGATTAGCTAAAATGGGCCCAAATCTTTCGCCCATGTGCTGGAAATGTAAAACACTACCAGGGACATACTACCATATGTGGTGGGAATGCTCAAAAACACATGAATTCTGGAACAAAATAAAACAATGGCTAGAAGAAATATTAATGGTAAAATTAGAATTAAAACCCGAACTCTTCCTACTGGGAATTACCATAGATAAATATGACAAAGGAATATTATATTTAATGTTACACATTTTGATTGCTGCGAGATTGGCTTTCGCACAAAAATGGAAAAACAAAGATACACCCACAGAAGAAGAGATTTTATATAAAATATTGTCCTGTGCAGAGATGGACATACTAACGATGGAGCTAAAAGACAAAAATGAATCAGAATATTTTTAAACCTGGAATAAATTATACTATTGGTGGGAAAAAAGGAAAGTCAGGACTATGAAGTAGCGATATAATTGGAAATATTTAGAATTTTATTTATTTTTTCCAAAGAAAGATAATGGAATTGATATTGTATGAAATATTTTATTGTATAAAAAAAGAAAGATACATCTAGATAAAGATAATGTATACTTGTATATTTAGGAAAAGAAGCAATTTAATGAAAATATGTAAACCGGATTATCCGTCAAGTACTTGTTTTAAATGTTTGTTTGTTTTTAATTGTTTTATAATAAAAAACTTTTTAAATAAATAAATAAATAAAAAAAGGAATGTCATCTATAAGGACATCCCGTAAAAATTGATCAGACGTGCCCCTGCAGGTAGTCCTCGACTTACAACAGTTCATTCAGCGACCGCTCAAAGTTACGACGGCACCGGAAAAAAGGGACGTAGGACCGTTTTTCATGCTTTTTGCGGCATCCCCCGCAGTCACGTGATCCAAATTCAGATGCTTGGCAATGGATTCGTATTTATGACGGCTGCAGGGGTCACGTGATCCCCTTTGGCAGCCTTCTCCCAAGCAAAGTCAATGGGGAAGCCAGATTCACTTAACAACCGTGTTACTAACGTAACAACGGCAGTGATTCACTTAGCAGCTGTGGCAAGGAAGGTCGTAAAATGGAGAGAAAAATTCACTTAACAAGTGTTTCACTTAGCAGCAGAAATTTTGGGCTGAAATGTGGTTATAAGTCGAGGATTACCTGTACGTGTGTTTTTATGCGTTTATATTTGTGTGATGATGTTTTATCCTTTGGTGTGGAACAGTGACTATTCCTTCTAAGACTGCAAGGTAGAGACATTTTATGGTTGATTTCCAAACAGCCGAATCAACTAAAAAGGGTGGATCTTAACTTAAAAGACATCTCTTCTTGGAAGGAGCTTCATAAAACAAGCGCATCACTCACAAAGCCAGCTATAAAATCCAGCACTGTGATTTGTATGCGCAAATAGATTTTTTCCATTTGTATCCAAGACACCTTAATATGGTCACCTGTCTATGGAGAGTCTCAGTCATCCAGGTCATGGTTGTCCCAAAGGTGCTTTTTTTTTCCAAGAGGCAACTGGACTTTCTGGTTTTCCTTTGAAGACGTTTCACTTCTCATCCAAGAAGCTTCTTCAGCTCTGTTTTATAGATGCCATCCCTTCTTAGGAAAAACATATACATTCACATATATACATTCACCCAAATGTAGACAAATGTAGATTGAATAAAGGTGCTTTTTTTTTCCAAGAGGCAACTGGACTTTCTGGTTTTCCTTTGAAGACGTTTCACTTCTCATCCAAGAAGCTTCTTCAGCTCTGAAGTTTCTTCAGCTTCTTCAGAGCTGAAGAAGCTTCTTGGATGAGAAGCGAAACGTCTTCAAAGGAAAACCAGAAAGTCCAGTTGCCTCTTGAAAAAGCACCTTTGGGACAACCATGACCTGGATGACGGAGAATCTCCATAGACATTTAGCTATACGCTACAGAGCTGAAGAAGCTTCTTGGATGAGAAGCGAAACGTCTTCAAAGGAAAACCAGAAAGTCCAGTTGCCTCTTGAAAAAAAAGCACCTTTGGGACAACTTGATATCTGATCCAGATATTTCACATATTCTAGGTATCAATGCATATGATACAGTCCTAAGGAACTTGAAATCCATCAGTCTTAATGAGCATTTTATAAGAGTAATAGCAAATAAACTCATTATTTTTAGGGGTTGGAAGGAATATTTTCAAATGTAGGATAAGGTATTTTACTTTCGTTAAATTTGCTTCGTCTATCTTTTATTTTATCAACGTATTATATAAACACACACACAAAAATATATATGCTACGTAACAATACAATGGAGATCTTAATACTAAGTATTTAGTTTCAGACTGAAATTATTGTCACATAGCTACTATTTTGATATGCTATGCAGCGGCTTTTTTTAATGTTACAATCATTGGATAAGGTTAAATAATGTTATGCTTGCATTAGTGATGTCCAGTATTGATAGAACTTTTACTGTTTTCCTCTTATTTTCAATACTTCGAACTTTCTAAATAATAGAATTTCCTTGTTTAAAATCACATGACATAAATATTATTGCATTAAAAAAAAATCTCACTGCAGTCAGCTCAGTAAAGTGTTTATCCTGAAGTGAAAAGATACAGGATTTCAACAGACTTGATTGGTTGGGAGAGTATTTAAAGGGCCACTGTAATCAATTAAATGTCTACATTACAAGATTAATGTGCAAATTACAGAGATGGGTAGAGGAAGAATAATCAGTAGGGTACCCACAGGAAGATAACAGATTACAGTAAATTCTTCACTCAAACTCCACACAGCTGCTTTATAGTCACAACTGCTGACAGAACAGAAATCCATCCTGCAAGTAAATTTAATTTCTGCAAAGAAAAAAAATACTGAAATACATTTGGGGGGGTTACCTAACGAATTCTAACCTATGACTGCCTTCTCTTGCCCTCTTCCAGACAGCTCTGCTAGGAATTTTTAAAAAAACACCACAATTAATATTGCTAACCAAGCAGAGAGAAAAGAGCCAATTTGGCAACGTCTAGATCAGCGTTTCTCAAACTTGGCAACTTTTAAGTTGTGTGGCCTTCAACACGCTGGCTGGGGAATTCTGGGAATTGAAGTCCATACATCTTCAAAGTCCCAAAGGTGCTTTTTCAAGAGGCAACTACTGGACTTTCTGGTTTTTCTTTGAAAATCCACCAGAAAGTCCAGCTGCCTCTTGAAAAAGCACCTTTGGGACAACCATGACCTGGATGACTGAGAATATCCATAGACAAACATCTTGAAAGTTGCCAAGTTTTGATAGCATTGCTTTAGATCTTGGATACCCCATTAATTCAGTGGGTTTTGGGGTTTGTTTTTTTTTGCCCTGAGCAGATGTTCCAGATCATCATGATCTTTTAACAACCCCATAATCCCTTGCGGGGTGGAGTCTGGGCAACTGAATGGAGCTAGCAGAGTGTTTACTTTTTAAATGTTTTTTATTATGTTTTGTTTTAATGGTTTTTTTATATTGTTGTGAGCCGCCCAGAGTCCCTTGGGAGTTGGGCGGCATACAAATTTAATAAATAATAATTATATTATGAATAATAATAATAATACGATAATAATAATAATAATAATAATAATAATAATAATAATAATAATAATAATAATAATAATAATACTGGCCGGATGCCCTTCCTGACGCCAATGAGGAGCTTTGTTCAGCAGATATATTCTCAGTGTGCCCAGAAAGAGAAATAGCTGCCTCTACCTAGGATCGAACTCACAGCCTCCTGATTGTGAGGCGAGAACTCCACCTCTAGGCCACCGCACCACTCCGGCAGATGTTCCAGATGTTCCTGGGAAATACCTACCAAGAACTACAGCAGCAGCAGCAGCAGCAGCAACAAAGCCACCTTAGGTCCCTCTCTTTCCCTCCGTCCGTCCCTCTTCCTGCCCTCTTACCTTGTGCCCTCTATAGAAGGCGATCTCTTCCCCGTTGGCAATGATCCGCGAGTGGAGGTAGCGCAGGTAGCCCTTGCGGTGGGCCTCCTCCGCCACCAGCTTGCCAAATTTGGGGGAGCAGCCTCTCAGCACTTTGGCCGTGGTGTAGACCACCAAGCCGGCCAGCAGGGTGGGGCCCACGGGACTGGCCCCCCTGGCTTGGGCCGTCCGGATGAGGGTGTAGGAGGTGAGCCCCACATCCAGGATGGGCTTGGTCAAGTTGGAGTAGAGGTGAGCCACCGACTGAGAGAACATCATGATGTCCTCGGTCAGCGACTGGTCGGGGTTGGCCAGCCTGCCGTCCATGTTGGTCACCTTGTAGTAGGTCTGGTGGTCGAAGTAGGTCAGGTAGGCGTGATCCACCAGGCGGGTGCGGCACGCCAGAGCCAGCTTGCACTCCAGGTAACGGATGGCGCTGTTGACGAAGGTGGCCGGGATGGCGACGAGCAGCCACTTGAGTAACTTGCAGGCGAAGCTCCGCGGACGCTTCTCCACGATGCTCTTCACGATCCGCCCGTCCAGCCTCGCCACGTAGATGGAGAGGAAGGTCCGCGAGACCAGCGCCAGCGAGTGAAGGCAAAGCCAGCCGCTTTCCGGGCTGACCAGCCGCGGGAAGAAGATCTTGCGCAGCGCCAAGAGCTGCCGGAGGAATGCCGCATTGGCCGCCGGCGAGGCTCCGCTTGAAGCCGGGCCGGCCCCGTGCAACGACCCCGCCGCTTCCTCCTCCTCCTCCTCTCGCTTGGAAGCGTCTTCCCATGCCCGGCCCGTCCGCTTCCCCGAGCCGGCCCGCCGCTGCCGCTGCCGCAGCCGCTTGCAAAGCAGCGGCCAGAGGATTTTCAACCCGTAAGCCGCAGCCAGCAAAGCGGCCGCTCTCTTGGCGGCGCTCGCCCGGCTCCAGCGCGCAGCTCGGCCTGGGACGCTTGGCGAAGCCGGGCTCATCGTCCCGTCCGGAGACCCACAGAAGGCGGGAGGGAGGGAGGGAGGGAGGCAGGCAGGCAGGTGCAACGGGACCCTCCGCCGCCCGGCCCGGCTGCAAAGAAGATCCCGCTCCGGTGCGATCGCCGCCAAGCTCCACCTCCGCCGTTCATTGGCCGCGGCCGCACCTGGCAAGGTCGCCAGTCCCCACGAGCAGATGCTGCGGGTCTTGGGCCTGTCCGCGGGAAGAGCCGAGCCGGGAGTGGCGGGCGCAGGTGCGGAGCTGCCGGCTACCTCTTCTCCCCGGGGTCCTTTCCAGGCTGGGGGAAACCCCCTCCGGGGGGTGGGGGAGGACTTTCCCATGGAGTGGGGTAGGGGGGGGATCAGGGCGTGGGAATGCACCCCGCTAGCCTGCCTGGTGGCTTTGCAGCCTGGGCAGCGTGGGTGGAGATGGGTGGACTTCAACTCCCGGAATTCCTCAGTCAGCATGCTGGGGGATTCTGGGAGCTGAAGTCCATCCATCTTAGGGGATGCTGGTTGAGGAATTCTGGGAGTTGAAATCCACCCATCTGGAAGCATGCTGGCTGGGGAATTCTGGGAGTTGAAGTCCACCCATCTGAAAGCATCCTGACTTGAGGAATTCTGGGAGTTGAAGGGCGCCCATCTGAAAGTGTGCTGGCTGGGGAATTCTGGGAGTTGAAGTCCACCCATCTGGAAGCAGACTGACTTGAGGAATTCTGGGAGTTGAAGGGCACCCATCTGAAAGTGTGCTGGTTGTGGAATTCTGGGAGTTGAAGTCCACTCATCTGAAAACATCCTGACTTGAGGAATTCTGGGAGTTGAAGGGCACCCATCTGAAAGTGTGCTCGCTGTGGAATTCTGGGAGTTGAAGTCCACCCATCTGGAAGCAGACTGACTTGAGGAATTCTGGGAGTTGAAGGGCACCCATCTGAAAATGTGTTAGTTGTGGAATTCTGGGAGTTGAAG
>QLTV01003131.1:2912924-2953034 GCA_003457575.1 Thermophis baileyi | reverse complement strand
GTTAGCACCTACCATCCTCCTGGAAGAATGAAAGATTTTGAGGAATATTAAAAAGGCAGAATATTATATTTCCCTAAATGAGAAATGGAGAAACATGTTTTTTTAGAGGCAGGAAGCAGACTCACTCTTAATAGCCACCACCTTTCTTAATAGCCCACAGCAGATGTCAGCACTTAAGAGATAAAGAGATAAAAGATAGCTCTATTCATAAGCAAATACCCTCACCCAAGATCCAACAAAGGTAGGATTAGCCCTCAACCACAATAGGAATTTCCCAAAGCCCCTTCATTGCATCATCTCAGTTGCACCACCCCCAGCAGTTCAAACTTCAACCAAACTTAGCTCAGACAAACTCCTAGGATTTGTACATGGCCCCATGGGAGTCTGACAACAGCCAATAGAATACATGTTCTTGCACAGGAACAGGAAGCTCAAGTGCAAAGCCCAAGAGAAGGTATAAAAACCCACCACTCAACTCCATGTGGTCATAACAATATCATCTATCTATCTATCTATCTATCTATCTATCTATCTATCTATCTATCTATCTATCTATCTATCTATCTATCTATCTATCTCTCTATCTATCTATCTATCTATCTATCTATCTATCTATCTATCTATCTATCTATCTATCTATCTATCTATCTCTCTCTATCTATCTATCTATCTATCTATCTATCTATCTCTCTATCTCTATCTATCTATCTATCTATCTATCTATCTATCTATCTATCTATCTATCTATCTCTATCTCTATCTCTATCTATCTATCTCTATCTATCTATCTCTATCTATCTATCTATCTCTATCTATCTGTCTGTCTGTCTGTCTGTCTATTTATCATTTTTTATCTATGCAAAGTCATTTAGGGATGGGCAATATATTAATTTACAAAATAAGTGCATAAAGAAACACATGCTGATCCTATTTACTGTACGATCCTGTCTCATATTTTTGTACCTTTTCATCAGCATTTCTGTTTAAAATGATATAAAAGATAAAGCCCTCCTTATTCCATCTGTTTATGAAATCAGCCGTGTAAGCATGTTTTACTTGGTTGTCTTTCCTGTTTTATTGAATAATCAATAACTCCTCCTGTATTTGGAATAGAATTACAGACTAATGGGCGTCGGGAAAAAAAAAAGATTGATGCAAGCTAAGTGTGACCTTTAGCTTCCTCCTGTTTAAAAATTAAACTCTGGGGAAAAAAAGCAGCATTTAAAAAAAAAATTAAAAACTTACAAAAAACTGGTAAGGGTAATTGGTTTGGGAAGAGTCAGGAGCATCATGAAGAACAGAGTATTTCATTTTTTACAGGCCAGTCCAAGCTACGGGAGCAGCGGTGAGTTGCTCCCGGTTCAGCGAACCGGTAGCGGCAACGACGGTGGGAGGCTCCACTCACCCGCCCGGGACGCTTCTGCGCATGCGTAGAAGCGTTGCACGCGCTTGTGCGCACGCGAACCGGTAGCGACGGGATTTAGAACCCACTACTGTACGGGAGGTAAGAAAGGAGAGAGTGCATTAATAAAGTACTGTACATAAATTTTAAAAAATCCAATAAAACAATGCAGATGCCTGAGTTTTTATTCCTATGTTTCCCATTCCTTTTCTCATACTTACAGAGAGTCCTTGACTTTTATCACCACAAATTGCGACCTCTGTCACTAAGCAATGCAGTTGTTAAGTGAGTCGTCATGCGACCACGGCCAATTTTGCCATAGTCACTAAGTGAATCACATGGTCATTAAGAAAATCCAGCTCATCCCATTAACTTTGCTTGTCAAAAGCCATCTGGGAGGGTGGCAATCAATGGACCCAGGACGCCGCAACCACCATAAATAGTGTCTGGTTCCCAAATTTTTATCACATGACTGTGGGGACACTTCCACGGTTTTAAATGCAAGGATTGGTCATATGTCATTTTTTTCAGCCCTGTTGTAACTTTGAAAAGTCGCTAAATGAATGGCTGTAAGTCAAGGACTACCTGGCGGGCCACAACACTACCTGTACTCTTTTTGCAGTGCATTCATTTGGCTTAATCAAGTGGGAATTTTTATATGAAGACTCCAGAGATGTGAAATACATCCAGCAAGTGCCATTGACTTGAGAGACAGCAATCAGCCTGGCCTACTCCAGGAGGAGCCTTCCACATCTATAATATAATAATATAATGTAATAATATAGCATAGTATAGCATAGCATAGTATAGTTAATATAATATAACATAATATAGCATTATATAATTACAATGTAGTATAGTATAGTATAGTATAGTATAGTATAGTATAGTATAGTATAGTATAGTATAGTATAAGTTATAGTATAGCATAGCATAGTATACGGTAGTTAATATAATATAACATAATATAGCATATAATATAATATATAAGATAATATATAATAATATATAATATAGCATAATACAGCACAATATAATACAATATAGCATAATATATTATAATACAATATAGCATAGCATAGCATAGCATAACATAATATAACAAAACATAATATATTATATAATACAATAATATATAATACAATAACATAATAATATATAATACAATAATATACCATCACACACACACACACACACACACACACACGTATGTATGTATGTACCGGTATGTATGTATGTATGAAGGTATGTTGATATGTCTGACGGCTTGAGTTATTTGTAAAAATAATAAAGGCGGGATACAAACAAGTATAGCATAGCATAGTATACGGTAGTTAATATAATATAACATAATATAGCATATAATATAATATATAAGATAATATATAATAATATATAATATAGCATAATACAGCACAATATAATACAATATAGCATAATATATTATAATACAATATAGCATAGCATAGCATAGCATAACATAATATAACAAAACATAATATATTATATAATACAATAATATATAATACAATAACATAATAATATATAATACAATAATATACCATCACACACACACACACACACACACACACACGTATGTATGTATGTACCGGTATGTATGTATGTATGAAGGTATGTTGATATGTCTGACGGCTTGAGTTATTTGTAAAAATAATAAAGGCGGGATACAAACAAATAAAATAAAATAATAAAATAAAATAAATAAAATAATAAAATAAAATAAAAAATAAAATAAAATAAAATAATAAATAAAATAAAATAATAAAATAAAATGATAAAATAAAATAAAATAAAATAATAATAAAATAAATAATAAATGAAATGAAATGAAATGAAATACCGTTTCCCCTCTGTAGGTGAGATTAGCCCCAGCCATATTGGCATTTAGGAAATCTGACCGATGAATTGATCACACCCTCTTGCCAGCCCCAGAGGGATCTCCATGCCCCTGGGGAGGAATCCACCCAGATCTTACGTTTAAAAAAAGGGGGGGCTTTAAGGGACCCTGGATTTTCTCTGGGGCAGTGGGGTCTCAGCCTCTCCATAAGGACCCCAAAGGGAGGGAAGGGTATTAACGGGGATTCGAATTCAACCCCTTCCCTTGCAAAGGTTGCAGTTCTATACAGGTGCATGGAGGGAGTTGGCTTGCAGTGATTTTGCTTGCAAATGCCAAACGGAATCTGGAAAATTTGGCTCAGGCACCTCGTTTTTGCAAGCCCTTCCCCAAATCCTCGGTTCCCCTCTTCCTTCCCACCACCCATTTTGCTCCTTATTTCAGTGCCTCTATTTTATTTTATTTTAATTTTTCATTCCCGAGATGCCCACTGAGGTCCCGGGTTCAGGAAGAAGCTAACCCACCCAAGGGAACCTTTCCCTCAGCCATTTTGTGATCCCCACCGGACTTGTGGGGGCCGACATTTCTCCTCAGGGGCTGCCTCTTTTCCTTTCCTTCTTTTTTCCTTTCCTTCTTTTCAGGCCGGTGGCCATCTGGGTGGCCTGCCTGTCAGGGGTGGCGTTGGCAGGCCGAAGGAAAAATGAACTGGGTTGGGGGCTCCCGGTGAGTGAAGCCAAAAATAGCAATAGCAATAGCACTTAGACTTATATACCGCTTCATAGTGCTTTACAGCTCTCTCTAAGCGGTTCACAGAGTCAGCATATTGCCCCCAACAATCTGGGCCCTCATTTTACCCACCTCGGAAGGATGGAAGGCTGAGTCAACCTTGAGCCGGTGAGATTTGAACCGCCGAACTGCAGCTAACAGTCAGCTGAAGTAGCCTGCAGTACTGCACTCTAACCACTGCGCCACCTCGGCTCTTAGGCCTCAGAGTGACACAACTGTCCTCTTTTGTTGTGAGGTGACATATTGTCTGCTTTAAGGTTGACACTCTCCTTCCAGGCTGGGTTATTTTATACTTTATTTTATTATTTTATTTTTTATTTTAATTTGTATCCGACCTTTATTGATTTCACAAACAATCTAAGGCAGTGAATGTATCCAATACGCCTTCCTTCCTCTTCTGATTTTATTTATTTCTTTATTTATTTTGTTTTATTTAGAGAATTTATATTGCCGACTCAAGGCGGCTTACGAGGACATAAAAACACAATATAAAAGAAATAAAAATAATAATAAAGATAATAAAAGATAATAATAAAAAGATAATAAACCCTCCACCCCACAACCCAGCCCGGCGACAACACACATTCATTTTACCCCACAACAACATCAATACAAAATAAAAAAGCAATTTTTTATTTAAAAAAATCCAATTATTACACTTCAAGGCCTGCAAAGTAGTGTGACAGGCGGAGGGAAAAAAATAGGAATAATTTCTTTTGGATTTTCAAAGCTGTGGTAGCTCTTTCCCTTTTGAACTTCTGCCTGCTCTTCAGGATTATTATTATTATTATTATTTTAAAGACAGCTCTGTTAGGGCTGGATAAATTCCTCTGTTTTATTGACCTCCCCATTCGTTATATTCTTTTTTTGCAGGGCAGGGAAATGCAGTCCAGAAATATTTAAAAATATTGGCGTGAGGGAACAAGGCATCTAGGAAAAAACCCTCAGATTTCTCCATTTTGAAGTCAGATCAACACCTCATGGCCTCCATTATGGTCTATTTTGGGGGGATATTCATCTCTGTCCCAAATCCACAATATCTCCGGTTCTTGGACTCATTTTTCTAAAATGCTAATTTTCCCAAAACAATCAAACATCTCTCTGTATTTAGAAATTTAGGAAAATTTAGAAACAGCAAAGTATAATGTTAGAGACGATACAGCCATGCTTTTAGTAGTCCTCCTTCCTTCTTCTTTTTTTTTTTTAAAAATATTATCTTCCCACCCAAAAAGTAATGGAAACTTTGTCTCAGAGATTTAAAATCTAAAAAAAATATGTATTTATTGATTTGTAAATATATTTGATAATAATAAGCTCTGTTAGTGATGCAAATCGGTAACTGTAATTGAGATACATATGCCTATTTCAGACAATTATATTTTTTTATTTAGGTTTTTTTTTAATTGTTTTAATTGTAGTGTGCATTTTTTGAATTATATGCTGGCCAGGGTCATTGAGTGAAATGGGCAGCTATAGACATAGAATGAATGAATGAATGAATGAATGAATGAATGAATGAATGAATGAATGAATGAATGAATGAATAAATATTTACAAAATGTGAGGGGGACATACATACATACATACATACATACATACATACAGGTACATACATACATACATATATACATCATAGTGAATATTTATGATGCCATGTATACATTAATAGCAAATGATGATTAAAATAATAGGATAATATGCAATATTTATTATTCTAATCATGCCAATCAATAACCATAGATTGGGATGCATATGTCTGTTTATTTTGGATAAATAATACTTTTATTTCATATTTTTATTTAGTTTTTTATTGTTTTAAAATGGTTATTGTTTTTTAAATGTTTTCATTGTTTTAATTATATATATTTTCAGTTGTAAGCCTCAGGTTCATTGATTGAGATAGGTGGCTGTATAAGTTGAATAAATAAATACATCATAATGAATTATGCCATGCATATATTAATAGCAAATGATTACTACAGTATGATAATATGCAATATTTATTATGCTAATCATGCTAAACAATCATCATAAATTGAGATATATTATAATTATAGTAATACCATGCAGGAATTAATTCTAAATTAATACATTATGTTGAATGCAATAATATAATATGCAATATTTACTATGCTAATTGTAGGCATGAATTGTTATCATAAATTATTATACATGATGAAAAACTGTGATGATAATAATAGAAGCTAGTTGGTATAGTAGTTAAGGTGTTGGCAGAGCAGTTTGTGATTGTGAAAGCTGGCTGGGTGACTTTGGGCCAGTCACTCTCTCAGAAGAACCTACCTTGCAGGGTTGTTCTGTCGAAAATGGGAGGCAGGAGTATTAAGTATGTTTGCCACTTTGAATATAGAGATGGGAAAGAGAGAAAGATGGGATAAAAATCCAATAATAACAGTAATAGCAATAAGGAAAGAAAAGGCCTGAAAAAATGATGCTGTAAACAGAACAGTTCCGAAAACATTTAACAATATTATTCAAATATTGGGGTCGCGATGGGTCGGACACGACTTCGCAACTAACAACAACAAAATTCAAATATTCTCACTTCTTTGAAACCCTCCCTTCCACCCCACAAATTTTAAGTCTTCAGAATTTTGAATTAAGTGGGCAAGAAATTTAATCAAAGGAAAAACACACCATTAATAATCCCTTCTGATTTAGTGGTTGAATAAATCCAGCTTCATTTTAACTACTCGTTAATTTTATAAAGTATTCTAAAAATGCTTCTTCTTTTCTCTCTTCCAACTTCTAGTCGAAGAATCATGCTTACCAAAGAGAGAAGAAAACAGAAGGTAACTAATGATTACACTTTAAAAATATATGTGAGCTAGCCAGAAATCTTCATCATTCTCATTGTTGTCATCACAATAATTTTATAATAAAAAATTTATGAACCAAATGCGAGAGTTTGCATATTCTATAACGATGGAGCCATGGTAGCTATTTTCAGACATATTGAATGCTGTTTTAAAATCACAATCGTTGTCATGCAGACTTTTAACTAGATCTGGGAAGATCCAGGAATCTACTGTAAGATCCTGAGTGATTTTTGACCTATTTCTCTCAGTCTAACCACAAGAGAAGGTTGCTGTTGTAACCTTCATGTCCATGTTAATTTCCAAGAGGAAAAGTAAAAAATCAATCATACCAATATATTTGCTGAGAGGCTATATATATATTGAGTTTACTTGTCAGAAGGTCGCAAAATGTCCTATATGAACATGTATGTGATAACTGCTACCGCTTCTCAATAGGATTTTTTTGAAAAGGAAAAACTTAAGTCAAAGATGAAGTTACTGGGAGTATCTCCTTTGAAAAGCTCAGCTGTCAGTTTGGACCTTCTCAATCTCTACGTTGTTAATCAGATCTCTGCAAAGAAAGAAAATGCTGGTAAGTTAAGAACAGATTTCACGGACACAGTTTAATTTTCAAAGACTAGACTAGACTTAATAGAATAGAATAGAATAGAATAGAATAGAATAGAATAGAATAGAATAGAATAGAATAGAATAGAATAGAATAGAATAGAATAGAATAGAATAGAATAGAATAGAATAGATGGAAGGGACCTTGGAGGTCTTCTAGTCCAGCCCCCTGCTCAAGCAGGAGAACCTATAAAATCTCAGACAAGTGGTTGTCCAATCTCTTCTTAAAAACCTCGAGTGATGGAGCACCCACAACTTCTGGAGACAAGTCATTCCACTGGTTAATTGTCCTTACTGTTAGGAAATTTCTCCTTAAGTCCAGGTTGCTTCTCTCTTTGATCAGTTTCCAACCATTATTTCTTGTCCTGCCCTCTGTTGTTTTGGAGAATAATTTGACCCCCTCTTCTTTGTTAGGACATCACCAAGTCCTAGCTGCCCTGTAGCCTCAATATTCATTTCATCAAATTTCAACTGTATTTTTCATCCGAACTGCAAGTTTGCTGCTGTAATTAGAAGTAGAAATTGGGCACAAATAGCTGTAACCCATAATATCGTGTTTCCCAATTGCTAGTGGGAATTAGAGCTGTACAATCGTTTGGATTCAGTTCCAACAAGGTGCTTTGGAACACAAGATAATGAGCAAAACACCTGTCTACCTTGCGTAAAGTAGCTGCCTTTTTTTCTTAAGACCTCATGGCAATTACCACCAGGCAGGAAAAGACACAGTTGCTTTTAAAGGTTGGGGACAGGTGCTACGTCTGCATTTCCAGGTAGCCCTTAGTATCTATTTGGATCTGAATCTGAAAAACTGGCCAGGTTCTGTGTCTTCAGATATAGAGATATAGAAATATAAAGATTAGAGATATAAAGTAGAGATAGACGGATAGAGATAGATAGATACTGTGTTCCTGTTTAACTCACTGTAATCTTGCTAATAATCTTCATTTTTATTGCAGAGAATATTCGAAAGCCAATTCATGTAGATATTAACAGAGAAACTCAAATTCCTTTGAGAAAGCAAAATGTAGAATTTCCCAAGTCACCAGAATGCAGACCAGCTAAGCTGTCCCTTGATGACATCCAGCACAGGTACATAAAATGTCAATTATCTTTTCACATTTTAGTAAAATGCTTTCATTTCGTTCGTGGGCTGCATTTTCAAGTGCAATTTTTTTTCAGATAACTGTCACTGCCAATTATTTTCCCATCGTATGCTTAAAGTACTAAGATTTCCAGATCATTCCCTTTTTGGAGGTATTGCCTTGCATTAAAATCGATGTGAACATATAAAGAAGGATGAAATGTAATGAAATCTTAGGGCTGTTAATATCCATAAGATATACTGTACTCTTCATTAAAAATCTCAAACGTTTCCATGTTCCTAAACTCATGAGAAAGTAGATTACAGGACATCCAGTTACTGTCAACTGTTAAATGAATACTTGCTGGTTCAGAACTTTCAACCTCATTTCTCTTTATGGAAAGTTATAAACAACTAGCTATACATTCTTAACTAAAGACTTGCACTTAATTTGCTGATTATCTTCCTCAACGATCCCAGATTTAGGCTACAGGTAGTCCTGTAGCAATTTCTATTGCTAAGCAAGAGAGTTGTTAAGTGAGTTTTGCCCCATTTTTGACCTTTCTTGCCACAGTTGTTAAATGAATCGCTGCAGTTGTTAAATTAGTACCATGGTTGTAAAGTGAATCTGGCTTCCCCATTGACTTTGCTTGTCAGAAAGTTGCAAAAAGTGATCATATGATCCCGGGACACTATGACCCTCAGAAATACCATATGAGTCAGTTGCCAACAGCAGTGGGTTGCTCCCGGTTCTGCCCGGTTCTTAGAACCGGTAGCGGTGGCGGCGGGACGCTCCGCCCACCCGCCCGGGACGCTCCACCCACCCGCCCCGGACGCTCCGCCCACCTGCCTGGGATGCTTCTGCGCATGCGCAGAAGTGTTGCGCGCAAGCGCACGTGCGAACCGGTAGTAAAGGGTTTTAGAACCCACTACTGGTTGCCAAGTGTCCAAATTTTGATCATATGACTATAGGGATGCTGCAACTATCATAAGTATGAAGAACGGTCATAAGTCATTTTTTTCAGTGTCATTGAAACTTCAAATAATCACTAAATGAAAGGTTGTAAGTGAAGGACTACCTGTACTTATATAATAAGGATAACTCGCTCACTTTTGCACTGATAAGATTTCCCCCCCCCCCTTATTCAATGCTGTTTCCTTTCTATATTTCAGGCAATGTATGCAGTACTTAATTTAGGTAACCCTCTCACAAAATGGATTTTGAACCACAACATAGTTGTTAGTCTTGACTCTTGAAGTTACTACAAGACTCTTTCTATTGTATCAGATCTAAAGGGGCATTAGATTTGTTAATTATTAGCAGATTTTTATGCACATTTATTTAAAACTGGAGACAACAGGATTTAAATCTAGGTAGACCTGAATAGGATTATCCTACAGAAGTAAATGTTTTAAATTTGTTTCAAAACAAATTTGCCTCTACCTGAAAATGCATAAATCATAGGTTGTTTTTTAAATACACCAATGACTTACTTTGCTTTTTAAATTATTTTCTTCATAGGATACAAGAAGAAATCTTGGATAGTAGAAGAAAATACCTCTATGAAAAAGCCAATCTTCATTCTGAAGTAAGGTCTTTTCAGTAAAGATTTATCACTTGTATCTCTGTGTCAGATGTAACACAATGGTTTGTATTTATGGCATGAATTTTAGAGCAATTCTAATGACAGCTTGTAGAATAGAAGGCTTTTAACATAAGCCTCGTCTTCATTGTATAGTCAATGGGAAGTCAATCACCCTTCCCAAAACAATACTAAAATGATATATAAATCCATCAGTATAATAAAAGACCCCCCAAAACCTCCCAATAAAATACAGGCATCGTAAAATAAATAAATGCATATTACTAGACAGTTCCATAAAGTAAAAGAACGAATTGTTTCAGTTGGCCAGTTCTTCTCTAAAGAAAAAAAGTATTCCTATCATTGAAGTTAAGTTTATAAAATGAACAAATTTCTTAAAAGATGTCTAATCTGCCATGAAGCCTTTTTCTAATGTATTGACAGGAGTTAGGAACTTCTTGGCCAGTAAATAATAAAGAGGAAGACTTCTGGCTTTCTACGACAGCCTACAGGCCAGAAGAATTCTCTGCCCCAGATTCAGAAGCACCACTTGGTCTATATTTCCAGCAACTGACTAGGTAAAAATAGATTATTTATTAATTGTATTACCGTACTTTTAAAATGCTCCATCATCTTTGTGGGGGAAACCCCTTGCTTTGTAACAGTGATTTCTCCGTGTGAATTTTTAATACAGTTATAATTTCTTATCAAAAGCGGGGGTGAATCACTTATTATTTCATTTTATTTCGCATACATATACAATTATATTGTTGAAATCTTATGCTATTGTTTGAGATTATGTGCAGGAAACAGATCAAGCTTATACCTGTCTCTTATACCTGTAATTCTCCTCAGTCCCCAAAAAGTGACCTGTTCTATTGAAAATAAACAGACACTAGCAGCCATATCTGATGTAGAAATCAGAATTGTGCTTATCTTCCAGCTGTCTTGCTCATTTCGCTGGACTATCCTATTTACAAATGAGCTTAAATACCTAAAGCTAAATGTAAGTCATATCTAAGTCATATCCAAATTAAAGAGAATATTATCAAATGTGACAGAGTATGGTAGTTCTTTTTTCTGAAATGTACACATTCAGATAAACGAATGGATGATTAAATGCAGTATTGTTGGTTCTATTTGATTTGTTTAAAATATTAGGTATAACACCAGTGATGGTCCAAATCAGAACATTTCAAAACTCTTAGATGTTTCATTAGGTATTTTATGCTCTGACTTCATTTCCTGTGACTTTTATTACCCCTCTTTTCCTGACATTAATGGAGCCACAGTGACATACAGTGGTTAGACTGGTTAATCACAGTTATTGACCAATATATTTCAAATGAAATATAGGAAACTCAGATTTCCAGTTTTTGTTCAAGAATAAAAATCTATAATTATAATTATTGCAATATTCTAAACCCCAACACAATGTCATGTGAGCAAAACGTCCATCTTTCATACGAAGTAAAAAAAAAAAATTTAAAACCTTACACGTTGATGCTGCCTGTGACATACCAGCAATTCACATTTCACCATTTTTCCCCCACAAGTCCAGGATACGGTAACTCCATTGATAAGGATTCTGGAAACAGTCAAGCCAACGGGGAAGAATCATTGTTTGGTACTATAAACGACCAGATAAAGACTAACCAAGATGCAAACTTCCAGCCAATTGCAAGTTTGTTCGAAGAAGAAAATCAATTTCTGACGTTTCCTCCTTCTCAGTCTTACTGTTCTTTTGCTAACAAAAGCTGTATTGACCAGCTATTCACAGATTTAGGAGATGCAAAAGAAATATTCGGTAAACCCAGCCTGTATGACGGTGAAGAAACGCATCAGATGACAGATCCAGCCCACTGTGCAGCTGAGAGGGACCTCACCAGCATCCTCACCGCTCCAGAGATGATTTGCTCACTTAACAACCGAAGCTTAAATGCAATAAACCAGAATCCAGTTTGGAATCGGTTCAAACACTGCAGTATCCAGAAAAGAAATCCTGTAGAGTTTTCTGATCAGCAAAACCTTACTACATTCTTTGATAATATAGGTAAATGTCCACAATGCAAGTAGCAAATGTAATGAGGCGGCTTTATGTTTAAGGGGTTGATTAACATTTGATTAATATTTTTTAAATTTTTTTATTAAGGCAGGCATTTAATGTGGGTGAGAAAAGAGTTACACATTGCAGGAATGTCATGCTGGGCTATATTTTAATTATTTATTTATTTAGAAAATGTATACTGCCGCCTACTCTCAAACATAAAAGCACAATATAAAAGAAATAAAAATAAAAATAATAAAAAATAAAAATAATAAAACAATAAGCCCCACCTCCCACCCCGACGACAACACACATTCATACCAGCCATTTAATGGGTTCCAAATGGTGCATCATTGCACTCATTTGCAATATATTGCTTTCAAATAATACCACTAGCCATAGGAGCAATATTGTTCCTTGTGTATGATTTCCCAAACGTGTAAACGGCAACCATGATTAACCAGAGAAAAGAGAGAATGCAGTTGTGCTTGGATCCTGAAGATTCGGCCTAGAGAAATGAATCTTTCTGTATCCCAAAAATCAGCCTGTTTGTTCTATGAAACCTGGATGAGATGAGAACCAAACCATCCTTTTTATGACTTGGTTCTCATTCTCCTTGTGATGTTGGAGGATCTTATCTTTAAAATGTTTTGACTATATCTGTCAGGCACAAACGATCAGACCCACAAATGTAGAGTTCAAAGTAGCTACTTTATTGTTCTCTGCCTATAATACAGGAATGTTCCCAAACTGGCAGATTCACCTGAGAGATACCAGATAAGGCTCAAAGGCATTTAAGGGAGATCTTGCCCTCTTGTGTTTACATAATGAATCCATGCTAATACCCCGTTTGATCCCTCCTCCTTGACTGGGACAGTTCCTCTCCAATAATAATCCACTATACGGTGTACGTATAGTGTTCGACAGATTTGAAAGCAGAATTAAAAACACGCCTTATAATATGGAGGGCCCAACTGATTAATTAGTGTCATGTTAAATTAAATGACTGAAATATATTTTGATCTATAAATGATCATAAAAATGAATGTTTCTGTAGAAATTAGGGGAAGTTCCCTTTTCATTTTAGTAGCAGGCTAGTGAACTTATAAATAACTGAAATTAATGGAGAAATTGCTGAAGGAGGGAAAAACACACCGCTGAATTATGGTCCGTGTTTTCTTTTTAACGTTATCATGTAAACTTATTTTTAAGATTTTTGTTTTGTTTTGCAGGAGGTTTTAAAAACCAAAAGAAATATACTAAGGCACCAAAATCCATAAAGAGTTACTTAAAGAATAGGTGAGTTTCATTCACGTAAAGAATGGTATTACAGAATGGTCTTCCAAAATTATTGTTCCTTTTTCTCCAGCAGAGGATGAACTTCAAAATAATGCTGAACTATTACAGCTTAGTCTTTATTTTCATAGACTAAATGACTAGCTTTGATTAGTTACAGTCAAAGCAGTGATGGGATTCAAATTTTTTTACTACTGGTTCTGTGGGTGTGGCTTGGTGGGCGTGGCAGGGGAAGGTTACTGCAAAATCCCCATTTCCTCCCGATCAGCTGGGACTCGGGAGGCAGAGAATAGATGGGGGCGGGGCCAGTCAGAGGTGGTATTTACCGGTTCTCCGAACTACTCAAAATTTGTGCTATCAGTTCTCCAGAACTGGTCAGAACCTGCTGAATCCCACCTCTGAGTCAAAGTGATCAGCAAGAGTTCTATGATCAACATTTATCAACTTGCTTATCATAAAGAGATCCATTTTAGTGGTTAAGGTTGTGGCCTAATGACTGGGAGATTCTGAGTTCTAGTCCTGCCTTAGGCAGGAAAGCCGGCTGAGTGACTTTGGGCCAATCACCAGGAGACAGCAAGTTCTAGTTCTGCCTTAGACACAAAAGCCAGCTGAGTGACTTTGGGCCAGGCACCGTCTCTCAGCCCAACCCACCTTATAGGATTGTTGTTGTGGGGGAAAAAGGTGGAGGAAGGGTATTGAATGTGTTTGCCACTTTGAATTTTGTGAAAATCATAAAGGCAGGATAGATGATAGATAGATAGATAGATAGATAGATAGATAGATAGATAGATAGATAGATAGATAGATAGATAGATAGATAGATAGATAGATAGATAGATAGATAGATAGATAGATAGATAGATGATAGATAGAAAGAAGAAAGGAAAGAAAGGAAAGAAAGAAAGAAAGAAAGAAAGAAGGAAGGAAGGAAGGAAGGAAGGAAGGAAGGGAAAGAAAGAGGGAGGGAGGGAGGGAGAGAGGGAGAAAGAAGGAAGGAAGGAAGAAAGGAAGAAAGGGAGGGAAAAAGAAAGGGAGGAAGGAAGGAAGGAAGGAAGGAAGGAAGGAAGGAAGGAAGGAAGGAAGGAAGGAAGGAAGGAAGGAAGGAAGGAAGGCACAACCTGAGGAGACATATCTATGATAGCAATTACTGGCACCTATTATGCAAGAAAACTATTCTTCAGTGCTGATTTAGTTTTCCAAGCCAACTTTGCAGTCGTTGTGCAATTGGCCTGGAAGACGTGCCCTGAACCACAAAAAATTAGAGGACATGGATGATATCCATTAATGTGTTGTATTAAGGACAACACTGGGGTTTTTATTGCAACAACATTTCTCCAGTCTTCTTTCATCCAGGATGAAAATAGCAATGCTTTAAATATAAGAAATGAAAATAGATTTGACTACACCAAGCAAATACATTTTTGTGTATTAGACCAGGGCCTAAGTATTTATCTCAGCATTACTGTTGTGTTTGTTGTGTTATATTTTATACTGTAAAGTGGCAGTCCCCAAACTTTATGGCACCAGGGTTTCATTAAAGACAATTTTTCCACAGACTGGAGGCCGGGAGGGATGGTTTCACACACAACATAGATCCCACAGGTGTGCAGATGAAGCTTCGCTCGCTCACCTGCAGCCCGGTTCCTAACAGGCCATGGACCAGTCCCAGTCCGTGGCCCGGGGGTTGGGGACCCCTGTTGTATTCTTCGAACATATTAGAATAGGTTCAGGGGTGGGCTTCAAAATTTTTAGCAAGGGGTTCTCTGCCTGGTTGCTGGGTGGGTGTGGCCATGGTGGGCATGGCCGAATCGGCCTCCTGCGCCACAGCAGGGGGGGGGGCTTTTTGCCCTCCCCGGGCTCTGGAGGCTTTCCTCGAGCCTCTGGGAGGGCAAAAACGGCCTCCCCAGACTCTGGAGGCCCTCTGGAGTTCTTCCTGAACTTCCGGTAGGCCCGTTTTTCGCCCTCCCCGAGCCTCCGAGCGCGCCCTGCACTTACCTGCATCCAAAATGGGCCATGTGGGGACTCTTGGGAGGGGCGGGGTAGGGGTGGGCAGGGCCAGCCAGGAGTGGGATTTGGGGGTTCTCCAAACTGCACAGAATCTTAGCTAAAGGTTCTCCCGAACCCCTGCGAACCCACAGCAGCCCACCCCTGAATAGGTTCCTATCATTAGATTTTCCTAGTTCTAAAAGATGTCAGATACTTACTGAATGCTTATGAGATGAACTTGCTAAGAACCTCATTTACTTAAGTTTCTTAAACTATACTGTACCCTAACATTGATAATTTTAACTTGTGGAATAAATCTGGCTTATTTTCCAGCAGGAAGAAAGGCCCTCCAGATCCCGATATGGATTATTTGAAGATTTTCAAGCATGAAACGGTAAAACTTGATATAAGTTGTTCAAAGAAATGTCTATGGAGGTTCTCAGTCATCCAGGCCATGGTTGTCCCAAAGTTGCTTTTTCAAGAGGCGACTGGACTTTCTGATTTTTCTTTGAAGACGTTTCGCTTCTCATCCAAGAAGCTTCTTCAGCTCTGACTGGATGGTGGGGAATGGAAGGGATTTATATTTCTTGCAGACAGCTGGTCATTTGCATCCTTTTAGAGGGTCGTTGAGGCCACTTGGAGGTTTATCTGTGTCCTCAGGGTCACCAGACTTTTAGCTATACAGTTTGGGATGAACACCCTTGGAATGGTGTTGGAGTAGGAATGGATTTCCAGAGGAAAAATTGCAGACTATAGGAACCAGGAGCACCACTCAGGTGACCCTGAGGACACAGACAAACCACCAAGTGTCCTCAACGACTCTCTAAAAGGATGCAAATGACCAGCTGTCTGCAAGGAAAATAAATCCTTCCATTCCCCACCATCCAGTCAGAGCTGAAGAAGCTTCTTGGAGGAGAAGCGAACTTCAAACAAAGTTGCCTGGTACATTTTCCCTGCTGCTTGTAATTATTTCTAAAATAATTATTCTTATTTATAAGAACATTTTAAAAGAAACCCTTATCATCTTTGTTGCTCTTCTCTGTACTCTTTCAACACCTCTTTTACATCCCATTTTTGTTTTACATTGTGTTAGCTTGCCACGGGAACAAGGCTGAGTTATGCAGAACAAATAACCTCTCGAGCCGATTTGCGTGCAGGGCATATGAGCCATCAGCAGCTACACAGCAGATGCCAAACAATCTGCCCTTTGCATGCTGAAAGATCATTTGTGCAATAAGCAGAAAAGACACATTTGCTGTTTCTTTCTAACCAGATGCACCCATTTTCTTTGTAAGATTTTAATCCTAAACCAAATAGGAAAGAAACTTGGGTTCCCTTAATGGAATGATTGTGTAATTACATCAGGGGTGATATTCACTTACTTTTCCTACCGGTTCGCAAATGTGAGCGTGCGTGCATGTGCTCCGTACGCTCGCACGCGCCCCTTCTGCGCATGCGCTTTGCTCGCACGTGCGGCTTGCACGCATGCGCTTGGCTTGAAAATGTGCCTAAATAGGACGGCATAGCGCCGGGGCTGGGGGGCGGTTTGGACCGGTTCGCCTGAACCGGTCCAAACCGGCAGAAATACCACCTCTGAATTACATTAGTGAAGACTTCAGAAAATGTATTCTTGCAATGGGCGTACAGATAGTGCTCAACTTACAGCAGTTCATTTACCAACCGTTCAAAGTTACAACGGCACTGAAAAAAGTGACTTATGACTGTTTTTCACACTTACGACCATGGGAGCATTCCCATGGTCACATGATCAAAATCCAGACGCTTGGCAATTGACTCATATTTATGACGGTTGTAATGTCCTGGTGACATGTGATCCCCTTTTGCGACCTTCTGACAAGCAAAGTCAACGGGGAAGCCATATTCACTTAACAACCATATTCACTTAACAACCATGTTACTAACTTAACAACTGCAGTGATTCACTTAACGACTGTGTCAAGAAAGGTGGTAAAATGGTGCAAAATCACCATTCTGTCTCACTTAGCAACAGAAATTATGGACTCATTTGTGGTCGTAAGTCGAGGACTACCTGTAGTTGAACTAACCCACCGAGAAACAACATGTCCTTCATGTAAGGAAAGAATTATTTCTATATTATGTTGTAAACAATAGAACATTTTTGAGCAAATTATTTATACCATGATGTCAAGACCTGAAAGAGAAGCTAAATAAAAGCAGCTGTGGCAAAAATTATATTAATATCTTTTTTTTTTAATTTTTTAAAGCTGGATAAGGAAGTTTACAGTGACTTTGATCAGCATTGGAAGCAAAGCAGGCAAAACGGTTAGTTTTAATTTGAAATTCATTAAGAGCTATCTTCTCATCTAGGCATCTTAGTTGCCTTAAATTTAATGATGAAGGAAAAAAGACACCTTCTGTTCGTTGATTTTAATATCCTCATTAAGAATGGAAAAATCTAACAGGATCTGTAATGTACTTCTAAGTCATCTTAAAGAATGCCTTCCAAACTGGGGTGAATTATCCAAAATTGGGTAAAAGTGATTTGGGGGGGGTGTTCATGACATCCAAACCCATTACCCAATCACAACAGGGATGGCCGTGTTTTACCTACATTGGATAAAAACAACTTTCTGATCAGTGGTTTTTAGATAACGAAGGAAAAAGTTTGGGAAGCACTGTCTTAAGGCAGGGATCCCCAACTATCAGGCCGTGAACCACAACCGAGCTATGGCCCATTGGGAATTGGGCTGCGCAAGCAGCGTGCGAGCGCACGAAGCTTTATTTGCGCACACATGGGAACTAGGTTGCACACCCAAAACCATCCCCTCCCCCTCCCCCCCGCTGCTGCCGCGGATCCATGGAGTAAGAAGGTTGGTGGCCGGAGTTAAAACAGCACTGGAAAAAGTGACTTATTGCCAGTTCTCACAATTAATGACTGTTGCAGCATCCCCACAGTCACGTGATCAGATTTTGGGTGCTTGGTAAACACCATATATGTACAATGGTTGCAGCATCCTGGGGTCCTGGATTCTCTATGACAATTCTCCCTGGCCAGTTTGCCATGGCCAACTCACTACAGCCAACTCGTTGTGGCGAATTCACCACGGCAAACTCACTGTGGCCAATTCACCGTGGCCAACTCGCCGCGGCCAAGTCACGACAACCAACTCACCATGGCCAACTCACCACGGCCAACTCACCACGGCCAACTCACCACGGCCAACCCGCCATGGCCAACTCACCATGGCCAACTCATCACGGCCAACTCACCATGGCAAACTCACCATGGCAAACTCATCATGGCCAACTCACCATGGCCAACTCATCACGGCCAACTCACCACAGCCCGTCACCGCCACCTCCCCACGGCCAACTCACCATGGCCAACTCACCACAGCCAACTCACCACGGCCAACTCACCGCGGCCAACTCATCACAGCCAGCTCATCACAGCCAACTTACCACGGTCAACTCATCACAGCCTACTCACCATGGCCAACTCGCCGCGGCCAACTCACCATGGCCAATTTGTTGCAGGACAACTCGCTGCAGGACAAGAGTTACATTAATATTAAAGAAATAGTCGAATAGAATCATTAAAGAAAGGATGCAAAAGGAGAGACAGAATGAAATGTGAATGGCAAAAATTAAAATAATTTTTAAATTTATTTTAAATAATTAAATAGTATTGTTAAATTGTTCCTCAGTGAGTTGGCCGCACCGAGTTGGCCATGGCGTGTTGTCCCATACCGTCTTTTGCAACCTTCCTAGGGAGCTTCTGACAAGCAAAGTCAATGGGATGAAGCCTGATTCACTCAACGCCTGCATGATTCACTTAACAACTCTAGTGATTTCTTAACCACCGTGGTAAAAAAGATTGCAAAATGGGGCATGACTTACTTCACAACTGCCTTGCTTAGCTGTGGACATTTTGGGCTCAACTGTGGCTCTAAGTCGAGGCCTACCTGTGTTACTGTTTTAGAGTTTCTCAAAACAAACTCAGGAATTTTGTTGTTGTTGTTCTTCAGATGATGATTCCCAGTTAAGTAGCCAGTCACCCACTTATTCTCCAGAGCAAGCAGATAGACAGACCAGTTCTTCCTCTGACGAGGTAAGGGCAAGGCTTCCTTGAAATTGTTCAAGTACTTGCACACTGCAGATTTTGAATCCTCCTGCAAATTATTTTAATGCATAGAAGCCCTCTCTATAATACACACGAAAATAGAATAGCTAATAGCATCGTTGACATTACTTCCAGCTAACTTAATGGATTAATGAAACACAAAACTATTGGCTGTGCTTTGAAGCTGGAATCGGTTCTCTTCCATTATACTATCATTTCTCTTCCATTATACAGTTCTCTTCCATTATATTATCATTTATATATATTTGAAAGGGTCACACGAACAATAAAAAGGACTCCTTAACAACCAGAGTGATTTATCGGCCACTGTCAAAGAATTACAACTGACTCCGATTTATTTCAACAGTCTAAACCAGAGGAGCGGAACGAAGGAGCGTCATCCGATTCTCAAGGCTCCTTTTCAAGGGCTTCCAGCCATCCCTGCTCAGGATCAGGACGTGGGAGAGCCGAGTACATTTGCCAATTCGATGGCAGGCACTGGAATACAGCTAATCTTCAATCCCAGGCAAAATCCGCCACATTTTTTCCAAGAAAGAATACGTTGCACAGAGCTGGACTGCCGTTGTCAGACATGAACGATAAGGGGAAGCACGAGGCTTCGTCTCAAACAGATGCATGTGCTGAGCCAGTAGAAAAATCCAACGCAGCTGTGCAGTGTGACATCGTCCAGAGCTGCCATTGTAAAAAGGAGCTGTCCTTCGCCCACCGTGCTGAAATGGAGACTTCGACAAGCAAGGCAGAGACCACTGGAGGGCAGAACGTTCCAGCAGATAGTGCAGTCCTTCAGCCTCCAAATAGCAGTTCTTTGTCGACTAAAAATTTGTCCCCCGAAACAGATGGTTTCATAGTGGCAAGGTCAGCCTAGCTCGGTCTAACGAATAAAAAAGGGGGGGGGAAGCGGAAATTGCACCCAAACGTACATATTTATTGGCAATGCAGTCAAGGAGCTTAAATTAATGTGTTCCTTCCGACATAGATATGTTCCAGCTCTGTTTCATTACACAGATTGAGGGATACTTAAATACATGTGTCGCAAAACGGTGGGGAATTAAGCAACTATAATAACAGCGATTAAAATGAGATATATAATATTGCTACGCTAGTGGTTTAGTAACTTTTTATCTTCTCGGTAACTCCTTTCTCCATCCCTTGACTAAATATATCTTCCTGTGCCTTCCATTTTTGTTAACGTAGTTTAATGTAAATGTCTCTGTGAAAACAGCACTTAATACATTTGCATTTTGTCCTTCCCTTCCTAAAGCCAATGCACAGTGGCCCAATTCTGTCATAATGAGTCCTGCAGGCCAGAATTTGTTGGCAAGCTCGTTTTGTCCTCTTCAGCTGAGCTTGGAACAGAAGGAAAGGAATCCTCATTTTAAAATCAGTAGTGGGTTCTAAAACCTGTTGCTACCGGTTTGCGCGTGCGCTCATGTGCGCACGTGCCACTTCTGCGCATGCGCAGAAGCGTCCCAGGCAGGTGGGCGGAGCGTCCCGGGCAGGTGGGCGGAGCGTCCCGGGCAGGTGGGCGGAGCGTCCCGGGCAAGTGGGCGGAGCGTCCCGCCGCCGCCGCTACCAGTTCTAAGAACTGGGTCAAACCGGGAGCAACCCACCGCTGTTTAAAATGATGTCTGCACCAGAAAATTATGGATGAAGAGCCCCAACCAGAGTCCCATTTGCTACTTTGTTTTTAAATCATCTTTAAACCGTAGTTTCCTGGTTAATCTATGATTAAGCCTACAAGAAGAAAGAGAAGAAGGCACACGTCATCCTGTTATTTATTCATAGGTCGAGAAGCAGGTTTCCCATTGTAAATGAATTGGATCAAAGATTGAGGGATTGGATCCATAGATTTCCATCTTATCGTAAACTCTAATGCTATCAGAAGCTATATTAGAAATGAAGAATATAAATTTCTGCATTGGAAATCAGGAGCCTTATGAATGCTTCTGAATAGTTATATTTCAGCCCTCCTTTTTGACAGGGATTTAATTCACCAGTTTTTGCTTTTATATCAAACATCTTCTGGTTTAAGGGATTTTGAAATTTGCTGTCGTTTTCTTTGTAGTTACAGCATGTTGCCTGTAAACTCAGGAATGACAGCTTGTTTTATTTTTACTGTTTGAACAACGGCTGTGCTGAGATAGGCCCTTTCTAAACCATCCCTGCCTTTACTTTGCCATGTTCCTTGTGGGTCAGCCTGGATTTGGACTAGCCGTGGTTGAAAGAAGCTTCCTTTCTAATTTTAAGGAAGAGTCTTAGGGTTGTCGATATCACTCCATCGGATAACGAAAGGGAGAGATACTTATTAAAGGAAAACATAGCCGAGCAGGTGGCTATGTAACACCTTTGTCCTTTTTGAAGCACGTTATTGGAAATAACTTAGTAGACTCGGTGGCTAGTCTCCGTCTGGAAGACCTCATGCCTTAAAGAATTGTGTTTTTCAAATTGTGTTCCAAAGTACCAACATCTCACTAAAATAAACATCGATTTTAAAGTAAAGTCCTCGACTTACAACAGTTCGTTTAGTGACTGTTCAAAGTTACAGCAGCACTGGAAAAAGTGACTAACGACCGCTTTTCACACTTACGACAGCCGCAGCATCCCCATGGTCACATTGTCAAAATTCAGAGGCTTGGCAACTGGTTCACATTTATGACAGTTGTAGTGTCCCGGGGGGTCACATGATCCCCTTTTGTGACCATCAATGGGGAAGCCAGATTCACTTAACAACGAAGTGTTACTAACTTAACAACTGCAGCGATTCACTTAACCACGGTGGCATGAAAAGTCGTAAAATGGGTGCAAAGCTCACTTAATAGATGTCTCACTTAGCAACATAAATGTTGGGCTCAATTGTGGTCATAAGCTGAGGAATACTTGTAATTGTTTCTTATTGGAAATGTTAGCTGTGCTAGTCTGCCAAACCAAGCATTCAATCCACACACAGAATATATTCTTGATTGTACTGTGGCTCTTTTTAAGACTTTCTCGAGCAGAAAACCAACCTATTGCAATCCCCTCTTGTAGAATTCACAGGTCTTAGCAGCTTCTTGGCAGACGCAGAATTCAGAACAAATAACCAAAAACTGCTTTTCTGAAGACAGAGAGAGAGAGAGAGAGAATGAGAAAGGGATGGCTGGTGAAGGGATGGGAAAGAAGCAATATATATTTACAGGTAGTTCTCAACTTACAACCTTTCATTTAGTGACTAAAGTTACAATGGCACTGGAAAAAAGTGAACTACGACCGTTTTTCACACTTACGGCCGTTGCAACACCCCCCCAGGTCACATGATCAAAATTCAGACACTCAGCAACTGGGGTGGATTTATGAAAATTGCAGCGTCCCAGGGTTATGTGAATACCTTTCGCGACCTTCAAAGTCAGTGGGGAAGCCAGATTCATTTCCTAACTTAACAACTGCAGTGATTCACTTAACCCCTGTGCCAACAAAGGTCGTAAAATGGGCCAAAACTCACCTAACAACTGTCTCACTTAGCAACAGAAATTTTGGGCCCCATTGTGTATCTTATATATTCAGAATTGAACATTAAAAAAAGGAAACACATGACCCAAAAGCTCTTTAAAACAATACCTCTAGTTCAGCGGTGAAATCTACTGTACTTACCTTCCCTACCGGTTCGAAAGCACGCGCGCCTGTGGCGCGCGCTTTTTCACCCTCTGCGCATGCACAGAACGCTTTGTGCATGCGCAGAGGGCTAAAAAAAGAAAATGGCGACGTCCGGGCGGGTGGGCGGGGCCTCGCGCTGCCACCACTACCGGCTCTCCGAACCACCGGCGGCCGCAGAACGCTTTGTGCATGCGCAGAGGGTTAAAAACAAGAAAATGGCGACGTGGGGGGGGGGCGGGGGGGCCTCGCGCTGCCACCACTACCGGTTCTCCGAACCACCGGCGGCCGCCGCTACCAGTACGCCCAGACCGGGCCGAACCGGTAGCATTTCACCCCTGCTCTAGTTCTTCTGGGCATGTTATTAAAAAAAAAATAGGCGATACGGCGCAAGAGAGTTTGTCAGTGGTCAGTGATACGATTTGGGGAAGGAAAGTTGCGGAATCATTCTCCAGCAGGAAGCCACCTAACTAAGCAATCCTTTTCTGAAATTCAATTTGCTTGCAAGATGATGAAATTTGCAGGGCATTTTCACACACGCTGTCGTCAGCTGTGCTGGACATTCATGCTTTCTAAAATACAAGGGAAGACAATTGTGTGCCTTTCCTAATCACCCACCAAATGCCACCACAAGGGCTTTGAAGTAGCTGTCCTCAGTGTGTGTGAGGGGGGGAGAGAACCAGTTTGTGAACTATTACCCTATTTCCCCCAATATAAGATATCCCCTGATAATAAGCCCAATCGGGCTTTTGAGTGCATGGCAATAAGGCCAAGTGCTTATTTCAGGGTTCAAAAAATATAAGACAGGGTCTTATTTTCGGGGAAACACAGTAATATCTAATAGTGGTTTTTTCATTAACGTCTCTAGGACTATTTCGAATCACAGAACAGTGAGAACTCTTATCTATGAACGTGGCAACAGAAAGTAAAATAGCAAAAGAAAGAAGAAAAATGTGAATAGGTTAGCAAAAGACACACCAAGCCAGGCAGACAATAGACAGTTCAAACCAGAGAAAAGTTTATCCACTAATGAAGGCAAATATACCTGTCCCAGGATAATGATGCGAGATCGAATTTGGGTCGGTCTTCGGGACCAGAGATTTACTCTTCCGAGCTTTCAGACTTGTGATGGAGCCCATCCTCAGGGAATTTCTCTCTACTGAAATACATGTTTTGGGCTGTTTTGTGAGTCGTGTTTCTGTGGTGCCTTCCTATTGGTTGATTGGTGTGTTGATGGCTGGCGATTGGCTGTTGCTTCGTTGTGCTGCCAAGCCCTCGGCTCCTAAGTATTTGATAGGCTGGTGGTAATTCAGCCCTCCTGTTAACTGACAAGGGGCTTGTTTCCCAGGCTTCAATCATTTCCCTGGCTATTTTTGTACCTGCTCGTCCAACAATCTTAGTAACTGCGAAATTGAATGTGTGTCCTTGTTCATTGCAATGTGAGGCTACCATGAGTTCGGGTCTCCTCATCCTGCTCATCCAAAAATCTTAGTATCTGCAAAATCGAATATATGCCCTTGTTCATTGCAATGTGAGGCTACCAATGAGTTCGGGTCTCCTCATCTGACCGCTCACTTGTGTTCTTGCAATCTGGTGGTTAGCTTCCTCCCCATTTGGCCTTCATAGTCACAAGGGGCAATCCATACAGGGGACCCAGTAGATTACATTGGAAGTTATCTCCCACCTCCATCTTTACAATGCATAATTCGTCCTCGTATGGTAGCCTCTGGGCAGTGTGCAATGCCCACTTGTAGATCTCGGAAGTTGCGTTCTACTGCTTCCGAAATGTTTTTGAGGTTATAGTTGGTCTTTTACAGTTTAATTCACTGTTGAAAATTCTGCCAAAACCATTTGATCGACAATGGTTAACCCGACAGAAGAGAATATTAGCCACCCAGAGTGGTAAGATGAGTAGTCAATAAATTTAATAAGAAATCAATGAATAAATTTGTATCTCAGGGTTGAACTGTGGGATCCTTGGTGCTCTCTGGGAACTTGGTGGTTTTCCTGCCAACGTTTCATTACCAAACTAGGTAACATCATCAGTGCTAGCAATGAAACGTCGCCAAGAAAACCAAGTTCAGAGAGCACCAAGGATCCCACAATGCTTACCTGGGTGAATCCTTCTACCGGTAATCAATGTTCCTGGAATATCCCTCAAAGGGTGGAACAATATGACGACAAGGCCTCTTCGTAATATGTCACTTGGCCCAGACACATTATTTGAACATCCAAGCTAGTTATGTGCTGCATCTCACACAGCTGCCTGCAAGTTGGTGTGTAGTAGCAGTGGCCTTGTCCCTATCTGTGGAAATGGCCCGTGGGAACCCTTCAGGCTTGCTCACCAGTACCTGTGCTGCTGATCGTTTCCTAAATACTTTGCAATATTGGCAAACATGACTATCCAGGGCTTTCTATCTCATACGGAGATATGCATCTTTCTATTGTACAGGTATATGTGATAACATTCAGTAATTGGGGAAAGAAAATAAAGGGAAGAAACTATCTTTGTTCCTACGCTTTCAGATGGAAGCTTTATCTTCATTATTTGATAATCCAACATTTGCAGCCACAGGCTTCTATCTCCCATCAACCTCTCTCTCTTTATTCACCACCAGGAGACACCAATTTTATAAGCCTGTTTGAAGATAACAGCAAATCCAGGGGTTGTTTCCTAGGAGATTTCGGCCTACTGGCTCTGCTTTCTTCATCCAGCTAGTTACTAAATCAGATCCCCCCCCTCCCTTTTTCGCAAGCAACACCTTTCCTTTAAGATACAGGGACTGGTCTGCCTTCATTAAAGATATGCAAATGATAGAATGAAAAAACAAGCACATTTACTGCTTTTCGAGACAGATTCAGTCAAAAGGGGTTGCCAGAACTTACGGCGCGTGGAGACGATCTCATTCTGGAGTCCTTTGGGTTGCAAACTGCAGCTCTTCTCTTTTTTGCAAGGACCCCAGCTGACGGTAGTTCACGCAGAGACTCTTACCCAGAGAGAGATTTGAAAACCAGCAGACTGGAGCATGTGAGATTTCTGTGTGGGACTCCTGCGAAAATTGCTTGCACCGCTGTGGTTATGTTTACATTACCTTTAATTATAAAATCTTTCCCGTTTGCACGCAAACCAGCGGGTAGCGCTCAGCTTTCAACTTATTCTTGCCTGAAAAGTCATTAAGTGATGATGGCACAATCCTACTGAGAGGGACAACAGAATAATAATCGGAATTATCTTCCAAGCAGAAGATTTAGCCATTTCTGTGCCCTCTGTAACGTTCAGGAAATAATGGAAATATCAAAATCTACGGCAGATGAGGAATACCCAAGATAGGTGCTGTTTTAAAAAGAAAAAGAAATCAGATCAGATTTGGAATCAAACAATCATGCAGTTGGTCCTGCATTCCCTGTGCATTTTCACCTCAGTTCTTCCAACAGCACTTCTTTGTGATATACAAACACAAGGTTCGACTTAACAACGTTCAAAGTTACGACGGCATTGAAAAAAAGTGACTGATGACCATTTTTTCACACTTACGACCGCTGCAGCATCCCCATGACGTGATCAAAATTCAGACGCTTGGTAGCCAACTCATAGTTATGACGGTCACAGTGTCCCGGGGTCATGGGATCCCATTTTGTGACCTTCTGACCAGCAAAGTCAATGGGGAAGCCTGATTCACTTAACAACCGGGTCACAAATTTAACAACTGCAATGATTCACTTAATGACTGGCAAGAAAGGTGGTAAAATGGGGCAAAACTCATTATTTAATAAGTGTCTTGCTTAGCAACATAAATTTTCGGCTCAATTGTGGTCGTAAGTTGAGGACAACCCACAGTCCTCGAGTTACGATCAATCGCTTAACAGCCCTAGGAAGTTATGGCAGACTCCCCCCCAAAAGATACTTATGACCTGATCCCAAAGTCCCAATGCCTCCGCATTCATTACAATTTTTTTTTTTTAACTTTTGCTATGGATTCAAAAAGTATCTATTGACTGTACCTTAGTCTTATCTCATTTTAAACCTGGATGCTTTGACATCAATAAAATTTGGTAAGTGTAAGCTGTATATACGGATTTGTTTTGGAGCGCCACTAAAAAAGGAATTTTCCAGAAAAGTCTGGCCTTCTATAATACCGTAGAATATTTCCTATTAGTGCTTGAGATTATCTATTTTGAAGGGTGCTTGGTGCTCTCTGAGCTTGGTTGTTTTCTTGCAGATGTTTCATTACCCAAACTAGATAACATCATCTTCGCTAGCATTGATGAGGTTACCTAGTTGGGTAATGAAACGTCTGCAAGAAAACAACCAAGCTCAGAGAGCAGCATGGACCTCTCAACTCTGAGCTACAAATATTCTCCTTTATTGCTTAATTTAAATAGGTGTTTTGCAAATGGGATATTCCTGCCACACCACAAACTTAACTTGGTTGTTTTTACATGTTAGCTTTGAAGTAGTTGAAAAGTAGAATCGGTGATTGTGTAATGAACGTCGTCTTTTTTATTTTCTTTCCAAAACAGACATGCCGTAATTTGGGTCATTAATTTTAAACCTTTTTTTCTTGGCCACTATGGATCAGATTGCTGGTTTCTTACCGCTTAGCGGCTGTGGGAATCTTAATGAGTTTATGAGTCTAATTAGCATTATTCTAGAACTGGAAAGTTTATTAGTCAGTAATACTGCTAAGAGCTTCTCCTTTCTGCATTGTATTAATATTACAGTACAGGTAGTCCTCGACTTACAACAGTTCATTTAGTGGCCATTCAGTTACTGAAAAAAGTGACTTATGACCATTTGTCACACTTATGACCGTTGCAGCATCCCCATGATCAAAATTCAGATGGTTGGCAATTGACTCGTATTTATGACGGTTGCAGTGTCCCGGGGTCACGTGATCCCCTTTTGCGACCTTCTGACGAGCAAAGTCAATGGGAAAGTGAGATTCGCTTAACAACCTTGTTTCTAACTTAACAACTGCAGTGATTCACTTAACAACTATGGCAAGAAACGTCGTAAAAGGGAGGCAAATTTCACTTAACAAATGTTTTGCTTAGCAACAAAAATTTTGGGCTCAATTCTGGTCATAAGTCAAGGACTACTCGTATTAATATTTATGAGAGGTAGGTACACTTTGCGGTTCGGAGACTACACAAGCAGTTCAAAAATTAAACTTGCCCCGACATACAAACAAAACCCCACAAAAGATTCTGTAATCAATTTATCTTTTATTTTGTTCGTTTTACTATCGTCAGACCGTTTTTAAAAGATATTTATCTTTACATACAGAGAGAGAGAGAGAGAGAGAAAAAGACCCAGTGGTCCGAAAAGCAGTTTGAACATAAAAACAGTCAACTTCAGATCACTACATTCTCCAAAAAAAAAAAAAAAACCAAAAAAAAACCCCACTTTTTTTATACATTATAGGCTTGGTTGCTGGAAAAATAAAATGGCATGTGTTAAATGTCGAAAAAGGAAACCCATGGCAACGTGGAAACCTCAGGTCTTCCTGAAATGGCAAGTAACAAGTTCCTTGTTCTTTCGCCATCTCCGTCTCATCGGTCAAGGTCTCTGTCTAAAATTACACCGATGTGAAAACAGGATTTCAGGACGTGATAAAACGGCTTCTGGACACTATAATTTCAGAATGGGTTTATGTAAGGAAATGTACTTTTAAGTCAGTGGCTCTCGACCTGTAGACTTGAAGAAATGTTATGATTTAAATCTTGAATTCAGTCTTGGGGGTCCGTGGCCATGTTCCTTGGCCACAAAAGTTATTTAAAGGGGGTCATGGTGATGAAAAGTTGAGAGAATCACTGCTTTAAGCGGTTCCCGGTGAGAAAAAGAAACCCCTGTAATGTCTTGGTATCTATTCGTCTACATAAAATGAATTTTTTAAAGCATTGTACTCAATCTTGAAGAGTCATATGCAGCCTTCTAATCTTCCTCTGGTACGTTACACGAAATTAACCCCCAAAAATGTCTATATACTCATTTTTATTTTTATTTTTGGAGGGAAGGAATCAAAAAGAAGAAAGTATGCTCAGCACACATGCCCAGTTCTTGATAATTAGATATTTAGCACATACAAAAAAGGTTTGATATAAACTAGTTTCTTACACAGAATTTTACCGCCTTGATAGAAGTTAAGATTAGGAAATATATACTAACAAATTTGGTGGCTAAAATAGTTTCATATACAGTACTTTTGAACAATAGCACTTGGTTACAAAAACACCACAGTGAGGATTATTGGCACATTTAAAAAAAAAACTTTTGTGGATGTGAAAATAACCAAAAGAAATAACTGCCTAATAGATTCCTATGTTAAATCTACACCATTTTACAGAAACAAAACCATTTGCCACAAATGAACAGTTTGTCCATTCTCGACACTTGTTGCGATTCAAGCCATTCCTGTAGACCAAGCCACATGAAAACTGTACACAAGGCGATGAAAAGTGTTAGGAAATCACATTTTTAAACGGCAAAATGTGACTTGTTTAAATCTGAAGACCCTTCAGAATCTTCTTATAATCTGTAGCTACATTTAAGCTGTAAAGTTACCCGCAATACCACACTTAAAAAAAAAACCAAACAAACTCATAAAGCACATATGTCTATGGAGATTCTCAACCATCCAGGTTATGGTTGTCCCAAAAGTGCTTTTTCAAAAGGCAACTGGACTTTTGTTTTTTCTTGAAGTCGTTTCGCTTCTCATCCAAGAAGCTTCTTCAGTTCTGATTGAAGTCAGAATCAGAAGTGAGTCAGAACTGAAGAAGCTTCTTGGATGAGAAGCGAAACGACTTCAAGAAAAAACAAAGTCCGGTTGCAGTTTGAAAAAGCACATATTGTGCCTACCTATTTCTGGCCAGAGATGCATCCAGAGAAGAGACAAAAGGGGGGGGGGACTCCACAGATCAGATGGTTAAAGTGCTTCTCAGGTCTGTAATCTTCATATCAAAATAAAACTTTAATACATTCTTTCCGACGTCTTAAACACTGATTTTATTATCTCTCTCGGTTTCTTGTACATAAGCTTGGAGTCTTCCAGTTATAGACAGACCCTGGAATTTGCTGGTCATCCCATGGGAATTAACACCACACGGGGGGGGGAACCTGCTTTAGGTTTTCAAAACAAGGGTAGAATAGAAGGATGACCAGGGATAGGAGCAAATTGGCACTTTTAGCAGTTCCACTGAAAGTCACAGAAGCTGTAGGAAAAAAAAAGATCTAATGGCATCTGCAAAAGTCCATTTACATCCAAAGGTGCCGTGCTTAGCATTTGATCTTTAACTCTCCGCTGCCCAGAATTAAGAACTGAATCCAGTCTATCAGCTCTTTCTTACAAGTCCAACTTACTTTTGGAAGGAAAAGGTAGAAGATAGAAAATCAAAGGCTTAGGAGTGACAGATAACTTCTTTTAATTTTTTCCCCTGTGTTATTACTGTCTGGACCAGTGTTTTTCAGGCTTGGCAATTTTACGATGCATGGACGTCAACTCTTGAGCATTCACCAGTCAGCATGGTGGGGCTGAATTCTGGGAGTTGAAGTCCACACATCTTAAAATTGTTGAGGTTGAGAAACTCTGGTCTGCAGATTGGAGACATCCGAAGATGCTGGACAGCTCTTGCTGCCTCTAGCAAACCTGGGAACTGTAGTTTTTGCTGTTCCAGAGCCAGAAGTTAAAACGACAAATTCCAGTTCAACTCCCTACTGTCTTTCGTTCTTTTATTTTTCTCTTTCATGGATTCCGTGTTCTTTGGAACCTTGTTTAAACCAAGTTAATGGCCTTTTAGGCTTCCTCCGCATGAGTAGGAGTTCACTTTTTGAATAGTAAGAATTATATGTCACAGGGGGAGCATTAGGATTTTAGAGATGCTTAGGTGGGGCATGGCCAAAAAAAGGTTGGGAACCACTGCCCTAAAATAAATTCAGAAATGTTCTGCGATTGGGTTCAGAAGATTGAAATAGGCCTATCTGAACTTCAGTGTCTCCACCAAAAGTACACCTTCAAAAGGGACAATAATACATAATCTGGGCCAATAAGAAATCAGATCAAATGCATGCTTGAAGGAATGCAGGAATTGCTTTGGCGTTCTTTGCAAACAGTGTGGATTTTTGCAAAAGTTGGGTGGGATTTTTGGGGGGGAGGGCCAAGGTTTCATGCTTGAATCTTTCCAATCCTAAAATGTGGTGGTTGTTGTTTTTTGTTTAATGACCCCGTAATCCCTTGCGGGGTGGAGTCTGGGCAACTGAATGCAGCTGAGTGATTACTGGCCGGATGCCCTTCCTGTCGCCAATGCGGAGTTTTGAAGCAGATATATTCTCATGGTGCCCAGAGAAAGATCTGCCTCTACCTAGAATCGAACTCTCAGCCTCCTGATTATGAGGCGAGAGCTCCACCTCTAGGCCATCGCACCATTCGATCCTAAAACGTGGTGCTAGTTGTAATATGAACTAAAATTTCTCCCAGAGGCAGGAGTGTCCTATCTTGGCAGCTTTAAGACTTGTGAACTTCAATTCCCAGAATTCCCCAGCCAACATGGCTTCTGGGATTGAAGTCCACAAGTCTTAAAATTGCTAAGGTTGGATATCCCAGTTTTATAGTAAGTCTGATAAACTTTATTGTCGCTGTCCTACACTGCCCTACCAAATTATGCTGAAATCCATCATGTCTAGTGATGATGAACCTGTCCTGCAACCTAACAACTACTGTAGAGTAACCTGGGATTTAAATCCTAGATGTTTTATGCTATCTCAAACATGATCTGCTTTGTAATCTTTGCTTATTTAAAGTCAGCAAATATCTGGATCTAACATTTCAATTCTTTCTAGTCCAACGTCCTGTGTAGACATGCTTCTTAAAAAAAAAAAATCTTACATCTCTCTGCTTAAGAAGATAGCTTCCATTTGACATGATTATTAAATATATCCAAAATAGATTATTTCTCCAAGTTTGCTGAATGGATTTCCAAATTTAGTACTCTTCATTTTTAAAATAGCTCAGAACATCTTTGCCATGACCATTGATGGTGGGTGTCAGTTATAAGCATTAACCCAACTGGTTTTAACGATTTCCAGATATTTTTTCCATAAATTTATTTTTAATCACATTTTACAGACTGAGGAAAATACTCAAGAAAATAATGCACAAAAAGAAAAAAAAGCACAGCAATTAAAGTATCGAAGCGGACAAGAGATGATGGGTAGAGGATTTTTCGCTTTTGTTTTTGATTTGCTTTTCTTTTCCTTTATCTTTCCTTTCCTTTTCTCTCTCTCTCTTTTTTTTTTTGTAGGTAGGTGACATGATTAGAAATTAGGTAGGATAGAAATAAAATGTTCTTTAACAAAGGATGACATGATTAAAAGAATAAGGGATAGAAATAAGAGAAAAGGGGAATATTAGTGTACACACTTTTATATAATAAGAGCAATAATAAGAGAAAACATGGAATAGTTGAATAATGATAGATTGCAACTTTATATAAATATGTATTACTATTAGAAATATATAAGTTGGTTGAAAGTAATAACTATTACTAATGCTATTAGTTTTATTTGTATTAGAATGTATGACACCCAGGTGCCACACTGTTCACGCATTGATATGTTTGTAAAAATAATAATAATAATAAAAAACATATATATATATAAAAAGAAAATAATGCACATGACCACTCAAAAAGCTGTTGGAAAGTTGAAACAAATTGAAGGATTTTGATAAATTAAATGGAAGAGTAGAATTCAACTACCTAACCTGGAGTCGGTTTAACTTCTGTTACATTCTGGATATAACAATATCCAGTCCTGTATAGAGAATGGTAAAACATGATGCCTGCAGGCAATTTAAGAACCTGATTCATCAAGCAGATCTTCCCCTTAGTGGATTGTTTTTGATAGATCGAGACAACTGATAAATAGAAACAGCAACATAAATATTTAAATATTTTGTCCTCTTCTAGTGCACCACTTGAAGCTATCTTGTCTTTTAAAAACAGACTTCTAAATCCAACAGACTTCTAAAAATAATTAAACATTAGAATGTGTTGTGCTTCAGCTTGTTGTTCGTAACATTATTAAAAATAGACATTTTCGATCGACAAAATTAATTCAATATCCTCTAAGTCTACTCTATTTAGAATCTGAAATCTGTAACGTAGCTTTCTTGAACTTAAAAGTATCGCTTGCAAAATATAAAGAAAACCCTTGCTAAATAGAAGTATTCCACCCTTTATTCATTCGTGTATAAACATAGATTCAAAAAATAAAACACCCAATTTGTAGAGGGCTTATTTCAAGTATTCATTTAATTCAGCAGTATTATAAATAAACTCTTGTCATGAAGGATAATTCTTAGCATAAATGACTAAGGCAGGGCTAAACGATAAAGCGATATCCAAAGGAAGACATAAACCAGTAATCCTGGTTAGAATAAGGGGGCAATGGACCTTGTGCTGTTGTTAGTGAGTTGAAATACACTTGCTTTCAACTTCTAACAGGGGGAGGATAAGGGAGGCATCGGACTTGACTTAAAATAAATATATATATTTATTAAAATTTATATATATATATATATTTCATAAGGAGACAATAAGCTTCCAAAGGATGCATGACTTGAATGAAGGCCAGAAAAATTAAAACGATGATTAATACTTTTCGACAGACAGAAGCTTCAGCACAGTCTGGAAAAATAAGGTGGTTAATCTAAACGGGAACGTAATTTGCAAAGCGCAGCATGCGGCTTTCTGACAATATTTAATAATTTCAATAAATCAGGGAAGCCATGCACAACTCTTGATGCCCCAAAGTAAAATAAGTGAAGCAGAAGAGAAGAACACTGTTTTATCCCATTCGGCTTTGCACCCAAATCTTTCAAAGGGACTGATTTCCACAGATCTGTTTCCCACATGCTGGATGTCCTATTTCCCCCCCACCCCTGTTTAAGGCTTTAGGCAGGGAAACCAGTAAAAGGCATATATTTAAGGGCAGCATTTTGTAACTGGACTTTAGTTAGTTGTAACACCGGGCTTGCAAATTCCGTGTCGATGCCGCGAAAGGTCAGAACACGACCGGCACAAAGGCAGAAACCAGTTTCATCCTAAAAGCAAACCTGGTGTCATTTAGCTAGGAGGAAGGCGGCTGGCGAGTGGGATTAAGCAGCATCAGGATGCAAACCCCGCCCCTTTTCTCCAGCCCAAAGGGGGCGGAGCTTGCGATTTCGTCCTTTCGGTTCATAGCAGCAGACGATGGGGAGGTTCATTACTTTAAGGCAACACTGTCTCTTTATTTGAACTGGAATGGAAACACTTTCTGAAATATCAAAGTTAGCTTTGACACAAGGAGAACCGTGAATTGTAGGTCGGCGTGTCTGTGCGCCTTCATTTTTCGTAGTTTTGAGTCCAGTAAAAGAAAATACGAAATAAAAAATGAAGTTCAGCCAATAACTCCTTGGCTGAACTTCCGGAAGGCTCAAAAAAAAAATAGTCTGGCTGTTGAAACAGAATAAGAGAGTTGGAAGGGACTTTGGAGGTCTTCTAGTCCAACCCCCTGCTCAAGGAGGAGACCCTATGCCAGTGATGGCGAAACTTTTAGACACCGAGTGCCAAAACTGCGCGCGCACGCCCAAACTGAAAGGTGTGTGAGCGTGGACATGCATGCGCATGCACAGCAGAGATCCGAAGACCAGCTGGCCGGCGGGAGTAGGGGCATCCCAACACCGGCAGTGCGGTAAGAGGTAAGATCTTTTTCTTTCGTGAGCTTCTGTTTCGTTGTTTGCAGGGAAACAGAAGCTCACGAAAGAAACGCCACGGAGATCTGACCTGGGGCGACGGCGCGCGTGCCAGCAGAGAGGGCTCTGCGTGCCACCTCTGGCACGCGTGCCATAGGTTCGCCATCACGGCCCTATGCCATTCCAGATAAACCGCTCTCCAATCTCTTCTTGAAAACCTCCAGTGATGGAGCACCCACAACTTCTGAAGGCAAGCCAGACCCTCTAGCATTTCAAAGAGGCAACTAGGGGAAATTAAAAGCAACTGTATACCTCCTTCTGGCTAAGATCTTGATTATTATAACAATTCCCTCATTTTATATTTCTCCCCTAGACATATTGAACCCTACTCATCGCAGGCCACGAGGGAAGTCATTTTTATCGCCTAGAATCTAGCTAAAATTGAATGGTTCTCAGGCCCACCGAATCTAGGAACGTAATCTCATATACGAAGAAAAAAAAAGTGACTTATTCCACGTTAATTCCAGGGATTCTATTTAGGTAACTTATAGCTACTTAGATACAGAGACACGTTTTCTCACACAGGTAGTCCTCGACTTACGACCACAACTGGGTCCAAAATGTATGTTGCTAAGTGAGAGATTTGTTCAGTGAGTTTTGCCCCATTTTACGACTCTTCTCGACACAGTTGTTAAGTCAGTCACACGGTTGTTAAGTGAATCTGGCTTCCCCGTGGACTTTATTTTGTCAGAAGGTCACAAAAGGGGATCACATGACCCTGGGACACCGCAACTGTCATAAGTGCATGCCAGTTGCCAAGCATCTGAATGTAAATCACATGACCCTGGGGATGCTGCAATGGTCGTTAAGTGTGGAAAATGGTCTTAAAGTCACTTTTTTCGTGCCGTTGTAACTTTGGTCACTAAAAAAAACCTGTTGTAAGTTGAGGACTACCTGTATTCTACAAGTTGAAGGCTCACCAAGGAGAGGTTGCTAAGATCAACATTGGAATATGGCAGTAGGACAGAACTGAAGAGAATTCTAGTTTAATCCTCATAAGCAGGTGAACGGTTTGTGGGTCACATTGTCTCAAACATCTTACCTCATTTGTAGGGGTATCTGAACTAGTAAGGATGCCCTCCTTCATATCTGTGTCAAGATTGAATCGCTTCACTTCTTCTGAGCTTCTATCGCTCAAACGGGAGGGAGGGCGGGGGAATGGAATGCTAGGTTTTCGTCTTCGGACCGCGGAAACCTGAACCTCGCCAAGGTCACTGCTGCAGATGTTACACGGAGACACGGACTGTTCCCATAACAAAAGGAAGCTTTATAATTGGACCATTTGCGCGAGGAAAACCAGAGCTGGTTTTGCTTCTGCAGTTCTGAGATGGTGTATCCAATAAAGTTATACTTTTTGGAATTCAAAGATCCCGAGAGTGTCTACTTCTTTTGGGTTCGCTAGTCGGACTGTTGACAATTTGAACACAAACAGTTGGGTTTTCTGCTCCACTGCCAAACCTCAGGCCAGGACTAAATCTTGTTGCCTGTTTCAGAAGCCAGGTTTAAAACTTCCCCAAGTAGCTTACTTCTAGCATGTGGAGGTACTGAGTTGTAGGATTGTAATATCAACCGCTGAACCACGATTGCTATTTACTAAAAAAAACCCACCCTATTCCTACCTGCATTGAAAATTTTGACGTGCAAATGGCACATTTGTGATTATTTTTAAATCTCATGTTATTATTATGACTTATTTGATTAGCTATAATGAAGAACGACATCATTTAAGTAGTGCATGATTATTATCAAATTCTCAATTAAACAATAGATGGGATAGGTGGCAAGCTTTATATCTTATATGAATATGATCTTTCATTAATCCTTGGATTTAATGGACTGAATTTTAATCCACGAAACGGAAGAAAATTTAAGACGGTATTTTGAATTAGTCATCTACTAATTAACGGCCCCAAAATTACTTTTTAAAAATACTTTTAGTGAAGAAAGTTATAGGATTTCTTCCCCGTTTGGGAGAGTTTAAAATTGACTGTTATATATGATACTTATAACTTTCTTTTTACTTTTTTCTGTAATCCACAAGGGAGCATTATTTCCTTTTTTTTTTTAAATAGCAAAATAATTATTTTTTTTCACTCGGTCTACGATGGATGGAAACACCTTCTCTTTGCTCTCTGCCACCTTTAGGGAAACACTGGTGTTATTGTGAGAGACGGTTTGTCACAAGTCCTGAAATGAAATCTTCACACTGGGACACACAGGTATCCTTTAACCGTCCTTATGCAGCTCCCCAAAACATCAACAATGTCCTGCCCTGGGTTTTTTCAGGAGGGAGAATGGTGGTGGCTTACTTTCAAAAGTTAGTAAGGCTTCTTTCTAGGTTTGACATAAAACCATGACAAACCAGGTCACCTCCCTGAAAATTCACTTCCTTCTATGATGTTGCTGTCTCGTGCCCCATGTTCCCTAAATACCGGAAGAATATCTGCCCTTAACTAAAAGGCCTCAACAGGTTTACTTAATTCAATTAATCAGTGGAACAACTTGTCCCAAAGGTGCTTTTTTCAAGAGGCAACTGGACTTTCTGGTTTTGCCTTTGAAGACGTTTCGCTTCTCATCCAAGAAGCTTCTTCAGTTCTGAAGAAGCTGAAGGATCTTCAGAGCCGAAGACGCTTCTTGGATGAGAAGCGAAACGTCTTCAAAGGCAAAACCAGAAAGTCCAGCTGCCTCTTGAAAAAAGCACCTTTGGGACAACCATGACCTGGATGACTGAGAATCTCCATAGACAGTGGAACAACTTGCCTCCAGAAATTGTGAATGCTCCATCACTTGAGTTTTTCAAGAAGAGATTGGACAGCCATTTGTCTGAAATACTATAGGGTTTCCTACCTGAGCAGGAGGTTGGACTAGAAGACCTCTAAGGTCCCTTCCAACTCTGTTATTCTGTATTCTGTTTAACAAATGCCTTTATATTCTGCAAAAAAAATCACCGCAAGTAAAATCTGAAAACTCAGACAGACGGCAAAGTTGAACTGCAAGAACCTGACGACAATATTTACCTTGGGGGCCTCCATGGAAGAAGGCCAATCTCTTCCTTCTTAAGAAAAATGAAAGCCATCACATTCCAGTTCATCCTTCTCCGTTCCCTCACTTTGCTTTCACTCTAAACTGAATCAATTTGGTTACCGTATTTTTCAGAGTATAAGACGCACTTTTTTCCCCCCTAAAAGAGGGTGGAAATGTTGGTGTGTCTTATACACCGAATACAGCCATTTTCGGCCTCCCGAAGCCCTGCCCCGCACAAAAACGGGGTGCGCAGAGGGTTTGGGAGGTCTGCAGAGTGCTCCTGGGGGCTGGGGGAGGGCAAAAACTTTTTTTTTCTTACTTACCTCTTCGAAATCTTGGTGCGTCTTATACACTGGTGCGTCTTATAGTCTGAAAAATACAGTAATTCAAAGCCAAATTGTTTGCTTATAAGTAATTCTGATGAGGTTCTCACATTGGCTTTTGAGATTTGCAGGGTAAAAAAAAAAAAAAAGTGAATTTCTGGCAACCTAGACCAGGAAGACCCCCCCAAGATGAAGCAATATCTTCTCCACGGGCCTGGTAGAACCCCAGAGCATTGAAGTGCCACAGACCACAAATCATTTAAAATGTTGGAATCCTAAAATCTCAGCTTTTCCTTGTGCAAAGCAACGTCGGTGGGGAAGAATGATTTCTAAAGATAAGCGCATCCACGGAGAGCAAGCCCCAGAGGAGGCCTCTCTGCACACAACGTCAGTTGTATTTTTAGGAGGAGTATTAACGTTACAATCAGTTTACAATTTCCCCGGATTCTTTCCCTCCTTCTGTTTTTTTTACTCCTAAGAGGTGGGGTTACGTTTGTTCCCAAGTCTCGGGGTTCCAGGTTAACTGCTTTTATGAATCGCCTGGTTTCTGACTTCGTTGTTCTTTTTGAGCATTTTTAATTTTTCGAGCTGGTCAACTAAGACGCCACCTCATCCCTTGACTCTCGTCCTGAAGTTTCAAGGACCTCAGCAAGTGTCCAGAACAGGAACCTTTAAGAGACCTCAGAGAGAGTGAGGCAAGCTCTTTTCTTCTTGCCAATTCTTCTTGGCGATTGCCTTTTGGCTAGCGGATAAGAGGATGTGGGATTTTATTTCTATCCCCCCCCCCCCGCAAAGGACATGGTTTAAAAATAGGGAACCGTTTCCACAGAGGCAGCAGGAAGGAGAAGCAGACCAGAAACAGGCCAGTGAGGTCATTCAGAGCAGCTTCTTCAGCATCCTTCAACCAAGGCTTTCGAAAGATCTAACCGATCGACGGCTGAGATTTATTCCACGTCAGAAGCGTCGTTGTCCGAGAGATGGTAATTACTTCCCTTCACCCGGATGTACTCGATATACCTCCCGTCCTCCGATTCGGGAATGCCACATGTACACAGCGAAGTCTCAAACAAGCATTCAATTTCCTCTAGTTTTTTGCCTTTGGTCTCTGGAAGGCAGCCGTAGAGAAAAAGGAGTCCCACGAACGCAAATCCGGCATAAAGAAAGAACGCTCCTGGAGTTAAAAAAACAAACAAACACGTCAACCCACACAGAGTTAATATATAGGTTGTTGTTGGTTTTTTTTTTAAAAAGAAAGTTTTTAAGGGAGTGGGTCTCAACTTGTGGTCCGTGGATCCCTGGAAGGGGGGGAGGGCGCAGTGTCATCACAGAGAGGTCCGCGAAGACTTGAAGAAATGTTATGATTAATTCTTAAGTCTTGGGGAGTCCGTGGCCATGGTGCTTGGCCACAAAAATGTCCGTGGTGAAGAAAAGGTTGAGAAACACTGTTCTCTTAAGATCCATATTTCAAAAATATTACATAGGTGGTTTCGCTCAAAGCATTATATAAAGTCAAGGACACCCCTACAAACCTAATATTCATTCATTCATTCATTCATTTATTCATTCATTCATTCATTCATTCAATTTCTACACCCACCCATCTCAGTCAATGATTCTGGACGACTTATATATATTTTCCTTCCTTCCTTCCTCCCTCCCTCCCCTCCCCTCCCCTGATAAAAATCTAACTCCTGTTTTTTCTAGTCTATGTATCTTCTCTTGAAGTTCTTATGATTTTTATC
>QLTV01003131.1:2881612-2893818 GCA_003457575.1 Thermophis baileyi | reverse complement strand
CAACTGCCTAAAATGAAAGCAGCCCAAGTTCGAATCCCAGAAGGGTATGGCTAGCTGATGAGAGATAAATAGCTTGAAATAGATATATACTAGTCTCCCTTTATTTCTTTATCAGTAATAGATAGATACTGTAGGTAGGTAGGTAGGTAGGTAGATACATAGATAGATAGATAGATGATAGATATAGATAGATATATTTGTGTTTCCCCAAAAATAAGACCCTGTCTTATATTTTTTTGAACCCCGAAATAAGTGCTTGGTCTTATTTTCGGGGAGGTCTTATTATTTTGGGGTGCATGGAGTAAGACGGGGCTCCTCTTGCCGTTTTACCTGATTTCCAGCTCTGTCTCCCTAACCAGAGGAAATGGCGGGGACCGGCTGCGCATGCGTTTAAATATTTTCGGGGAGGGTTTATTTTCGGGGGAGGTCTTATTATCAGGGGAGGTCTTATTTTCGGGGAAACACGAAATATACACATCCCATAACCAAGGTTTTTAATCACCTTTAATCACCTAAAATCTACCTAAGACCCACCAAATCTAGGAAGGTAATTTCATGTAAGACGACAAAATAAATGACTTTATTCCACATGTTTGATTCCCCAGATTTCTATTTAACTAACTTATAGCTACTTAGATACAGAGACACATTTACTCATATACAGGCAGTCCTCCGGCTTACGACCACAATTGAACCCAAAATGTATGTTGCCAAGCAAGACATATGTTCAGTCAATTTTGCCCCATTTTTATGACCTTTCTTGCTGTGGTTGTTAAGTGAATCACGGCAGTTGTTCAGTTAGTAACAGGGTTGTTAAGTGAATCTGGTTTCCCCGTTGACTTTGGCTTGTCGGAAGGTCGCAAAAGGGGATCACGTGACCTCCGGGACACCGAAACTGTCATAAATACGAACCAGTTGCCAAGCGTATGGATTTTGATCACATGATCATGGGGATAATGCAACGGTCGTAAGTGTGAAAAACAATCATAAGCAGCTTTTTTCAGTGCTGTTGTACAACAGCACTGAAAAAAAGCTTCTTACGACCATTTCACGACCGAACTTAAGTTACAACAGCACTAAAAAAAGTGAGTTATGACCATTTTTCATACTTACAACCGCTGTAGAATTCCTACGGTCACGTGATCAAAATTTGGACGCTTGGCAACTGGCTCATATTTATGACAGTCGGAGTGTTCTGGGATCACACGATCAGAAGAGATTGGACAACTATTTGTCTGGAATGGTAGGGTCCCCTGCTTAAGCAAGGGGTTGGACTAGAAGACCTCCGAGGTCCCTTCCAACTCTGTTATTCTGTTGTTATTTTTTTTGCAATCTTTTGACAGGCAAAGTCAATGGGAAAGCCAAATTCACTTAACAACTTAAGAACTGCAGTGATTCACTTAGCAACTGGGGCAAGAAAGGTCGTAAAACGGGGGAAAACTCACTTAACAACTGTCTTGCTTAGCAACGGAAATCTGGAGCTCCATTGTAGTCGTAAGACGAGTAGTACTTGTATTTATCCTGGATTTGGTTCCTTTTAGAGTCCAATTTTCCTGGATTATATTCCATTTGTCAGAACGATATCCCCTTCCTGTTTTTCTTCAGGCTGTTTTTTGAATTTAAAAAAGTGTGATTTATTTGAAGGTCTTTTATTCAATGGCCATCAGGAAAGATCCCGACGGAAGGAAGTTTCACATATCCTTGTTTTAAACATTCCATTGTTGTAAAAGTTATTTCAGTCGTTAGCTATCATTAAACACAATTATAACAGCTGCAATCAACCGCACTGAATATAGAAAAGAGATGTTCGTGAAAAGGACAATGATTTATATTAATCCCCCTTGATGGTGATGGTTTATTTTTATGTTTTTTTGCCTTGCATTATTTCAACTCTTCGGAAGGTGATCGAAATTTTGATGCTTGGCATCTGACTCATATTTATGACGGTTGCAGTGTCCTGGGGATGGGGGTGTCACGCGATCCCCTTTTGAGACCTTCTGACAAGCAAAGTCATGGGGGAAGCCAGATTCACTTAACAACCGTGTGACTAACTTTACAACTGCAGTGAGTCACTTAACAACTACGGCAAGAAAGGTCGCAAAACGGGGCGAAACTCATTTAACGACAGAAATTTTGGACTCAATTGTACAAAAGGACCACCTGTATTCTGCGTAGCTGGAGCATTTTCAGCCCCTTTAATGAACTGAATTTATCTTCCTTTAATACTTCCTCATTTTTACAAATTGAGAGAGCAGAGTTGATTTTCTCCCCGCTAGTTTCAGAAAAGCCTTTGAGGTTTTTTTTTGCTCTTTTTGGAAAGACGTGAACCAGGTGCGTTCTATTTTTGTGAACTACACAATAGCTGCTTTAATAAGGCTTGGTAAGTCTATGTTGAAGGAAAGTGACTTAATTTATGTGCAAGTGTCTGAAAATGATATGGCATTCATTAAGAAGCAGTCTGTTACTTCTGAATTATGACAAAATTTACATGGCGATCAGCGATGTTTGGGGAGAGAGGAATTAAGTTAGCCACAGGTAGTCCTTGACTTACGACCACAACGACGGAGCCCAAAATTTCTCTTGCTAAACAAAACCGTCCTTAAGTCAGTTTAACCCCCATTTTATAACCTTTCTTCCCACCGTTGTTAAGTGAATCACTAAACTTATTAAGTTAGTCACACGGTTGTTAAGTGAATCCATCTTCCCCATTGGTTTTGCTCGTCGGATGGACTCAAAAGGGGATCACGTGACCCGGGACACTGCGACCATCACAAATATGAGTTGTCAAGCGTCTGAATTTTAATCAGACCCCTCCCCCGGGGGTTTTGCAATGGTCGTTATGTGCGAAAAAGGGTCGTTAAGTCCCTTTTTTCGGTGGCGTTGTAACTTTGAACTTCCACTAAATCAGGGGTGTCAAACTCGATTTCACTGAGGGCTGCAACAGGGTTGTGTTTGACCTGGGGGGGCTGGTGTGGCCGTGGCCAGGGTGGGCATGGCCAGCTCGATGTCACTTGTGTCAGGGGGGGCACCTGTGGGGGCCCGAGTGCTCTGCCAGTGAAAACGAGCTCCCGAGCTCGGTTTTCAGGTGCGATGGCCTCCTGCAACCCTCTGCCAGTGAAAACGGAGCTCGGGAGGGCTACATGTGGCCCTCCCGAGCTCCGTTTTTGCTGGCAGAGGCACCGTGGGCCGGTCCTTTGCTGTTTCCTGGAGAGCTCTGCGGACCAGATCTAAGCACCCCGCAGACTGCATTCGGCCCCCGGGCCTTGAGTTTGACACCCCTGTACTAAATGAACTGGTGTTACTCGTGTTTGCCTTTATTTGTTGGGCGACACATATTTTTGTGTGTGTGTTGCAGCGAGCAGCTTTTTTTATCTGCACAGCTCCTTGCTACATTAGCTTTTAAGGAAATGGCTCCTTGCTTTAAAGAAAATTATAATGCAGCACAACGGTTTATTAAGGAAGCGAAGGGGGAGGCGAGCTGTTGGCAATTGCCAGGGGTTTTAATGAAGCGGAGAGCAGCTTTTCACATTCATGGGCACAAGTGTTTGGAAAAGATAATTATTACTATTTTTTTAAGGTCATATTAGGCCAGCTGCCTGGATGTGGCCACGCAACGCTTTTCAGAATATTGAAGCTCGGAGAAGCATTTTATCGGTTATGCGAGTCAAGAGAGCAAATTTAATTTCAGGTCAATAACATGGACCGCAGGTAGTTCTCGACTTACAATCATTCGTTTAGAGACCGTTCAAAGTTACAACAGCCCTGGGAAAGGTGGCTTATGATCCTTCTTCGGACCTTCTGTTGCTCCCCTCTTGGAAGAGGTTTCGAAGGATCTATAGAAGAATTGCTAGATTCTGGAACAGCTTTGTTCCTTTATGCCATCCGTCTGGTAAATTTGCGGGATTCTTTTTTTTGGGGGGGGGCAGGTATACGTGTACATTCGAACTAGACTGTGATGTTTTTCTGGGTCATATATGTGTGTGTATGTGGGTATATGCCTAACGGTTCTCTTTTGAGAGCTGAATGCAATGAAATTTCATTTTAATGTATGCCGATTAGTGTACATTTAAAGTGACAATAAAGTTCTGTTCTCTTCTGTTCTGTTCTGTTCTATTCTATTCTGCATTCTATTCTATTCTATTCTATTCTATATTCTATTCTATATTCTATTCTATTCTATTCTATATTCTATTCTATTCTATATTCTATTCTATTCTATTCTATTCTATTCTATTCTATTCTATTCTATTCTATTCTATATTCTATTCTACATTCTATTCTACATTCCATATATTCTCTTCTCTTCTCTATCAGCGATAGGGGACATGCTTAGAGTCTGTGTCAGGTGCAAAGAACCAAGATCACATGTTTAAGAAGTTCAATTCAGAAGATTTATTGCTCCAGCCTATACACAAGAATCTAATCAGCTAACAGTCAACACTAAATTGGCCTTAGATAAGAGTCAATGGAATTCGAGGGCTAGACTTGGATCGCTTGTGGCAACATAAGGATGTCAGACTGATAACTCTCTTAACTCCGCCCCCAGGCTCTGCCTCTTCTTCCCCTACAGTCTATTGATTAAGCAGTATCATCTGGCAGGACCCAGAAATTGTGCCTTCTTGGTTTTGGCTCATGCCCTCTGGAATTATATGCCCCCTGAGATCCATACCGCTCCCTCCTTGCTGATTTCTGCAATTGTTAGAAAACTTGTTGCCGTTCCAGGCCTTGGGTTAGGATGGTGGCCAAGCCCATTGATTGATTGATTGATTGACTGACTGACTGACTGTAAGATCCTTTTCATGTTTTTGTATGATGGGATCGGTCTTCCGGTTGTCTGTATTTCCTATCAAGCACTGGGGAAATCAGAAGATTCAGGCAGTTCAAATGAGTAGAGATTTATTGCAAGCTTAAGGTCTCTGCAAGAATCTGGCCAACTGGCCGTTAAGAGAAATGAGTGGGAGATAAGAGAGGCATTCAAGATGAGCTGGACTTAAATATCTTGCGGGAGCGCAGAGACTCCTGACTCCTGACACGTTTGACCCCTCCCACGGTCTCAACCTGGACATCTCCTACAATTTTTTTTTTCTCTCTGATATCCCAAAGGTGTTTTTCCCCCAAAAGGCAACTGGACTTTCTTGGGTTTTTTTTTTCTTCTCAGCCAAGAAGCTTCTTCAGTACTTGGTCGAGAAGCGAAACGTTTTCAAAGAAAAAACCAAGAAAGTCCAGTTGCTTTTTTTGGGGGGGAAAGAAAGCATCTTTGAGACAAGTATGACCTAGATCAGAGGTCCCCAAACTTGGCAACTTTAAGACTTGTGGACAGCTATGCTGGCTGGAGAATTCTGGGAGCTGAAGTCCACAAGTCTTAAAGTTGCCAAGTTTGGGGACCCCTGACCTAGATGATTGAAAATTTCCACAGACATTTTCTCTGATATGTGTTTTTTAAAAAATTATCTTAGATTGTATCCAGTCCAGAAAATGAAAATTAAATTGTATTCTATATTATTGTCATTTTCTTCTATGCTTGAGCTTTAGTTTCTTCCTTGGGTACAAAGAAGAATTCTTCCATTAACCATTACAGAATGAAACTTCTACCGGAACCGTCCTCCAGAATTTGAAAAATGCTATTAGTTTCCAAAATGAATTATTCACCACCATCCAACACAATGCTAAAACTAAGATCTTAGTTGTCTCATGAAAAACATGAAATGCTATCCTTAACCCATCCAAAAAAAAAAAATCTTTTCACGTGGTTGGACCGATGACAAGGTTTCCAGTGTGAATTCTATCATACCCTCTTTTTTTAAAAAAATGAGAATTTTAATTGCTTGCACTGTAGCTCTTTGGCAATGCGAAGGCACTGTTTCTCCTTTACAATCAGCTGAAAATGCTATGGACGTTTAATAGCACTATGTGGAAAAAAGAAAAAAAAAACCAATCGCAAATTGCAATGCTTTCTATAACATATAATCAAAATTATCCTGCATTCAGCGAACGTTTCCTGTGCATCTAATTAAAACCTCTGCACTGCAACGTCAGAGATTCTAGTAATTCTTCTTCGGTGTGGCCCTAACAATGACTGACTGAGGAAAAATTCATCAAAAAGGTTATTTGACAATTAAAATGAGAAATAAAAAGCAATGATGAAAGCTTTTAGAAATAGAAAGGGATACAGGTAGTCCTCGACTTACAACCTCAATGGAGTCCACAATTTCTGTTGCTAAGTGAGTTTTGCCCCATTTTACGACCATTCCTACCACAGTTGTTAAGTGAATCTGGCTTCCCCATTGACTTTGCTTCTCAGAAGGTTGCAAAAGGGATCACATGACCCATTCCATTCCATATTTTCTATTCTATTCATATTCTATTCTATTCTATTCTATTCTATTCTATTCTATTCTAATTCTATTCTCTATTCATTCCATATTCTATTCATTCTATATTCTATTCTATTCTTTCATTCCATTCCATTCCACTCCACATTTTCTATTCTATTCTGTTCTATTCTATTCTCTATTCCGTTCCATTCCACTTCACTCTCCACTCCACATTTTCTATTCTATTCTATTTTCTGTTCTGTTCTGTTCTATTATATTTTCTATTCTGTTCTATTCCATTCCATTCCATTCAGTGGTGGGATTCAAATTTTTTTACTACCGGTTCTGTGGGCGTGGCTTGGTGGGCGTGACAGGGGAAGGATACTGTAAAATGTCCATTCCCACCCCACTCCAGGGGAAGGTTACTGCAAAATCCCCATTTCCTCCCGATCAGCTGGGACTCGGGAGGCAGAGAATAGATGGGGGCGGGGCCAGTCAGAGGTGGTATTTACCGCAAGTTTCCGCTACCGGTTCTCCGAACTACTCAAAATTTCCACTACTGGTTCTCCAGAACTGGTCAGAACCTGCTGAAACCCATTTTACCGACCTCAGAAGGACGGAAGGCTGAGTCAACCTTGAGCCGGTCAGGATCGAACTCCTGGCAATCAGCAGAATTAGCCTGAAATACTGCATTCTAACCACTGCGCCACCAGGAAGGAGAATGAGAAAGGTATAAGAGGGAGGGATGGGAGGGAGGAATAGCAATAGCACTTAAAACTTATATACCGCTTCACAGTCCTTTACAGCCCTCTCTAAGCGGTTTACAGAGTCAGCCTCTTGCCCCCAACAATCTGGGTCCTCATTTGACCGACCTCGGAAGGATGGAAGGTTGAATCAACCTTGAGTCGCTGAGAATCGAACTGCCGGCAGTCGGCAGAAATAGCCTGCAGTACTGCATTCTAACCATTGCGCCATCACGACTCTTGATTTTATCTTATAGTGTTTTTATAAGAATTCCTTTTCTCATAAAAACACTGTAAGCACCCTCCTGAAAACTAATGTTAACAGCAGCGTTTCTTTCTAAAGTACACCAAAAAGCATTTCTTACAAAATTAAGACAACACAAAAATAACTTACCTGCCCCAAGCGGCTTCCATTGTCGATTTCTTGCTAACCGGAGCGCAAGACGATTCGATAACACTTGACTTGTTCAGTTTGTAGCAAAACCCACACATTGGATCCAGCATGCAGCCGTTACAATTGCTGAAACGAAGAACGAAAAGTCATCAGAATAAATAAGCCAGCCTTTTTAAAGAGAAGTGTTAATTAAAGAAGAGTGGGAGTTAGCTGGTTTCTCAAACGGACAAGCTAGAATCTTAAGACGTCCCAAAGGTGCTTTTTTCAAGAGGCAACTGGACTTTCTGGTTTTTCTTTGAAAACCATTCATTAATTAATGAAAATATAACGGCCTGGCTAAAGAGGAAATCCTGAGGAATCATATCGCAAAATGGGAGTGACAGAAGACGAGATCCTCTCTCTGAAAAAAGCAGACCTATGTTTTAAGAGAGCCAGTTTGATCTAGTGGTTAAGGCACTGGGCTACAATGCAAGGGACTGTGAGTTCAAGTCCTGCCTTAGCCATGAAAACCAGGTGAGTGACTTTGGGCCAATCACCAGGAGACTTTGAATTCTAGTCCCGCTTTAGCCTTGAAAGTCGGCTGGGTGACTTTGAGCCGGTCATTCTCTCTCTTCCCACCTCACAGGGTTGTTGTTATGGGGAAAACAGAAGGAGGAAAGTGTATTGGATATCTTCACTGCCTTGAGTTATTTGCAAAAATAATGATGCGATATAAGTAAATAAAAGTAAGATGCTACTTGTATTCTTCTTAAAATCATACTACATTTAGATTTAAATGAATCTTTGATATTACATCAAAAGTGCTGAATCAAAACAAAGAACAACTTTATTCTGATTAATATATTAAATAATGGATTGCTTCAAAATCCTTTTAGCTTACTTGATAAGCGGATAAAGATAATTGTCCAGGGGGTGGGGGAAATCACATAAAAAAGGCAGATCTAAATGTTACTTCCAGTAAGTATAGGAAAAATTACAGAGAGAAACAAACGCCTTCCACGACAGACACAGGTTTTAAAGATTTTTCAGAAAGCATGCTGTCGAAAAGGGGGGAAAAAACCCAAGAAAAAAAATATTCCAATTATGAAAACGACACTTGCACTAAATAAACATCAATGAGAGAAGGAACTGGTGGAATTCAATTAAAATTAATTGAAGCAATGGTGCCTGAACAGGATTTACTCCCAAGTCTTTTGAATATCGAAAAGTAGATGCCAAGTAGAGTTCCCACTGCTTGTAAAAAAATATTTAGTATTTCAAGCACAAAGTCTGCGCCAGCTGAATCTTCCAAGCAATATATATTTTCGGCTATCGTCTCTGAGCTGACAGAAGCAGAGAAAACCAAGAAGGGAATAATATGGGAATGGAATGGGAAGTTACGGGAATACATCCAGTCTTTTAGAAAACAACTATTGCAATCCCAAAGGTGCTTTTTTCAGGAGGCAACTGGACTTTCTTCTTCTTTTTTTTTCTTTTGAAGACGTTTCGCTTCTCATCCAAGAAGCTTCTTCAGCTCTGACTGGATGGTGGGGAATGGAAGGATTGATATTCCTTGCGGACAGCTGGTCATTTACATCCTCTTAGAGAGTCCTTGAGGCCACTTGGAGGTTTATCTGTGTCCTCAGGGTCACCTGAGTGGTGCTTCTGGTTCCTGTAGTCTGCAATTTTTTCCTCTGGAAATCCGTTCCTACTCCCACACCATTCCAAGGGTGTTCATCCCAAATTGTATAGCTAAAAGTCTAGAGACCCTGAAGACACAGATAAACCTCCAAGTGGCCTCAATGACCCTCTAAAAGGATGAAAATGACCAGCTGTCTGCAAGGAATATAAATCCTTCCGTTCCCCCACCATTCAGTCAGAGCAGAAGAAGCTTCTTGGATGAGAAGCGAAATGTCTTCAAAAGAAAAAACAAGAAAGCCCAGTTGCCTCCTGAAAAAGCACCTTTCAGACAACCATGACCTGGATGACTGAGAATCTCTACAGACTTTTAGCTATTGCAATCACTCCACTTTCTTTAATTTAAAAAGCTTTCAGTTTTTGTCTTCGTAAGTTTCATATTTCAAATCTTTTGGGACCAGTAGTGGGTTGTAAATCCTGTCGCTACGGGTTCGCTCGTGCGCAGAAGCGTCCCAGGTGGGTGGGCGGAGCCTCCCCCCCGCCGCCACTGGTTCGCCGAACCGGGAGCAACCCACCACTGTTTGGGACCCTCTGAAATGATACGGTATTTCCAGTGTTTCTAAATTGGCCTGAAGCACCTGCATTTTATCCATGCTGTGATTGTCTGATCTAAATTTCTCTGAACAGAAGGGTATTCAAAAATATCATCTTTTTCTCCTTAAAAAAAATGGTGTTTTGTATTTACTTTTAAAATATCAGATGCGTAAACTCTCTTTTGTGTTGAAAAGTGGCCTGCTACCCTCCGGTGTTTTAAATTAAATTAGAGATTTAATAAAGAGAAACATGCTAAAAGCTAGGTTAAGTGCAACAACCCCACAACGGCTTTTACTGCTTAGCTAATTTCAGGATGTATTACCAAGCCATCCTTCAGCTCTACGGCATGAACTTCCCAATCAAATTCTAATTACATGTTGATTAGAGAAAGGGAAAATGGCTTGAGCAGGCATTTTAAGGTTTCTACTCAACATCTCTGGATCAAATCCTTCATTTTTTTTAACCATAAGCTTTTCCTTATAAAATATGTTTTTACAACTCAGAATAACAGAGCTGGAAGGGACCTTGGAGGTCTTCTAGTCCAACCTCCTACTCAGGCAGGAAACCCTATATACCATTTCAGACAAATCATTGTCCACAGTCTCTTCTTAAAAGCCTCCAGTGTTGGAGCATTTACAACTTCTAGAGGCAAGTCGTTCCACTGATTAATTGTTCTCACTGTCAGGAAATTTCTCCTTAGTTCTAGGTTGCTTCTCTCCTTGATTAGTTTCCATCTGTTGCTTCTTGTCTTGCCTTTTGGTGCTTTGGAAAATAAGTTGACCTTCTTTGTGACAGCCCCTCAAATACTAGAATACTGCTAACATGCCCCCCCCCAGTCCTTATTTTCTCTAAAAAAATTTCTCTGAAAAAAATGACTTATGACCGTTTTCATACAACCGTTTCAGCATCCCCATGTTTGTGTAATCAAAATTCAGACACTTGGCAACCGACTCGTATTCATGATGGTTGCAGTATCCCGGGGTCATTGCGATCCCCTTTTGAGACCTTCTGACAAGCAACGTCAATGGGGAAATCAGATTCATTTCACAATCCGGTTACTAACTTAACAACGGCGGTAATTCACTTAACAAGTATGTCATAAAAAAAAAAGTCGTAAAATGGGGCAAAATTCACTTAACAATGGTCTTGCTTAACAACAGAAATTTTGGGCTCACTTGTGGTCGTACGTTGAGGACTACCTATATCAGGGGTGTCAAACTCGATTTCATTGAGGGCCGCATCAGGGTTGTGTTTGACCTTGGGGCCAGGGTGGGAGTGGCCAGGGTGGGCGTCGCCAGCTCGACGTCACTCGTGTCAGGGGAGCCTGTGGTGGCCCGAGCGCTCTGCCAGCAAAAATGGACTCCCGAGCTCCGTTTTCGGCTGCCACGGCCTCCTGCAACCCTCTGCCAGTGAAAACAGAGTTGGGAGCTCCATTTTAACTGGCAGAGGCACTGCGGGACGTTCCTTCGCTGTTTCCAGGGCGGCCCCATGGGCCAGATCTAAGCACCCCACGGGCCGAATCCGGCCCCCGGGCCTTGAGTTTGACACCCCGACCTATATTCTCTTCTATCAATTGGATGAATCTTCTATAAAGTAAAAAATAAAGTAAGGTACCCAGAATCACCCCATGTTTCTCTCCTCCTGTGAGGAATTCCTTAGTAAGACCACGTTGATTCAACAACAACTCATTTGTATCATGGAGATATTATATCAAAATTATTACATCAAATTCAAGAGCGTCTCATAATGAAACAGTCAAACAGCAGCAGAAAAGCAACCCAGAAGAAAAACAATGGACCATTAATTTTTTTTTAAGTTAGACAGCAATTCATAAGTCTTCACTGGCTTGTATTCATGCCAATCCAGAATGTTTATGAAACTGCATACAACTCAAGCTAATTTCAGCACATTTTAGCAATTACCATCTACGTATGTACCGATTTTTCTTATTATGTGTTACATTATCAATAAATTGTACAGCCCTATTAGCAATACCAAGGCTCCAATGAAGAATAATCAGCCTGGCATAGTTGCATTATTTCTGTCCCTTTCAACTTCATTAATGGATGGCAAACTGAAATCATATTTACGTATGTTGCTAGCTGATGTTATGGATGTAATTTCAACAATTCTTGCTCACCCATTAAGTTTCCAGGCTTAATTTCTCTGTTAATTTGCTCCATAATTGGAGTTAAAGGAACTTTTAATCATCTGTAGACGATGTTTATAATTAAAGAGTTCACATCTAAGAGATTCCTGCAATTTGCCCTTAAAACAGCCTACGTTGGAACAAAACGCAGGCTTTAAATTGCTTTCCTAAATTGTGCGACCAACTTATCACCTGGTTGCTGATTCCGTTTTCGAGCATAATTTAGTAATACTGGAGCAATCATGTACACAAGAAGACACAAGAAGCACAACATGAGAATTATATACTAAGCTTCCTTTAAAGAAATATCATGGAATTTTGTAGACTACATTCGTTTATCATCATCATCTTTTAACGACCCCATAATCCCTTGCGGGGGGGGGGGGGGGCTGGAC
>QLTV01003131.1:2790438-2805803 GCA_003457575.1 Thermophis baileyi | reverse complement strand
GAATGGAAGAATGGAATGGAATGGAATGGAATGGAATTCAGCAAGGTTTCTCTTCCCCACCCCCATTTGCTCTTCTAGGAGAGAGAGAGAGAGAGAGAGAGAGAGAGAGAGAGAGAGAGAGAGAGAGAGAGGGGAAGGGAAAGAAGGAGAGGGAGGGGAGGGGAGGGGAGAGGAAGGGAAAGAAGGAGGAAGAGTGGAGAGGAGGGAAGGGAGAGGAGGGGAGAGGAAGGGAAAGAAGGAGGGAGGGGAGGGAGGGGAGAGGAAGGGAAAGAAGGAGGAAGATTGGAGAGGAGGGAAGGGAGGGGAGGGGAGAGGAAGGGAAAGAATCAGAATACAGGTAGTTCTCGACTTACGACCACAACTGAGCCTCAAATTTATGTTGCTAAATTTGTTACGAGAATTTTGCTCCATTTTACGACCTTTCTTGCCACCGTTGTTAAGTGAATCGCCGCAGTTATTAAATTAGTAACACGGTTGTTAAGTGAATCCGGCTTCCCCCGTTGACTTTGCTTTTCAGGTGGTCGCAAAAGGGGATCGCGTGACACCCCACCCCCCCGGACGCTGCAACCGTCATAAATATGAAACAGTGGCCAAGCGTCTGAATTTTATTCACCTGACTGTGGGGATTCTACAACGGCCGTAAGTGTGAAAAACGCTCGAAAAAAATGTACTCAAACTATGTTTGTACTTATTATATACTCACATTAATATTCATACTTTACCTATAATCATATAAATAAATAAATAAATAAATAAATAAATAAATAAAATAAAATGTTGCTTGTCAGAAGGTCTCAAAAGGGGATCGCATGACCCCAAGACGCTGTAGCCGTCATAAGTATGAGTCAAGCATCTGAATTTTGATCACGTGACCCTGGGGAATACTGCAACGGTCGTAAGTGTGAAGAACGGTCATAAGTCACTTTTTTCAGTGCTGTTGTAACTTTGAACAGTCACTAAATGAACGGTTGCAAATTCAGGTTGTAAATTGTATATCAACAAGAACCTAGAGTTATATACTGGATTGTAACCAGTATACATTCTGGAATAAAAATGAGCCGTATATTGTCATTTTTATTCCAAAATGAGCCTGGATTTTTCTTCTGTTCCGGCTCTAAGAAACTTTTTTGGAGTTGTCGCTGAAATTATTTGCACGACACAACATTCCCTCTCCCCCTGCGTGTGACATCTTAGTGCAAAAGTACACCAAAGGCATTGTGTGCAAGATGAGAGTTACCATGCTCTGAGGCTCTTATAGAATAAAATTCTTTATTGGCCAAGTGTGACTGGACACACACAAGGAATTGGTCTCCTTTATCCTCATTTGTGTTCGCTTCAGAGATCTCCACAAGAGGCTCGCTGAATCAAGAGGTCACTCTTTGATCAAGAGATCCATCTTTTTGGAAAAGAAGATAAGAGAACAAAGACAGAGCCTGGAAATCTCGCACGGCGAACTTCCCGCTTGGCTTTTTAACTGGGCTGTTTACAAAAATTTTGGAAATGCCGTAGGGCTATGTACAAACCAGGAATATCATGTGAAGTTGTCGACATACAACCACAATTGAGGCCAAAATTTATGTTGTGAAGTGAGACGTGTATTAAGTGAGTTTTACCCCATTTTGCGTCCTTTCTTGCTACAGTTGTTAAGTGAATCATTGCAACTGTTAAGTTAGTAACTCGGTTGTTAAGTGAATCTGGCTTCTCTGCTGATTTTGCCTGTCACAAGGTCACAAAAGGGGATCACGTGACTCCGGGATGCTGCGACCGTCATAAATACGAGCCAGCTGCCAAGCATCCGAATTTTGATCACGTGGCCAGGGGAATCCTGCAATGGTCGTAAGTGTGAAAAACAGTGTTGTGGCCTGTCAGCCGCCAGCCTCTCCAGTAGCCGAATCAGAGGAGGAGGAGGCGTGGGAGTCAGGGTCAGCATCAAGGCAACCTGGGAGCTCCGAGGGGGAAGAGGGAATGGAGCTGGCAGAGAGAGAGAGAGAGACAGAGGCGGAGCCTGGGCCGTCCGTCAGCCCTCAGATGGAGAGTCAACAGCCCCCAGGTCTGGAGGTGGCTGATGAGGAAGAGGAGGAACAGCTGGGTCCAGTGCCTGACACGTGGGGCAGAGAAGAGGAGAGCAGTGGAAATCTATGGGCCGGTCCTTGGGACGGAAGAGCCACCGCTGCTAGCGAAGCCCCACCCTAGCTCTGGGGATAAAAGGCAGGGGGAGGAGACGAATAGATGTGGCAGACAACTATTCATCTCCCGGACAGACGGATTTGTTAGTCTGCGGTGAGAGAGAAACGTTTTGCCAGGGCTGCTGGCGTTCCTAATAAAGGAATCATTGCTTCAGCTACAGAGGGTTTGTCGTGTTTGGGGAGCTGGGTCAGAACAAACAGTCATAAGTCACTTTTTTCCGTGCCGTTGTAACTTCGAACGGTCTCTAAATGAACTGTTGTAGACTACCTGTACATAGTGACTTCTCTACACTTTCCAAGTCATAGGAAGGAAGATTGTGGTGGAAGAAAAAACGGGAAGGTAATATTTTCGAGGAGATCAGCTGTACTGCTTTCTCCACTCTTGATTCAGAGACATTTTGTATTTTCTGAACACAACAATGCACCAGAGAATAGACGGAGGTTGTGTCTATATGATAGCGGAGTACAGCTTCTGCTAGGAAATGCGGAGAGCAAACCTGTGTCAGAGTGACCTTTTATATTTTTGTGTTCTAAACAAACTCTCTCCAGAACAGCAAATAAGCTTCCTTGAAAAAAAACTAGCGTTTTTTTTCTTGACCTCTATGAGATGGAAAAAACCGTAGTTTGTGAAGTTGAGACTCTGGGGAAAAAAATGCAAGGAAGAGCAACTAAGATGATTAAGAGCCCGGAGACTAAACCATATGAAGAATAACAGAGTTGGAAGGGACCTTGTAGGTCATCTAGTCCAACCCCCCGCCCAAGCAGGAGACACTACACCAGTGATGGCGAACCTTTTTTTGCTCGGGTGCCAAAAGGGCGTGAGCGCACATGATAGCGTGTGCGCATGTGCCCACACCCATAATGCAATGCCCCCTGCGCATGCACGCACAAACCCCCTGCACTGCCCCCCCACGCTGCCCCCCGCACATGCGCGCAGGACTCATTGAAGCCTCTGGAGTCTGTGGATGGCGAAAAACAGATTCCAGCTGATTTTCGGCCTTCCGGAGAGTGGGGGAGATCGTTTTCGCCTTCCCCAGGCTTCAGGAAAGCCTCCGGAGCCTGTGGATGGCGAAAAACGGACCCAACGGCCCAACCGGAAGTTCGGAAACGAACTTCCGGTTGGGCCATTGGGCCATTTTCACCCTCCCCAGGCTTCAGGAAAGCCTCCTGAAGCCTGGGGAGGCTGAAAAACAGCCCAACCGGAAGTTCGGCCCAACGCCTCACTGCCCTCAGATATGGCTCCATATGCCACCTGTGGCATGCGTGCCATAGGTTCGCCATCACTGCCCTCCACCATTTCTGACAGATGGCAGTCCAGTCTCTTCTTGAAAGCCTCCGGTGATTAAACTCCCACAACTTCTGAAGGCAACTTCTGTTCCATGGGTTGATCCCCCCCCCTATCAGAAAATTTCTCCTTATTTCCAGATTGAATCTTTCCTTGTTCAGTTTCCATCCATTGTTCCTTGTCTATTCTATTCTATTCTATTCTATTCTATTCTATTCTATTCTATTCTATTCTATTCTTAAGAATGTTAAGTTTCTGGCATTTTGACTGATGCTTTCTATGTCCCTAAGTTGAATCTGAAAGGATCATTTTGATCAGCCGGGGAGTCGTACAGTTAGTTCTCGAGTTACAACCAAAATTGAGCCCCAAATGTATGTTGCGAAGTGAAACATTTGTTCAGTGAGTTTTGCCCCCATTTTACGACTTTCCTTGCCTCAGTTGTTAAGTGAATCATTGCAGTTGATAAGTTAATAACACGATTGTTAAATGAATCTGGCTTCCCCATTGACTTTGCTTGTCAAAAGGTCTCAAAAAGGGGATCACATGACCTCGGACACAGCAAACGGCCGTAAGTATGAACCTGTTGCCAAGCATTTGAATTTTGATCACATGACTATGGGGATGCTACAATGGTCATGAATGTGAAAAACGGTCGTAAGTCACTTTTTTTCAGTGCTGTTATAACTTTGAATGGTCACTAAATGAACTGTTGTAAATCGAGGAGTAGCTGTAATTCTCTCCAATCCAGGGAAGAACCCAGAGGTGGGTTCCTACCGGTTCTAACCGGTTCTTTAGAACCGTCAGTAACTCGGCAATGATGTCACGGAGCCGGTTCTGTCAGTGTCTCCGTGGGCGCCGCCATCTTGGATTTTGCTTCTGCGCATGCGCAGAAGCTATTTTTTGATTGCTGCGGGCGTGCGCACGCGTGCAAAGCGCACGCGCACACACGGCACGACCCTGAGCCAACCGGCAGCAAAACAATCCAGAACCCACCCCTGGAAGATCCTTGTGAAAAACAACAACATATAGAAATTTCTACCTTAGGAAGAATTTTATCTCTTTAAACAAAACCAGCCAAAAAAATTATTTCTGTAGCACGGCGAACTGATCTTGCCTTCCACTGCTGTATATAATTTATGAGTGACATATTAATAAATTAAATTATTTGAGCAGGATTTGCAAATGGAAGAGACATGGCGTCTGTCATATCCTCTAGACCAGAAATGCCAGAAGTAATTTTTGTTATAAATACAGTCCAATTATCCCTTCCATGATTAATATGGTCGGGTCACTGCATTAGGGCTGTGCTTTTATTATTTTCAGGCGCAGAAAATTGCATCCGAATGCCATTTTGGGATGGTAAGGTCGGGGGATTGACTGGCTCAAGAAGAATTTTAATTTTGAGCGAACCTCCTATGTGGCAAACGAAAAGCCACACAACGCGAGGGTGGGAAAATAACACAACGTCTCGATATCAGTTCATAAAACGAAGATGAAGCAAGACACAATCACTTTGTCTGATTTCATGCGCAAGAAAACAGCTAATGTTTAATTGCTTTATTTGTAACAGCAGTGGTTACAGTCCTTTGTCACTTTTTCTCATTCCCCAGCTTGGTCCTGCTTCTGTGACTTTTAAATTCTTCCTTGGGATATGTTTGTTCTGACCTAGGCTTCACCAAATCACGAAACAGACTCCTTGTCCTGAAAAAAACCCCTTTTTATTTGGCTAATGTGAATTCCTAGCATTCACATCCAGCAAAGTCCCGGCAAACAGTCTTTCAAGGGTGAATTGCAACCACAGACCTTATCAGTCCTTGGAGAGTTGCCAGGCCGATAGCTTCCAGGCTGTAAGGCTGTACAAGGAAATACTTGGCAAGGAGTCTCTGTGAGGCACAACTCAGATCAGCAAATCTTCACACTAATAACAAACTAATTGTCTCCTGCAGACACCACTCCCCTTTTGCTCCTATTTATTCCCTATGAGAGGGGCCATTCAGCGTCCCCTTGTGCCTTTACTCCCGAGTCGATGTCTGTTCCTTAATTGTTCCCTTCTCCTGACAGCTCTGCGCATGCGCACATCGGGAACAGGCTCCAGCTGTTCTTCAGCCCCACTTATCTCCGACTCCGAAGGTAGCTGATAACTGTCGGACGGCCCTGGCCCCATCTCTGCCTCCGATGCAGAGCACTCATCAGAGCCTTCCCCAAACTCCAGGACTGGCCCATGTTCCTCCCCAACCTCCTCACCCTCCGAGTCTGCCACCAGCTCTGCTGGCCGCTAGCGGGCCACAACAATGTTCCTCTTTTTTCTATTAATGGATTCCAAGTGTATTTCATTAAATATCGAAAAAGGAGTGTTTGCATCTGCTTTTATCATCTCCTTTTTATGACCCCATAATCCCTTGCGGGGTGAAGTCTGGGCAACTGAATGGAGCTGAGTGTTTACTGGACGGATGCCCTTCCTGTTGCCAATGTGGAATTTTATTCAGCAGATAAATTCTCATTGTGCCCAGAGAGAAATATCTGCCTCTACCTAGGATCGAACTCACAGCCTCCTGATTGTGAGGCGAGAGCTCCACTTCTACGCCTCTACACATCTACTCCAGAAGATTTGATAAACCTCCAGTACAGTATAGGTAATCCATGACTTACGACAGTTCATTTAGTGACTGTTCAAAGTTACAACGGCACTGAAAAAAGTGACTTATGATCATTTTTCACATTTACGACCATTGCAGCATCCCTATGGTCATGTGATCAAAATTTGGACGCTTGGCAACTGTCTCATATTTATGACGGTTGCAGCATCCCAGGGTCATGTGATCCCCTTTTGCGACCTCCTGACAAGCAAAGTGGATGGGGAAGCCAGGTTCACTTAACAACCATGCTACTAATTTAACAACTGCTGTGATTCACTTAACCACTGTGGCAAGAAAAGTCATAAAATGGGGCAAAACTCACTCGACAAATTTCTCACTTAGCAACCTAAATTCAGTTACGGTCATAAGTCGAGGACTACAGTACCTGTACTAGGTAGTATTGAGCAACACACTTTGCATTTGTTGTGAAAAGCTGCTTTAGAATACACTTAGGTGCACGGATGCAGCACCTCTGAGCACCTCTTTAAAGCAGCTGCATCTTTTCACAGGATTACCCAGCCGCCTGTGGAAGCCCTACACAACCCTCACGTTTGCAACTTACCAACAAAGGGGAAAAAAAGCTTCCTTTTGGGGGGATGTAAATTTACAAGTCATGAATCCTCCTTCTGCGTTAAAGAAAATGAGTTTTTGGAAGTCTATTTGCTGTGAGAATTGCTGTATATCAGTTTTGTAAAAGTATTTATCCTTGCCAGAACTCAGAATTTTTATTGCCTCCTTCATCTGCCAAACTACCATATTTCCCCAAAAATAAGACCCTGTCTTATATTTTTTTGAACCCCAAAATAAGCGCTTGGCCTTATTTTCGGGGAGGTCTTATTATTTTGGTGAGTACTTGGCCTTATTTTCAGGGAGGTCTTATTATTTTGGGGTGCGTGGAGCAAGATGGGGCTCCTCTTGCCATCTTATCTGATTTCCATCTCTGTCTCCCTAACCCTAACCAGAGGAAATGGCGGGGACAGGCTGCGCATGCTTTTAAATATTTTTGGGGAGGGCTTATTTTGGGGGGAGGGCTTATTTTGGGGGGAGGGTTTATTTTTGGGGGAGGACTTATTATCAGGGGAGGTCTTATTTTCGGGGAAACACGGTAACATTTTTAAAAATACCATGTCTGTTGAATTCTATCGGTGGTTTATTTTGTCTAAAATAACTGAAAAATCAAATCTAGATCTTTTGGTTTCTTGGTAAACAGTTATAGAGAATTTTCTTGCCTTATGTAATACTGTATGTATTTTGATCTGCAAAAATAGTATTTTTGTTGTTGAAGTATCTACTTATATTAATCTAGTTTAAATGTACTCTAACCTTGTGATAAAGGTTTATTAATACAAATTTAATAAATAATAATAATAATAACCAGTGAAGGAGAACGTAGTAATAAAGGCCACTTTAATTCTATTATTATTTATAGCCTATTATTATTATTCTATTTAAGCTTTGCGTTTCACAGTCTTTGATGGATGTTGGAGAGAGAGCAACAACTGTGTGGCAACACAGATTGGGTTACAATACAGCCATCCCACTACACAAGATAGCTACCACAGGACTCTTTTGAAACAAGGGGTTATTATGAACAGTTACTTCAAAGATCAGGCATATTCATGGACCCATCTGGGAAAAAATATTATGCATGGAAGAAGTAACCAAATGTTCATAATTAGATTGTTCATGGAACAAACCATCCAAATATTTATTTTCCTACATAAGAAGTACTACCTGGAAATTTAGATGCTGTCGTTTCCATCAGTTATTACATATCTGGGCCTCATCCAATTTAATCCACATGTTTATTTGCATTTAAGTCTCACCGTATTTGCTTTCAATCAGCTATGGCTTCCAGAACAATATCTATTCAAAGGTTTCTTTCTAAGTTGGAAAGGATGGGGCACTCTTCACTGATAACGTAGACTACCGAGACAATACACATCTTTACTGGGAATGGCCAGATCAGTAGTGGGTTTCACTTACCTTTGCTTTGAGCCGAGGTGGCGCAGTGGTTAGAATGCAGCACTGCAGGCTACTTCAGCTGTACTGCTAGCTGCAGTTCGGCGGTTCAGATCTCACCGGCTCAAGGTTGACTCAGCCTTCCATCCTTCTGAGGTGGGTAAAATGAGGACCCAGATTGTTGGGGGCAATATGCGCAGTGGTTAGAATGCAGCACTGCAGGCTACTTCAGCTGACTGCTAGCTGCAGTTCGGCGGTTCAAATCTCACCGGCTCAAGGTTGACTCAGCCTTCCATCCTTCCGAGGTGGGTAAAATGAGGACCCATGTTGTTGGGGGCAATATGCTGACTCTGTGAACCGCTTAGAGAGGGCTGTAAAGCACTATGAAGCGGTATATAAGTCTAAGTGCTATTGCTATTGCTACCGGTTTGGAATTGTGTACACATGTGCGCACGCTTCTGTGCATGCGCAGAACCTTCTGTGCATGCGCAGATCATCTATGATGATGTCTGGGCGGGTGGGTGGAGCCTCCCGCTGCCGCTGCTACCGGTTCACCTGAACCGGGATGAACCGGAAGCAACCCACCACTGGGCCAGATGTACATAATCAGATTTATTTTCATGTGATTCAAACCCTCTATTGAGAAGTGAACTCATGGACCATTGTACTTTAGATGCCAGGCAGGAAAGATCAGGTCCAGACGTGAAGATCGAATTAAACTGATTTATAGATCCAATCTGGGTTGGTCACCGGGACCAGAGGTTTAGTCTTCCGAGCTTTCGGACTCGTGCTGGAGCCCATCTACAGAGAACTTCTCTCTACTGGAATGTGTGCTTTGGCCTATTCTATGCGTCTTATTTATGTGGTGCCTTTCGATTGGTTGATTGGTGTGTTGATGGTTGGCGATTGGCTGTTGTTTCCTTGTGTTGCCAAGTTCTCAGCTCCTAAGTATCTGATAAGCTGATGGTAAATCAGCATTCCTGTGGACTGACGAGGAGTCCGTTTCCCAGGCTTCAAACATTTCCCTGGCTATTTTTGTACCTGCTCGGCCAACAATCTTAGTACCGGTAGCTGCAAAATTGAATATAACTGATTTATTGCTATTTATCCCTATGCATACTAAAAAGCAGAGACATTACCCTGCTAACAAAAGTGCGTATAGTCAAGGCTGTGGTTTTCCCAGTTGCAATGTGTGGCTGTGAAAGTTGGACCATAAGAAAGGCTGAGCGCCAAAGAATTGAGGCCTTTGAACTATGGTGCTGGAGAAGACTCCTGTGAGTCCCTTGGACTGCAAGGCGATCAAACCGGTCAGTCCTAGAGGAGATCAACCCTGACTGTTCTGTAGAAGGCCAGATCCTGAAGATGAAACTCAAATACTTTGGCCACCTAATGAGAAGGAAGGACTCACTGGAGAAGAGCCCAATGCTGGGAACGATTGAGGGCAAAAGAAGAAGGGGACGACAGAGAATGAGGTGGCTGGATGGAGTCACTGAAGCAGTCGGCATGAGCTTAAATGGATTCCGGGGGATGGTAGAGGACAGGAAGGCCTGGAGGAACGTAGTCCATGGGGTCGCGATGGGTCGGACAAGACTTCGCAACTAACAACAACAACATCCCTATGCATAGGAATCTTCTCAACTTACAGTTAACACCTGCTGGGAGTTAGATAAAGGTCAGTGACATTCAAAGGAGGTTACACTTAGTCCACTTGTGGCTACGTAGGGATTCTAGGCTGATCCCTCTCTTAACTCTGCATCCCAGATTCTGCCACTCCTTCTCCTACATCAGATGACTAGATAGGCTGTAATTTTGGGAGCTGATGACACGGATGTTTACCACTAGCTATTTACACTGGCTATTTTTTTAATTTATGGCGATCTCCATAATCTTCATTGCATCAATAAAGGCAAGGAGCACTAGTTTTGTCCTACTCACTGTGTAAGATCTGTTGTTTTTTTTACATTAAAATCCAGTACCATGAGTATGTTCTGGGTTTCTATTTAGAATAGAATAACAGAGTTGGAGGGGACCTTGGAGGTCTTCTAATCCAACCCCCTGCTCAGGCAGGAAACCCTACGCCATTTCAGACAAATGGTTATCCAACATCTTCTTAAAAACTTCCAGTGTTGGAGCATTCACAACTTCTGGAGGCAAGTTGTTCCACTGATTAATTGTTCTGTCAGGAAATTTCTCCTTAGTTCTAGGTTGCTTCTCTCCTTGATTAGTTTCCACCCATTCTTTCTTGTCCTGCCCTCAGGTGCTTTGGAGCTTGACTCCCTCTTCTTTGTGGAAGCCCCTGAGATAATGGAACACTGCTATCATGTCACCCCTAGTCCTTTTGTCGAGTTACAGCAGAACTCGGAAGAAAGAGTATGTTTTTTCAGGTTTGAAATTTTTTTTTCTATTCCATGCATATCCCTAAAATCAGTGCTGGATCTGGTTTGTTATGTTTTGACACCTGGCATCATCATCTTGCTGTAATTTATTCCACAGATTTTATACAGCCTGGATGTTGTTAATCCCTACTTAAAAACGAATTACATGCTGCAGGCAAAAATTCTCATTGTTGCATCTTTACAGACAAACGCCATTGGATAATTATTCGCATACGAGTTATTAAAAGATGACACTTTGCAAAAAAAAGGTGTCTGATATTTTGCAAGTTAAAACCATCGTAGTCAGTTTCATAGATTGTAATTTTTAATATGGCATTCTCTTACTTCTGCTGTCAAGATGGGCTTTGAGTTGTCTGTACGCAGAGAAGGAACTTCAAATGAACATCCCAAATGTTAACAAGGGCACATTGCACTGATTTCATCAAAAACACAGATTGGGAACATTTGTTTTCCTTCTGTTAATTCAGTATTTCTTTTATGATTCACTGAAAGCATAATTCAGATCGGTTTTGATGGAACAAGCTGTGATTATTGAAGTCTACTGTCAGACAGCTGCTAACTCCGTGGCTTAATTGATGGGGAAACTCATGGCAATTTCTTTGAATAACGGAGTGGAACAAAGGAGGGTTTTGCAGCCACGTCAAGAGCGAGACAAACCATCCTTACTTAAAGAGGAAATAAACTCAGAGGGGCTCTTTAATCTATTATATTGGGGATGTTATGGAAATACGGTTAATCAAAACCCCTTTTCATGTTTTGAGCCAGACAGATCTTTCTGCCTTCAGAAAGAATAATGCTTTCTTTTCCAACTTCAAGGGGGTGGGGGGTGGGAAAGTAAGACTACAAGGAACCGCTACCACCCCCAAACATGTGATATTTCTTTTAGCATTTTTCCAAACATATTTCAGTGAATTGAAAGAATTGATTCCATTGCGAAAGCCAAATCTGGCCCTAGTTTCTGCCTCAGTTTACCTTCCCAATAAGCAACTGAGTCGGAAGATCATTTAAAAGCAGTTTATTAGGGTACCCTGATAAAGTGGGGTCTCTCTATGAAAAAAAGGAAGAGAGAACCCCGAGGTGGGCTGCTGCCGGTTCGCACTGGTTCGGGTGTACCAGTAGTTAAGATTCTGTGCAGTTTGGCGAACCGGCAAATCCCACCACTGGCTGGCCCCACCCCTATTTGTTTTTCGGACTGTTTTCCGGGCCGTTTTCCAGGTCGTTTTCCAGCTGGTTTTGGGCCAAAAATGGACTGGAAAATGGCCTGAAAATGGCCTGAAAACCAGCCTGAAACCGGCCTGAAAAATGGCCTGAAAAATGGCCTGTTTTTCTGGCCATTTTTGGGCCATTTTTGGCCATTTTTTGGCTGTTTTCGGGCCGTTTTTTGGGCTGAAAATGGCCTGAAAATGGCCCAAAAATGACATGAAAACAGCCTGGAAAGATTCTGTGCAGTTTGGCAAACTGGCAAATCCCACCACTGGCTGCCCCCCCCCCCCCCTATTTGTTTTTCGGCCTGTTTTCCGGGCCGTTTTCCAGGTCGTTTTCCAGCTGTTTTGGGGCCAAAACAGCCTGAAAATGGCCCCTAAAATGGCCTGAAAACGGCCCGAAAAATGGCCTGAAAATGGCCCAAAAATGACATGAAAACAGCCTGGAAAATGGCCTGAAAATGGCCCAAAAACCAGCCCCAAAACGGCCTGAAAAATGGCCTGAAAATGCCCTGGTTTTGGGCCATTTGTGGGCCATTTTTGGCTGTTTTGGGGCCATTTTTTGGGCCAAAACGGCCTGAAAATGGCCCAGAAAATGGCCTGAAAACGGCCCAAAAAATGGCCTGAAAATGCCCTGGTTTTTGGCCATTTGTGGGCCATTTTTGGCTGTTTTGGGGCCATTTTTTGGGCCAAAACGGCCTGAAAATGGCCCAGAAAACGGCCTGAAAATGGCCCAGAAAACGGCCTGAAAATGGCCCAAAAAATGGCCTGAAAATGGCCCAAAAACAGGCCAAAAAATGGGCAGGGGCCGAGCCAACCAGTAGTGGGATTAGCCCCAACCGGTTGAATCCTACCTCTGCCTTATGGTGAGTGGCCGGGAGGCGGGGCTGGGTGTGATGAGTGACATCACCCACCCAGTCACATGACCAACCGGCCAAGCCTACCCAGCCAGAGAACCGGTTGTTAAGTTATTCAAATCCCACCACTGCCGGAGCCCCATGTTTCACTCCTTTTTTATAGTTAACACAACAAAGAAAATGCAAGAGGAAAGTTGATTGGACAGAATAAAAGTAACCTCCCCTTTGCATAAGAAATCAGTTACATGTAGTCAAACATGTTACATATTTGCATCCCATAATATCACACATGTTCATTAAAATGAGGTCTGACATCAGAAAGGGCTTAATTGTAAGGAAAAAGGGTGTTTGGAGTTCACAAAAGAGATAAACCAGACCCCAATTTGTACTGTAAGAAGTTAGCACCCACCCCTCTCCTAGAAAAATGAAATATCCTAGGAAATATTAAAAAGGCAGAATATTATATAGAATATCCCTAGAGAAATTGAGAACCATGTTTTTAGAAAGGAAACAGACTCACTCTTAGTAGCCCCCACCTTTGTCAATGTGCCAGCAAGGAATAGCCCAGCTCACTCATCCCCCCCCCTTTGTTAATAGCCTGGAGCAGTCTATTCTACATAACAAAGATCTCCTTCAGACAGAGCCATATTAGGAATTGCCCAAAGCCCTTTCATTACACCACATGGGACCTGGGAAGATTACATCAGCCAAGCCTGGGACTCAGGACAGCCCACAAGAGTTGCCCCAGCATGCCCCTGGGAGTCTGACAGCCAATCGGAGTGCATTACATACACAGGAACAGGAAACTAAGAGGTGGGGCCCAACAGAGGTCATAAAACCAAGAGACTCAGCATCTTTTCCTCCCTTTTCTCCTCACCCAACATCTGGAAGCATGTGATCCACCTTTTCTGTTCAGGAGCTCGTGCCATGTGCTCCTGTCCACCATTAAACCTTCTTTCCAAGCAACTTCCATGAATCCAGTGTCTTTTTCCCCACTTGGAACTGAACCCAGAAGGATATTCCTTACAACAGTACTAACAAACTTTTTTCTTATCTGGAGCTAGTCTCCAGCTTGTTTACCAGTTTAGGAATGTTAAAATCTAATAAACCTGAGCATCATTTTAAAAGAGAGAAAACAAATCAAATTAAAATGCAAAGTAGCTATGTTAGTTAACAAATTACAAAGCCCATGTCATTTGCCACCCAATTGTCTTTTGCTACCCAACGATTATATGCCAGGATTAAGAATCTACTTCCCTCCACCCAACATGGCAGGAAATGGTCAACAAATATTTGAAATAAGTCAGAACACTGTAACATGGAAAAGAAAGGATCACCTTACAACGGTGATTCTCAACCTGTAGTCGGCTGATCCTTGGGGGGGCACGATGTCATCACAGGGGGCCCGGGAATATTTGATGCAGTCTAGTGCTTTAAGTCTTGGGGGTCCATGGCCACAAAAGGTATTTAAAGGGGGCCCATGGTGAAGAAAAGGTTGAGAACCATTGTCTTACAAAAACCACAACACAAATTAAAAAATATATAACTTTCCCTTTGCTCCAGCAGCCATTTTCTCTGTTTAATTACGGCACCAGAGCAGCTGGGGGAAAAGGCAATTTGCAATACATTTTACCATTTTGTCATCCAGAAAAATTTTGTCTCATTATAGTTCGCTCCAACCGTAAACCGTTTAACGATCGATTAAATGGTTTTGATGTTTTTATGCTGTAAGCCACCCAGAGTCATTTGATATGAAATGGGTGGCAAATAATTTCATAATAAGCAAATAAAAATAACATAAATAAAGAGCAGAGGGACAATCTATAACAAACCAAAAATTGCTCACCTTCCTTGACGAAAACCTGGAACCTAACTTGGTTAAATTAAGACACATTCAGCCAAGGTAAGATTTAATTTATTTTGGGTCTTCATTTCCCTCCCAAAAATTCTTTTTTTTTCAAGTTTTTTTTTTTAATCAAAATATCAAATCAATGCGTAAACAGTGTGGCACCTGAGTGTCATACATTCTAATACAAATAAAACTAATCAAGTTAATCATAATCCTCCCCCCTCAGAAATTCTTGACATCTAAAGTAAGACTCATAAAATGCAGGTAGTCTTCAACTTATGACTGTAACGAAAGGAATGAGCTAGAAACAGTTGTTTGTCTAGTATGGTCATGGATTCTAGCCCCTAGCACGCTAGGCAAACAGCTGCCTCTAGCATATTCCTTTTGATGTGTATTCCCCATGGGTTTGCTTACTCTCTTGCAATTCCTTTCTCTCCACTGAATGTAAAATACAGTGCAAACATCAACTCCCTTCTTACTAATTATCCCAGCACCACGGTGAGCAGGAAAGCTGAAGTAAAATTTTAAGCATAGTGGTGGCTTGGTAGTTCCTAATTAACCTCACTACCTCTTTCCAGAAATCTGTTGTGTGAAAGAGACAGAGTGCCCACAGTTGGTGCTGTCATTCTGAAAATTAAAAGACCTATCTAAAGACACCAAACTATAGGGGAATAATTACTTGACAATTGATAACAGAATAACAGAGTTGGAAGGGACCTTGGCGGTCTTCTAGTCCAGCCCTCTGCTCAAGCAGGAGACCCTATACCTGTGATGGCGAACCTATGGCACGCGTGCCACAGGTGGCACGTGGAGCCATATTTGAGGGCACGCAAGGCATTGCCTTATGTCAGCTCCAGTGAGCTGGCCAGCTGGCTTCCCTGAAGCCTCCGGAGTGCGAAAAACGGCCCAACGGGCAAACCAGAAGTTCGGAAAAACGGACTTCCGGATTGCCGTTGGGCCGTTTTTCGCACTCCGGAGGCTTCAGGGAAGCT
>QLTV01003131.1:2756722-2769336 GCA_003457575.1 Thermophis baileyi | reverse complement strand
GGCGGCGCTGCAGAAGCTGGTGGTCCGGCTGCGGAACCTGCAGGAGGGGAAGCAGCTGGAGAGCCTCTTGCAGACGCTGCAGGACCTGCTGGCCTTCGCCGCCCTGCCCGGCGGTAAGGGGGCTCCCCCAGCCCCGAGGGTCCCCCGGGAAGGGACGGGACGGGGCAGGGCGGAGGGGGCTCCCTTCATGCTTCTCTCCTGCCTCTGCTCAGGTGCCAGGCTGTTCCGGGACGGGAGCATCTACGTGCCTCTGCTGCTGGTGCTGGTATCCTACCTGAGGGTGGGGCGAGTGCAACAGGTAAGGCAGCTTCCCTCCTCCCCCTTGCATCTCTCTTTCTGCCTTCTGTCTATCTTCTCCTTCTCCTTCCATCTCCTCCTTCGCCTCCTTCTGTCTTCCTATCTTCTATCTTCTCCTCCTGGACAGCCACTGGAACAGAATAGGGTCTCCTGCTTGAGCAGGGGTTGGACTAGAAGACCTTCAAGGTCCCTTCCAACTCTGTTATTCTGTTATTCTCCTTCTCATTCTGCCTACCTTCTCTTTCTCCTCTTTCTCCTCCTTCTTCTCCTTGTAAGTCTCCTCCTCCTTCTGGACAGTCACTGGAATAGAATAGGGTCTCCTGCTTGAGCAGGGGTTGGACTAGAAGACCTTCAAGGTCCCTTCCAACTCTGTTATTCTGTTATTCTCCTTCTCATTCTGCCTACCTTCTCTTTCTCCTCTTTCTCCTCCTTCTTCTCCTTGTAAGTCTCCTCCTCCTTCTGGACAGTCACTGGAATGGAATAGGGTCTCCTGCTTGAGCAGGGGTTGGACTAGAAGACCTTCAAGGTCCCTTCCAACTCTGTTATTCTGTTATTCTCCTTCTGCTCCTGTCTACCTTCTCTTTCTCCTCCTCTTGGTCCTCCTTCTCCTTCTCCTTCCCCTCCTCCTCCTCCTCCTGCTGTCTGCATTTGCAAGCTCAACATTATTTTATCTGCTGCATCAAAAAGAGAGAAAGAAAGAAAAAAAGAAAGAAAGAGAAAAGAGAGAGAGAAAGAGAGAAAGAGAGAAAGAAAGAGAAAGAAAAGAAAGAAAGAAAGAAAGAAAGAAGAAGAAAGAAGAAAGAAAGAAAGAAAGAAAGAAAGAAGGAAGGAAGGAAGGAAGGAAGGAAGGAAGGAAGGAAGGAAGTCTCAGGGAGATGGAATATGTCACAATTCACTTTCTGTTCTGTTTGGGGCCCAAAAAAATTGCTGCATTGACATAATATTGACTGTGAAACAGAATTTCTGTTTTTTAATTATTATCTTTTTTAAAAGGCTGTCTCTGTACCCTCCTTACAGTTTGAAGAGATGCATAAAATAAGAATCTAACAGGTGGCTTTGGGACTGCTGTTTGATGGACAGCATGTTGCTAGAACAGTGGGAAAATATTATAAGGGAATGATTTCACTTTTAAACAAAAGCCTGGTTTAATTACCATAATAAAAGGAATGTGCAAGTTAAGACTAGGTGGTAGGTGAAAAGCTTCACTATAAATGTCACTTAAATAAAAAATAAGCTACAATTGGACAGGATGTTAACAGAAAGCAAAGCCGTTTGCTTGCATATCTATAATTTATTTGTTACCGAAACAGTAAATCACAACTTCTGCCCGAATTAACTTGCTAGAAGGCATTTATATATATATATATGAAATCATTTGATATTTACCCACTTCCACTCCATCAACTTATTTAAATAGTTTCTATTTCAAGAATCTGTTTGCATGCTATACGGCACAACGAACAAGGAATAGCACACCCGGAGTGATGTTTTTAATTGAAGGAGCAGCTGAAACACAGAAGCTAAAAAAATGTAGTGAGAGACACACAAAAAGAAACAGATTTCAAGACAGAAATGAAGTGATTTGGCATCCATTTTGTTCTGTCCAAAAGTCTGTGGGTGTTATGCTTGGTTTTTTTTGTTTTTTTTGGTCACTCTGCTGTCAACCACAAAGCCACAATATTTCAGTCAGAAATAAAACTCTGTTCCCTATTTATAATTATTGCTTGGTGTTTTGATGCCTTCTGCAACATTAGATGAAACTGGACAGTTTGAGTCAGTGGTGAAATCCAATTTTTTTTTACTACCGGTTCTGTGGGCGTGGCTTCGGTGTGGTGTGGCTTGGTGGGCGTGGCTTGGTGGGCGTGGCAGGGGAAGGATACTGCAAAATCCCCATTCCCATCCCACTCCTGGGGGAAGGATACTGCAAAATCTCCATTCCCACCCCACTCTGGGGCCAGCCAGAGGTGGTATTTGCCGGTTCTCCGAACTACTCAAAATTTCCGCTACCGGTTCTCCAGAACCTGTCAGAACCTGCTGGATTTCACCCCTGGTTTGAGTCAGTGTGGTGTATAGGTAGTCCTGGACTTGCAACAATTCATTTAGCGACCGTCCGAAGTTGCAACGGCCCTGAAAAAAGTGACTTCAGACCACGCTTTTCACTTATGACCATTGCAGTGACCCCGTGGCCATGTGATCAAAATTCAGAGGCTTGACAACTGACTCATATTTATGACGGTCGCAGTGTCCTGGGGTCACGTGATCCCCTTTTGTGACCTTCTGACAAACAAAGACAATGAGGAAGCCGGATTCACTTAACAACCGTGTGACGAATTTAATAACTGCCGTGATTCACTTAACAAGTGTGGCAAGAAAGGTCATAAAACGGGACAAAACTCACTTCACAGCAGGGGTGGGTTCCTCCCGGTTCGGACCGGTTCTCCTGAACTGGTAACGGCCCGCTGGTGATGTCACGATGACGTCACCAAACCGGATTGGTCGGTGCCGGTCTGTGGGGGCTGCCATCTTTTTTTTGGATTTTTTTTTAAAAAAAATTTCCTTCTGAGCATGCGCAGAAGCCGACTTCCGGCACTGTGCGCAGCGCAGGAGGTAGCGAACCGGCAGCGAGGTAAGTTAGAACCCACCCCTGCTTCACAGATGTCTTGCTTAGCGAGAGAAATTTTGGGCTCAATTGTGGTCGTAAGTCAAGGACTCCCTGTACTTTAACACTGTTTTTTGACTCTATTCTTGCATTACAAGCAGAGAGGTGGACTTATTAAAAGTTTACTGTTTGGGGAAATCTTTAAGTGGGACGTAAAGGAGATTGGTGTACTGTATCTTTAAAAACCAAACGTATTTTCTGCTTTTTAGGTGGGGTGGACACTTCTTTGCAAACTTATTAAAATATGCCCAGAAACTCTGCATCATTTAACAGCTCCTCAAGGAGTCGGGAAGGACTGGGAAGTTCTCAGTGTCCATCAGTAAGTATATCGTGTGCAGTGTGTATTACACAGACTCCAGCACAACTTGTTACTGCAGAAATATAAAATATTATCTTGCACAGGTAACCCTCGACTTACGGATAAAATGCAGCTCAAAATTTCCATTGCTAAGCAAGACAGTTGTGAAGTGAGTTTTAGCCCGTTTTACCACCTTTCTTGGCCCAGTTGTTAAGTGAATCACTACAGTTGTTAAGTTAGTAACATGGTTGGTAAGTCAATTTGACTTCCCCATAGATTTTGCTTATCAGAAGGTCTCAAAAGGGGATTGTGAATCAAATTGAAGATTAAATCAATAATAATAATAATAATAACAATAATAACAATAATAACAATAATAATAACAACAACAACAGCAAAGGATGATGGTTACAAATACCGAGGCAGATTGGAAGCAGATAACATCTTGAATGGAAAAGTCAAAGAGTCAACGCAAAAGGAATACATCAGGAGGGTCCTCAAAATATTAAAATCAAAACTGAATGCTGGAAACATAATAAAAGCCAATAATACATGGGCAGTTCCAGTGATACACTACTCAGCTGGAATCATCAACTGGACTTTGGCTGAACTGGAAAACTTGGACCAGAAAACGCGCAAACCTTTGAATATGTACCACACTTTACATCCACGAAGTGACATCAACAGGTTGTACCTGCCAAGAAAAATAGGAGGCAGAGGGCTATTGCAAATCCATCAAACTGTAGAAGAAGAAAAACAAAGTTTGAATGATTATGTGAACCAAAGTACAGAAAAATCCTCTGACAATCCAAACTGCCGACTTTGCAACGACAAATATGTGAATGCAGCAAAAGCGCACAAACTGATTACAAAGCTAGACATGACAAAGTTGCTAAATTAATCCACTGGTCATTATGTAAAAAATACGACTTACCTGTATCCAAAAAGTCATGGGAACATAAAGTGGAAAAAGTTGTCGAAAATGAGAAGGTGAAGATCTTGTGGGATTTTCAAATACAGACGGATCATCATTTGGAACACAACATGCCAGATATTACAGTTGTCTAAAACTGAAATGTACAATTTATTAATATCGCGGTACCAGGAGACGCCATAGTTGAAGAAAAAGAACTGGGAAAAAAAATCACGAAATATTGCGACCTGGCCATCGAAACTACCCGATTATGGATGACACATGTGACAGTGATACCCATTGTCATCGGGACACTTGGTACCATGTCCAAGAATTTTACAAAATACATCAAGAAATTGCAGCTTCCTGTAATAACACCAGCGGAACTGTAAACAACTGTGCTACTCGGAACATCGTACATTTTAAGAAGATACTTGGTCGATACCTAGGACGCTGGCAGCAACCCGTATCAACCATCGGTGCCAGTCAATAATATTTGTAATAACATCTTTAAATGTTCAGTTGACTGAGTTTCATGTTTAATGAATAAAAGTTTATAGTAATACCATTTGCCTGCAAGCAAGAACTGGTGGGACCATAAAATAGCGAAAGTGTATAGAAAATGAAGAAGTTAAATTGCTCTGGGACTTCAGAATTCAGGCAGACAGGCACCTGCCACATAACACCCCGGACTTAACAGTTTTCGATAAGAAAGACAAAAAAGTCTGCCTAGTGGATGTAGCAGAACCTGGAGGCAGCAGAAGAGAAGAGAAAGAAGTGGAGAAGATAACAAAATACAAAGACCTACAAATAGAAATAGAACGACTGTGGCAAAGGCAAGCAAGGGTAGTACCAATCGTCATAGGTGCCTTGGGTGCAGTCCCAAAACAACTGGAGCACCACTTGAACACCATCAGTGGCATTGACAACTTTGCCATCAGTCAATTGCAGAAGGCGGCTTTACTCGGAACTGCTTCCATCCTGCCACGATATCTGTAACACCGTCCAACATCCAGGTCTGCCTATCCCAGGTCCTTGGTAAGGACTCGATAGCTAGACAAAAATGCCAACATCTGGCTGTGCAATGATCAATAACAGCAACAACAACAACAATAATAATAATAATAACAGACCTTAATAGTTCTTAGGTCCTTGGTTAGGGCTTGAACTGTTAAGTTTTGCGAGTCCCAGACTGTGAATCAAATTGAAGATTAAATATATGATGTTTGTCCATCGTGTTCAAAGAGGACCTTGACATCTAACAGGTTGTGGGCCGTCCACGGTGTGTCCGCAGGTGGCTGGTAAGGCCTATACGGGCACGAAATGTTCTGCCACATGTCGGGCAGACATGCGTGGGCACCATTGTTGCAGCATTTGCAGCTCTGGCTTTGCGGAGTGCTCGCTTCTCTTGTGCTATGGTTGTTCTTGTGTCCTCAGATCTAATCCTCAGAAAATTAAATATAACAATAACAACAACAACAATAACAACAATCATCATCATCATCATCATCATCATCATCATCATCATCATCATCATAGATCTTAATAGCTCTTAGGTCCGTGATTAGGACTGTTAAGTTTTTACCGGTCACAGACTGTGAATCGAATTGAAGTTTAAGTCTTAAACAACAACAACAACAACAACAACAACAACAACAACAACAACAATAATAATAATAATCTCTTCAGGCTGTAGAGAGCATTTTTGGTGAAAAGAAAGTTTCTCAGTGCTGAGAAAAATGTCAACGTTATTTTTGTCACAGAGACAAAAAAGAAGTGAAATTGTTTAACTTTCAGAAGTTGGAGTAAAAGCTGGGGTCAACTTCCCTTTCTCTGAAGGGCTGTTGGTCTGAAGGAATTACAGCACGTTTTTTGTTTTTGTTTTGCAATCTCAGTCTGCCTCTGGCCTGCCTGAGACAGGGTGGGGTGTGGGAGAAAGGCAATTAAATCAGTCAGCAAGTGAGACTTAGAATAAATCTGTTTCTCTGCAGAAACTGCATAGTGAGCTCTATTCAAACGTTAGGCGCATATTCTAAGAAAGAAAATAATTTGTTTCATTATATTGTCTAAAGTGGTACGATCCCAGCAAAGTTTCAAAGAGCATCAACCGTGTTGGGTTCTAGAATGAAATCTATCCAAAGGATCTAATGATTAGCTTCCTGTACACAGGTACTCCTCAACTTATGACCACAATCGAGGCCAACATTTCTGTTGTTAAGAGTGTTGTGCCCCATTGTATGACCTTTCTCGCCGCAGTGGTTAAATGAATCACTGCAGCTGTTAAGTAAGTCACACGGTTGTTAAGTGAATCCGGTTTCCCCATTGACTTTGCCCATCAGAAGTTCACAAAAGGGGATCATGTGACCTCCAGGGCATGGCAACCGTCATAAATATGAGTCAGTTGCCAAGCATCTGAATTTTGATCATGTTGAAATGGTCGTAAGTCACTTTTTCCAGTGCTGTTGTAACTTTGAATGGTCCTGTACCTGTATACAATTCTGGATAGATAGATGATAGATAGATAGATAGATAGATAGATAGATAGCTAGATAGATAGATAGATAGATAGATAGATAGATAGATAGATAGATAGATAGATAGATAGATAGATAGATAGATAGATAGATAGATAGATAGATGATAGTCCTTACTTAACGTATCATTGGGACCATCATTGGGACCACATCACTTAGGGGTGGCAATCCTAGCAGTCCTTATGGCCTTTTTAAGAGAGGATCATGGGTCACGAAGCGAGGAGCTCACCGGATTGTAACTTGTGACTTCCTGCCAGCTTCCCCCAAACAAGGTCAATGGGGAAGCCAGCAGGAAGTTGCAGGTCCCCGGCAGTTTGCAAACAAGCAAGTGGGCGGGTGAATATTCTGGAGTGAGTTGGAGCTGTGTTGCTGGAAGACAAGAGTGCAGGTTGAGTTAGGGTTACCCTCCGTGTTAAATGTGAAATTTAATTGAACACTTTTCCTCCTTTTTCTGTACGCTATTTTTTTCTCTTTCTTGTCGTTGTTGGGGTTGAACGTATGTTTTTGTTTGGTTTCCTTTTGCTTGTTTGTTTTACTGTTTGTATTTTATGTTCTATGATAAAGCAATACATTTACATTAAAAAAAGAGTGCAGGCTGGGAAGAAGGTGTTGTGGCACTGTGTGAATGTGTGCGGGATGGGATGGGGTGCTGCCATGAAGCACAAGGGCACACATGCTGGAGAGAGAGTGTTAGGATGTTGTTGAGTGGATTTGTGATGGGGAAACTGTTTGCAAGGCACAGGTTTGTACATAGAACATAGAATAACAGAGTTGGGAGGGACCTTGGAGGTCCTCTAGTCCAACCCCCTGCTCAAGCAGGACACCCTATACCAGGGGTGTCAAACTCGATTTCATTGAGGGCCACATTCAGGGTTGTGTCTGACCTCGGGGATCCTGGGGAGCCTGGCCAGCTCGACATCACTCATCGAGGCTTTGTTTTCGGCCGTGATGGCCTCCTGCAGCCCTCTACCAGCAAAAACGGAGCTCGGGGAGGTCCTGTGCGGCCCGCCCGGGCTCTATTTTCGGCCACAATGGCCTCCTGCATCCCTCTGCCAGTGAAAATGGAGCTCAGGCGGTCCTCCCGACCTCCGTTTTCACTGGCAGAGGCACCGCGGGTCGGTCCTTCGCTGTTTCCAGGGCAGGCCCACAGGCCAGATCTAAGCAGCCTTGAGTTTGACACCACTGCCCTATACCATTTCAGACAAATGGTTGTCCAGTCTCTTTTTGAAAGCCTCCAGATGGAGCATCCACAACTTCTGGAGGCAAGCTGTTCCATTGGTGGCAGTCTGGGGAGAGGGTACTGCTGTTGAGTCATGAGTGCATCTGAGCCAGGAAAGGATTGCTGCATCCCGAGTGCACACTACAGAGTAGATCCCTGAGACCTTGGAATCTTGTACTCCACATAGCAGAGATCCTTGGGAAAAAATGGTGGTGGGAATGATTAAAGGCCTGGAGACTAAAACATATGAAGAACTTTGCAGGATTTGGGTCTGGCTAGTCTAGAGAAAAGAAGGACTAGGGGGGACATATTCCGGTATTTGAGAGGAGGGGGTCAACTTATTTTCCCAAACACCTGAAGGCAAGACAAGAAACAAAGGATGGCAACTAAACAAGGAGAGAAGCAACCTGGAACTGAGGAGAAACTTCCTAACAGTGAGAACAATTAACCAGTGGAACAGCTTGCCACCAGAAATCGTGGGCGCTCCATCACTGGAGGTTTTGAAGAAGAGACTGGACAGCCATTTCTCTGAAACTTTATAGGGTCTCCTGCTTGAGCAGGGAGCTGGACTAGAAGACCTCCAAGGTCCCTTCCAGCTCTATTATGATTGATCGAGTTGCAATCGTCCCTCCTGGCATTCCCATTGACTTTACTTGGACAGTGGCCCCCAATCTTTTGGGTACCAGGTTCCGTGGAGAGAGGTTTGTCCGTGGACCGGAGGGGGTGTGGTTTCGTGTGCTGCCTGCATCCCACGGATGGGGCTTTGCTTGTTTGTGCAGCCTGGTTTCTGGCATGCCACGGATTGGTGCCAGTCCACAGATTGGGAGTTGGGGAACTCTGTTGTAGGGTGCAAACTCGGAAGTTTGCAAATGGTGTTCACATGACCACATGAGCCCGACAGCCGTCAGAACTTTGAAACTGGGTTATAAGGAAGTTTGCGGGGAGCATCAGAAGTTTAGTCACTAAGCAACCGTTCGTAAGTCAGGGATACCCGTATCCATAACTGTGTCTCATTTACTTATTCATTTATTTATTTTTTTCAACCAGCTTCATTTATTCATTTATTAAGAGCCGAGGTGGCGCAGTGGTTAGAGTGCAGTACTGCAGGCTACTTCAGCTGACTGCTAGCTGCAGTTCGGCAGTTTAAATCTCACCAGGCTCAAGGTTGACTCAGCCTTCCATCCTTCCGAGGTGGGTAAAATGAGGATCCAGATTGTTGGGGGTAATATGCTGACTCTGTGAACCGCTTAGAGAGGGCTGTATATAAGTCTAAGTGCTATTGCTATTGCTATTGCTATTCTGGGTATTCTTCACTTAACCTGTTGCAGCTCCTTTGCATGGATTCACATTCGAAGCTAAACATTCGATCCTTTGGGTATATTTCATTCTAGAATGAAATATACCCAAGATTCAAGAACATGGTTTTATGTTCTTGGAAGTTTTGCTGTCATTGTACCAATATAGACAAAATAATAAAACAAATTGGCAGGATAAGTGACCGTTTTGTGCTGTGAGGTATGTTGTGCAAGATAATAAATATTGACTGACCAACATAGCAACAAGAAGTACAAACTTAATTAACATGAGTTGCTGGGGTTTTCCTGTCTGTATATTTACTTATTTCTTTTTCTAACAAAGAGGATTTGGGGTGACATGACAGCAGTCTTCCAATATTTGAGGGGCTGCCACAGAGAAGAGGGAGGTCAAATATTTTCCGAAGCACCTGAAGGCAGAACAAAGAAGCAATTTGTCTGGAATGGTGTAGGGTTTGCAAGGGGTTGAACTAGAAGACCTCCAAGGCCCCTTCCAATTCTGGATGGAAGCTAATCAAGGAGAGAAGCAACCTAGAATTAAGGAAAAATTTCCTGACAGTGAGAACAATGAACCAGAGGAACAACTTGCCTCCAGAAGTTATGGGTGCTCCAACACTGGAGGTTTTTAAGAAGAGATTGGACAACCATTTGTCTGAAGAGTTTCCTGCCTGAGCAGGGGGTTGGACTAGAAGACCTCCAAGGTCCCCTCCAGTTCAAATTTATTGGAATTTATTGTATTCCAATAAATGCATTCTGTATTCTATTGCAGACCTCTTGATAAGAATAGGCCAGTTTGCTTGATCAATCCAATGCCCAATTTAGACTAGCATTTTATTTCTTATGGGGGCCACCCTGATGCCAGTGAATGTTTACAAATCAGAGATGGAGTCCTCTCTCTCCCCCAACATTCTTCCTTTGTCCCTAGTACACGTAGTCCTCAACTGACAACGGTTCGTTCTGTGATCGTTCGAAGTTACCACGGCACTGAAAAATGTGACTTACGATCGTTTTTCACAGTTAAGATCTTTGCAGCGTTCCCACAGTCACGTGATCAAAATTCAGAGGCTTGGCAACTGGCATGTACTTATGACGGTTGCAGTGTCCCGGGGTCACGTGATCCCCTTTTGCAACCTTCTGACAAGCCAAGTCAGTGGGGGAAGCCGGATTGACTTAATGACCGTGTTACGAATTTAACAATGCAGGGATTCACTTAACCACTGTGGCAAGGAAGGTCTTACAATGGGGCAAAACTCACTTAACAAATGTCTCGTTTAGCAACAGGAATTTGGGGCACAGTTGTGGTCGTAACTCAAGGACTTACTCGTATTCTACAGATTAATGGAATGCCTTCTGCGAAGGAATGCTTTGTTTTGTCTGCACCGAATCTTCCAGTAGTTACAGTCAACGCCTTAATGTTTTGACACACACAAACACACACACACACAATCCTCCATGCAGTGTTATCCACTGTTAACCTGAAGATCTTTTTCCTAAATGGTTATATAGACAGTTCAAACTTATGTGCTGTATGTGAGGTTTTTTTGCTCTAATTTGCATCACTTTGCACAATCAAACAGGATGGGCGTTTACTTTGTTTTTTAAAACTATTCATCCAGTATCAAGAGATCCGGGAATTGTTCACAATCAGTTTCAGTTTCACTATTATGAATAATTTGGCATCATTCACAGGGCTTGGCCTGCTGACCAGTTTATTCCTAAACCCAAACAATTTGTGAGCAAGCTCAAGAAAGGGTCCAAACACAATTCTTGGGCGGCTCCCATCCTTGTTTTCTCTATGTAGAACATTTAAGATTAGCCATTTTCAAAGGAATAATTTGGGGTTTCAACTCAAGCTGGGGTTGCACGAGAATAAATAAAAAATGAGATCCAGACAGCTGTGCGGAAGGAAGAAATATTTACTATATACTTATACTTTCAGATGCCTTGGTTTTTTTTTTAACTAATGTATGTTGGTAACTCCTCTGCTCGCAACAGAATACCTTATGCCACCAGACTTGAAATTTTGGCCCTAGACAACTTAGAACTTCGCCGTCTTCGATCCGACCTAAGCATAGTACATAAAATTATCCGCTACAATGTCCTACCTGTCAATGAATACTTCAGCTTCAACCACAACAATACACAAGCACACAATAGATATAAACTTATGGTAAACCACTCCAAACTTGATTGCAGAAAATACGACTTCAGCAACAGAGTGATCAATGCCTGGAATTCACTACCTGACTCTGTAGTTTCTTCCCCAAACCCCCAAAACTTTAACCTTAGACTGTCTACCGTTGACCTCACCCCATTCCTAAGAGGTCTGTAAGGGGCGTGCATAAGCGCACCAGCGTGCTTACCGTCCCTGTCCTAATGTTCCCTTTTATTCGTATTCATTTCATGTATTCATAATTATGTTTTTATATCTGTTATCTAATACATGCCTGCCAAAATAAATAAAATAAATAAAATAAAATAAAACTGAGAATTGTGGTTTAATGACTATCCTGCTACGTTTTGGTTAAATATGTCTAGGATAATGTTTCTCTCTCTCTCGCTCTCTCTCTCTCTCTCTCTCTCTCTCTCTCTCTCTCTCTCTCTCTCTCTCTCTCTCTCTCTCTCTCTCTCTCTCTCTCTCTCTCTCTCTCTCATTTTATTATGATTGTAGCTAACATATTTTGGATTGCAATTAAGATTTTTTTCTTCTTCTTTTTACTTTAGGCAAATTCTTAAGATGCTTAAAACCCACAGTGCTGATGTGCATCTTTCAACGGTTGGCTTGAAAGCATTAAATCTACTTCTTTCTTCAGGTACGTAATTTTTCTTGAAATGTATAAGCACATGATATAATGTTAATGGTCCAAGACCTTCATTTTTCTCAGCGTGTTTATTGTTCTTCGAACCCTTGCATATGAAATGATGGGGAAAGATGATTTTTTTAAATTTATATTTATTTTATTGTATATTTGATGGGTTGATTAAATGCTACTACTGTCAACTCTTAGAGACCACATAGGTAGAACTTTGTGGGGTCCTTGTGCTCTCTGACTTGGTGGTTTCCTTGCAGATGTTTCATTACCAAACCAGGTAATATCCCTGTAATCTCTTTGTCCCCTACTGATTTTAGTAGAGTGGAGTGGAATGGAATGGAACAGAATGAAATAGGTGGAATGGAACAGAACAGAACAGAATAAAATAAATGGAACAGAACAGAATAGAATAGAATAAATGGAATGGAATGAAACAGAAACAGAAACAACAGAAACAGAAACAGAAATAGAAATAATAGGGATAGGATAGGATAGGATAGGATAGGATAGGATAGAAAGAGCGGGGGAGGGAAGTGTGGGGAAGGAGGGTAGAGCGGGGAGGGGGGCG
>QLTV01003131.1:2743923-2756457 GCA_003457575.1 Thermophis baileyi | reverse complement strand
ATAAAATAAATGGAACAGAAAAGAATAGAATAGAATAAATGGAATGGAATGAAACAGAAACAGAAACAACAGAAACAGAAACAGAAATAGAAATAATAGGGATAGGATAGGATAGGATAGGATAGGATAGGATAGGATAGGATAGGATAGGACAGGACAGGACAGGACAGGACAGGACAGGACAGGACAGGACAGAACAGAACAGAACAGAACAGAACAGAACAGAACAGAACAGAACAGAACAGAACAAGTGGAATGGAGCATAGTGTAGTGTAGTGTAGTGTAGTGTAGTAGAGTACAGTACAGTACAGTACAGTACAGTACAATGCAATACTCACTTAACAACTGTCTCAGCAATGAAAATTTTGGGCTCCATTGTGGTCATAAGTGAAGGACTACCTGTACTTCTCTGGGAATAATACTTTTTCCTTCAGAGAGACTTATTTCTGAGTCGATGTACCGTATTTTTCGGAGTATAAGATGCACCGGAGTATAAGACACACCTTAGTTTTTGGGGAGGAAAATAGTGGTGGTGGTGGTGGGGAATTCTGCCTACCAGGTATTCATCTGGCTAGTCCTTAGCCTGGTCAGCTTCAGCACATTCGTTTGCTCGCTGGTTTTGAGGTTGGAGACGGTTGGGGCTATGCTTCTAAAGCACAGCTGATTGTCAGAGGGAGCAACAATTAGAAAAGCAGGCAAAGCTCGGAAGATCGCTTAGCTCATGTTTGGGCTGAAAAACAGCTTCAAAAGCACAGCTGATCCTCGGAGGGAGCTCCAGTGACTAAAGCAGGCAAAGCGGGGAAGGGGTAAGAGAAGGCAGCAGCTGTTCCAGGTAGCCATTTTGGGCACCGCACGAGCTTTTGGAGGCTGAAAATGCAACGTGCGGAGCCCAAAAACTCAAGCCATTGTCGGTGGCAATCTCTGCAGCCAGGAAGAGGACGCGCGGAGGCCGAAGGGTAGGGGCCGCAAGTGGGCGGGGCTACATTCGGAGTATAAGACGCACCCAAATTTTCAGCCTCTTTTAGGAGGGAAAAAAGTGTGTCTTATACTCTGAAAAATACAGTATTTGTATTTGTATTGATGAAAGCAAAATGAAAGGAATACTTGCAAGCAAATGATCTCCAGAGTTTTTCTTGTATCGTTTAGATGAAATCACACTTCTTCTCTTAGAAGAAGGGACTGATATATTTTTATTGGTATTTGATGCCATGGATACCTTTCCTGATAATGAAAAAATCCAGAGATACGGATGCAAAGCTTTGCACATGCTTTTAGAAAAAGGTAAGCTATATATGTATAAATTTTCACAGTTTTGGCATTGCTTAATAAAGCCGGTAAGAAGCTTAGGAGACCCCCAGGGTCAAGGAGAAAAAATAATACTATAACTAAATTCTCAATGGGATCCTTTCAGTCTCTAATTTTCCATGCACTGTTTTGTCTAACCAAGGGGTGTCAAACTATATTTCTTTGAAGGCCGGATCAGCATTGTAGTTCTCCGCAGGCCAACCGGGGGGGGGGGAGAGGAGACAGCCTCCTGCAGCACCCTGCCGGCCAAAATGGGGTGTGGGGGGCCAAAACAAAGGTATATTTAACCCTTTGCATAGGTCAGGAAAGGAACAGAGAAGCAAGGGTTTTAAATATCAAATTCACTATAAACAAGGCTCTTGTTTAATAGGCTGGAATTCTTTTATAATGGCTTTTAACTGTTTTGGTTGATTTATATATGTGTGGGTTTTTTTGAAACTCAAGGCAACATCACTGTGCACCGTTCTTTCATTTTTATCCATGACAAACATCCTATAATATAGGTTGAACTGAGCAACAATGACTGTTATAAGCCAGGGGTGTCAAACTCAAGGCTCGTGGGCTGGATCTGGCCCACGGGGCCGGCCTGGAAATAGAAAAGGACTGGCCCGCGGTGCCTCTGCTACCGAAAACAGGGCATGGGGGGGGGCCATGGGCGGCCCCTGCACGCCCCGTTTTCGGCCTGGACGGCCTCCTGCAGCACCCTGCTGGCCAAAACGGGGCGTGGGGCCCCCCGTTTTGGCCAGCAGGATGCTTCAGGAGACTGTCCAAAAAGACGGCATGCTGGGGCTGCCCGCGCCCCCCCCCATACCCCGTTTTGGCCAGCAGGGTGCTGCGGAGGGTGTCCTTCCCGTCTCCCCCACCCCCGGCCAGCTCACGGAGGACAACTACAATGCTGATCTGGCCCTCCAAGAAATCCAGTTTGACACCCCTGTTGTAAGCCACTCAAAAGAGGTGCTTTTTAAGAACTGTGACATCTTAGAAAAGCTTCTATTTTCCACTTGCTTACGCAAAGAGCTTAAACCAACCCAATCACAATTTTATAGGGTTGCGACCTTAACATGCACACCTAAAGGCCTTGACAAATCTTTCGCCCACGGCTATAAATAATTGAAGAATTAAATAAATAGTTGTTCCCTAAGTATACTTGCAGATATGAGACGGAATGGCGTTTCGAGAGATTCCCAAAACAGCTGTGTTAAAATGTTCTTGTGGTTTAAGAAACGGCCCGGACTACACAATTAATCAGGCAAATAATGTTGTGCCTTGGGTTAAGAAGATATCACTCGGTGTTCTTCGACTCTTTTAGCTTCTTTTGATTTAAAGCATTTAATAAATCAGGATGGCTGCCATAAGAGCTGGTGCTACGACACTAGGAACCAGCGGTGGGTTGCTACTGGTACGGCTCGGTTCTACGAACCGGTAGTGGCGGCGGTGGGAGGCTCTGCCCACCCGCCCTGGACGCTTCTGCGCATGCGAACTGGTAGCGATGGGATTTAGAACCTATCACTGCTAGGAACATTCTGTCTTTCAATAAAGAAGGAAAAAATATTCAACGCTGGGCGTTGACACTCTGTGGCATTTAAGGAGCATGAACTATTCTAAGTATCTTGCGGGTTTAGCAATGAAGTCATTATCGCCCACTACAGTTTCGTGGAGTATTTTATCAAAGTCTTTCAGATTTCACTTTAATGCAGCTCTGCATTTGTCCAGTTCTCTTAACAGTGGCTGAGAAACAGCAGAGTGGGGAGAAATTTTTATTCAATCTCACAGTTTTAAAGAGAATGTAAACATGTCAACCAGTATTGAGTTAGGCCTGATGGAAAGGGGGGGAAAAAAACCACCTTTGGACAATGGTTGACAATATTAATCTGTGCCCAGGTTTCAGCTCTCGTATACTTAAAGCACACCACAATACAGGTCCTTAACTTACAACAGTTCATTTAGTGACTGTTCAAAGTTATAACGGCTCTGAAAAAAAGGGGCCTAGGACCGTTTTTCACACATACGGCCATTGCAGTATCCCCTGGGGTGTGTGTGTGTGTCACATGTTCAAAATACGGCCGCTTGGCCGCTGACTCCTATTTATGACCGTTGCGATATCCCGGGGGTTATCTGATCCCCTTTTGTGACCTTCTGACAAAGTCAACAGGGAAGCCAGGTTCATTTAACAACCGTGTTACTAACTTAACAACTGCGGTGATTCATTGAACGACGGTGGCAAGAAAGGTCGTAAAATGGGGCAAAACTCACTTAACAACTGTCTCGCTTAGCAGCAGAAGTTTTGGGCGGAATTGTGGTCGTACGACGAGGACTACCTACACAAGCGACCTCGAATTATATTTCTCCTCCTTAAATCTCAGAAGACTCCCAATATTTCAACCCTCATGTGTCTCTTGTTCAAAAGAGAATATAGATGGCAGAGACTTTGGCTTACGCTCCTTTTACCTTCTGAGTATTGAATGCGTTAATTCCATTATCAAAGCAAGGTCTTGACTTCGTTCCTGCCTTTGTCTTGTATTGCAGTTCCCGAGGAGCAGCTGGTTGAATTTGTCGAAGAGAACGATCACTTGATCATACTAAAAGTGTTTAAAAAGTTCCCCGAGAAGGAAAATGTCCTCTGTTTTGCCCTTCGGTCGTTGTATGTGTTGGCTGGACCACGTAAGTCAGGTTATTTTATCAGAAGATACTGCTGGGTGAACGAATACATTGGTCAGTAATCATCCTTGTGCTGGCATTATAAATTGGCCACCAATGAATTCACGAAAGAAGTGTCTTTAATGTACTACAAACTATGATATGTGTTTGCAATTCCAAAATGATTTGCAAGAGTGCCACTAACACAAATCTCTCACTCTCTTCTCTTTCTCTCTTCTCTCTCTCTCCTCTTCTCTCTCTTCTCTCTATGTCTCTTCTTGCTCTCATCTCTCTCTTCTCTCTCTCTCTCTCTCTCTCTCTCTCTCTCTCTCTCTCTCTCTCTGTCTCTCTCCTCTGTCTCTCTCCTCTCTCTCTTCTCTCTCCCCACCTCTCTGTGGATTTAATTCATTGATGTGTGCACATATGCTCTGTATAGGTTAGGTTCCCATTTCATGTGAAACTATGCTCTGATTTACAGGGGTTAGCTAAATAAAAAAGCATCTACGTAGCTAATTCACTTAAACTCTCCTTGCTAACAGTCAACACCCAGATAAGCAGAGCTTAACACCAAGATTAACACTAGACCAAAAACAGAACAGTAAACAATACCCCAATCAAGGAACTACCAACAAACAAACCATCAAGCAGTAAACAACAGCCCAATCAGGGAACCACTAAGAATACTTCCACCAACACTGTCAGGGCAATCCACTGGTATCTAAATAGAAAGCAAGCACCATTCTCTTCTAGCACTGATGATGTTACCTAGTTGGGTAATGAAATATCTGCAAGAAAACAACCAAGCTCAGAGAGCACCAAGGACCTCCATAGTCCTCCTCCCCCTCCATTCCACAAACCTCCCTCCCAGGTAGTACTGATGATGTTACCTAGTTGGGTAATGAAATGTCTGCAAGAAAACAACCAAGCTCAGAGAGTACCTAGGGTCAAACACATATAATACTATCATAAGCCATTGTTTACTGTCTGCAGTGACTGGATTCACGCTACGCTGAAATTAAAAAAAATAAAAATCAATGAAGTTGTGAATGGGATTGATTTAGCAAACACCCACATTGGGGAATTTAATTGAAAGAAACAAACTATAGCAGATTATTAACCAAAATGGCAAATATTTTTTTCCTCTTTTCATCTTGCCAGTGTTTGGCTTTAAAAAAAAAACCCCACACAATTTCCTCCTAAATATTTTAAAACATTTGAAAGAGTTTCGGTGTAGTTTCTGCATGCTTTCCTCCTAAATACACTTATTAAAAATCTAACTGTAAAATAGCAAGATTGTATAATGAAGCAATATAGTTTAAAATGTTAGGAGGTTAAAACAAACTAGCCTTCTGTTTGTTGTATTGTGATGGGCTGTCAAAGGATTATAAATGCAGAAATGTTGCACCTTCAAGTCGGTCTGATTTTTGGTGAAATGTTGCCTGTTGAACTCTTCTAGGCAACATTTTCAGCATTGCTGGCCATTTCTTCCTGTTCCTAGGGCTGAGAAAGAGTGACTGGCACAAAGCCACTCACCTGGCTTTCTATCTAAGGCAGAACTAGAACTCATAGTCTCTGACTTCTAACCAGGTACCAATAGAATAACAGAGTTGGAAGGGACCTTGGAGGTCTTCTAGTCCAGGGGTGAAATGCTCCCGGTTCGGCCCGGTCCGGGCGTACTGGTAGCGCTGCCTGCCGGTGGTTCGGAGAACCAGCAGCGACAGCAGCGTGAGGCTCCGCCCACCCGCCTGGATGCCGCCATTTTGGGTTTTTTTACCCTCTGCGCATGCACAGAGGGTGAAAAAGCCCATGCGCGAGCGGAGCACGGGTGAAAAAGTGCATGCGCGAGCGGGGCAAGCACGCGCATGCAGAGCGAGCGCTTCCGAACCGGTAGGGAAGGTAAGTAGATTTCACCACTGTTCTAGTCCAACCCGCAGCTCAGGCAGGAAACCCTATACCATTTCAGACAAATGGCTGTCCAGTCTCTTCTTAAAAGTGTTGGAGCCCCCACAACTTATGGAGGCAAGTTGTTCCACTAATTGTTCTCACTGTCAGTTAATATCTCCTTAGTTCTAAGTTGCTTCTCTTCTTGATTAGTTTCCACCCATTGCTTCTTGTCCTGCCCTCAGGTGCTTTGGAAAATAGCTTGACCCCCTCTTCTTTGTGGCAGCCCCTCAAATATTGGAACACTGCTATCATGTCACCCCTAGTCCTTCTTTTCACTAGACTAGACATACCCAATTCCAGCAACCCTTCTTCATATGTTTTAGCCTCCAGCCCCCTAACCATCTTTGTTGCTCTCCCCTGCACTCTTTCCAGAGTCTCAACATCTTTTTTATATCGTGGCGACCAAAACTGGCTGGAATATTCCAAGTGTGGTCTTATCAAGGCATTATAAAGTAGTATTAACACTTCACCTGATCTTGACTCTGTCCCTCTGTTAATGCAGCCTGGGATTGCATTGGCTTTTTTGGCTGCTGCAGCACACTGCTGGCTCATATTTAAGTGATTGTCTGCTAGCCAATGTGCCATTCTGTTAACTATTTCTAATTGTTCATTTTATTTAATTAATGCATCTTGTCGGTAAAAGGCAGCATCATTTACAAATATTTCAAGAATTATTAATCATAATTTTAAAACATCGGCATGCACAAATGGGATAAATGTTTTTTCTTACTCAATTTCCTTTCTATGCTGTTTTTAGTTAGCAATGCAGAAGTTCTCATGTCTGGAAATGTGCGGTGTTACAATATCATAGTGGAGATTATGAAAGTGTTCCCCGCATGTGAGCCAATTCAGGAAGTCAGCTGCTGCCTGCTGCACAAACTTACCCTCGGTGAGTCCTAAACGAAATTATCCTTCCTGCCTTTGGTTTGATAGGAACATGAATAATGCAAAAGGAGCCATAGGGGAACTCTGTACACTTAATAAAACTTCTTTTTGAACCATTATGTATCTATCTTTATCTATCTATCTATCCACCCAGCCACCCCCATCCATATCTATCTGTCTGTCTGTCTGTTTGTCTGTCTGTCTACCTATCTATCCACCCCATCCATCTCTCTCCCTCTCTCTCTCTCTCTCTCTCTCTCTCTCTCTCTCTCTCTCTCTCTAACCTAGCTTCCTACCCATCCATCCATCCATCCATCTACCCACCCACATCCATCCATATCCTATCTGTCTGTCTGTCTGTCTGTGTGTCTACTATCTATCCTACCTACCTACCTACCTACCTACCTACCCATCCATCCATCCATCCATATCTATCATCTCTCTCTCTCTCTCTCCTATTTATCTATCATCTATCGATCCAACCTACCTACCTATGCATCCATCCATCCATCCATCCATCCATCCATATCTATCTATCATCTACCTACCTACTACCTACCTATCATTATCTATCTATCTATCTATCTATCTATCTATCTATCTATCTATCTATCTATCTATCTATCTATCTATCTATCTATCTATCTATCTATCTATCTATCTCTATCCATCCAACCTACCTACCTTACCTACCCACCCATCCACTCATCCATCCATCCATATCTATCAATCATCTACCTACCTACCTACCTACCTATCATCTATCTATCTATCCAACCTTTGACAGCTTCCTGGGATTCTAGTACTTCTTCAAACAGTACTTCTTTCCATAACAGAAAGCACGATCAAATGCGATGAAAGCATTTTTTTTTTCAGGATTTCAGATTTGATTCGTTTTAAAGCTGCCAACCTGTATATGCTGTTCGTGGAGAAAGTACACAGTATATGACTCCAATGTCCTTATTTCTATGAAAAAAACATGGAGGGGAAAGGGGCATGAAATTTCATCTACTGCAAAACTCTTTAAAAAAAAAAACCCTCCTTGTGTTTGCAAAAACCGTGCTAGGTTTTAGCGTGGGGCAAACCATCTCTGTCCATATTCAGTCATCCAGCATCTCAGGGTTAGCATCTAGACCTGGGGTGTCAAACTCGATTTCATTGAGGGCCTCATCAGGGTTGTGTTTGATAGCACTTAGCAATAGCACTTAGACTTATATACCGCTTCATAGTGCTTTTACAGCCCTCTCTAAGCGGTTCACAGAGTCAGCATATTGCCCCCAACAATCTGGGTCCTCATTTTACCCACCTCGGAAGGACGGAAGGCTGAGTCAACCTTGAGCCGGTGAGATTTGAACCGCCGAACTGCAGCTAGCAGTCAGCTGAAGTAGCCTGCAGTGCTGCACTCTAACCACTGCGCCACCTCGGCTCATCTCGGGGAGGGGGGGTGGAGGGGCATGGCCAGCCGCGATGGCCTTGTGCAGCCCTCTGTCAGCGAAAACTGTGGTCGGGGGCACGCGGTTTCGCTGGCAGAGGGCTGCAGGAGGCCGTCATGGCTGAAAATGGGGGCTGAGGGGGGGGCTGCGTGCGGCCTTCCCGAGCTCTGTTTTTGCTGGCAGAGGCACCACGCGCCGGTCCTTTGCTGTTTCCAGGGCGGCCCCGCGGGCCAGATTTAAGCATCCCGCAGGCCGGATCCAGCCTGCGGGCTATGAGTTTGACATTCCTGATCTAGACTGCACTATAGCATTCCTAAAAACAAATTTGGGGGGTTCTGAAGATATCTGATTCAAGTTGATTTGGATTGTAAAAAATGGACTACTTCCTGTAAGGACTGAACGTGACTAAAAAAATTATGGTATGAAGGAAAGTCACCTTGCTTGGTATTTTCTCCTAGTTTATTTATTTTTCCCTTTCCCTTGGGTGCCATTCTTAATTATTGCAAATCACGTCACCTCATTCCTCGCCCAAATACACGTTGAGAATAATTTTCATCTGGGGGGGGGGGGAAATATCTTCGTCATGAATCTTTGCCAACTCTATGTCAGATAACTTTCTGGTTTAGACGTAGGCTCTGATTAATTTTTTTTAAAAATCTCCCACAGAAAACTTCTTCAATATCCTCGTGTTGAATTCTGTGCATGAAGTGATCGTGACGGCGGTAGAAACGTACCCTGAAAATGATAAACTACAAGCAGCAGGCCTCAGCTGCTTGGCTCTCCTCAGTAAGTAGCGAAATGAAAGAAAATTAAATTCCCCAGATGAATTTGCCCCCTCAGGCCTTTTTTTTTTTAAAAAATATGAACCCGCAACTAAATCTAGACACCCTCTGCTAAAAGGGAAACATTTAAACTTCCTCTTTCTGCAACCCACCAAATATTGGCTTGTAACTTTTTCAGTTCCCATTAGGCTAGGAAATCTTAAAATAATATTTCAAACACATCCAGTTGACTTATGAAATAGAAATAGAATAACAGAGTTGGAAGGTACCTTGGAGGTCTTCTAGTCCAACCCCCTGCTTAGGCAGGAAACCCTACACCACTTCAGACAAATGGTTATCCAATATCTTCTTAAAAGCTTCCAGTGTTGGAGCATTCACAACTTCTGGAGGCAAGTTGTTCCACTGATTAATTGTTCTAAGTGTCAAGAAATTTCTCCTTAGTTCTAGGTTGCTTCTCTCCTTGATTAGTTTGCATCCATTGCTTCTTCTCCTGCCTTCAGGTGCTTTGAAGAATGGGTTGACCCACCTCTTCTTTGTTGGCAGCCCCTGAGATATTGGAATACTGCTATCATGTCTCCCCTAGTCCTTCTTTTCATCAAACTAGACATACCCAGTTCCAGCAACCGTTCTTTATATGTTTTAGCCTCCAGTCCCCTAATCATCTTGGTTGCTCTTCTCTGCACTCTTTCTAGAGTCTCCACATCTTTTTTACATCGTGGCGACCAAAACTGGATGCAGTATTCCAAGTGTGGCCTTACCAAGGCCTTATAAAGTGGTATTAACACTTCACGTGATCTTGATTCTATCCCTCTGTTAATGCAGCCTAGAACTGTGTTGGCTTTTTTGGCAGCTGCAGCACACAGCTGGGTCATATTTAAATGGTTGTCCACTAGGACTCCAAGATCCCTCTCGCAGTTACCACTATTGAGAGTTGAGAATTTATATTGCCACTCATTTAAAAAAAAATCACCATTATGTACAGGTAGCCCTCGACTTACGACCACAATTGAGCCCAATATTTCTGTTGTCGAGGGAGACCTTTTGTTAAGTGAGTTTTGCCCCATTGTAAGACCTTTCTTGCCACCGTTGTTAAGTGAATCCCTGCAGTTGATAAGTTAGGAGCATGGTCGTTAAGTGAATCGGGCTTCCCCATTGATTTTGCTTGTCAGAAGGTCGCAAAAGGGGATCATGTGACACACACCCCCCCGGGACACTGCAGCTTTCATAAATGTGAGTCGGTTGCCAAGCATCTGAATTTTGACGGAGATGCTGCAATGGTCTTAAGTGTGAAAAATCACTTTTTTCAGTGCCATTGTAACTTGAATGGTCACTAAATGAACCGTTGTAAGTTGAGGGCTACCTGTATTTGTTTAAGGTCGTGATAATGATCCTCATATTGAACTGGAACTTCTCTTAGTATGTAGCCTGGATGGTCCTGAGTTTGTTTTTCATTCTGATTGAAAGTAAAACAAAGTTGACGGCTGGAATGCCAGAACTTAAATTAATAGCGTTGTAACCAAGGCATGAAATGTAATTTAATGCTGCAGTTTAATTATGCAACGTCCTGTTACCCTAAGGGAATTTTTACTTTCAGAAAAATCAATTTAGAATTTTAAGAGTAACCAGTCAAACTGTTAAAATGCTTTTTTGGGGGGATCTTTTTGTGTGTGTGTGTGTTTTTTTTTTTTTTTTGCTGGCGACGAGTATCTTGGTTCAAAAACAAATTGAGTCATTTGTGAGTGAAGTTGGTTGTGTATTTACTTTGCTCATCTTGTGCTGCGAAAATTAAACGAGATGGTTATGTTTTCGAAGTTCAGTAAACGATCATTTTTCTCCCAAGCGGAAACCATCTTTTTAAACAGAGATTTGGAAGAAAAAAAGGAAGAGGAGGAGGAGGAGGAGGAAGAAGAAGAAAAATTATATTGGCTGGAGGCCTGCTATAAAGCATTAAAATATCACAGAAGAAATAGAGATGTACAGGTACAACGCTAAAAACATGGGACTGGGGCATTAAATATGACTTAACTTTTGCCTGGGGGAAAAGCTGTTATTGCTAATTTTATTTTATGTCATTCTTAAAATACAAACTTCCCCGAAAATACCCATTTTAACTGGAAATTGATATCAGTTATTTCTGTGCAGAAACAGCTTGGATTCTTGTTGCAGCAAAAAATTAAAATTATAGTCCTTGACTTAGGTCCACAGTTGAGCCCAAAATGTCCATTGCTTAGCGAGACTTTTGTTAAGTGAGTTTTGCCTCATTTTACGACCTTTCTTGCCACCGTTGTTAAGTGAATCCCTGCTGTGGATAAGTTAGTCACACGGTTGTTAAGCGAATCTGGCTTCCCCATTGACTTTGCTTGCCAGAAGGTCGCAAAAGGGGATCACATGACACACACCCCCAGGACACTGCAACAGTCATAAGTCCATGCCAGTTGCCAAGCGTCTTGAGTTTTGGTCACATGAGCATGGAGATGCTGCAAAGGTTGTAAGTGTGAAAAACGGTCGTAAGTCACTTTTTTCAGTGCCGTTGTAACTTTGAACGGTCACTAAATGAACTGTTGTAAGTTGAGGACTACCTGTATTTCTGAGAGTCCAGCATGTTTTCATTTCTGTACAAGATTAACATTAAAATGGTATTGTTTTTTTTTTTTTAAATAAAACTTTGTATAGGTTTTGAAGCTTTTTTATTTCGCATGAGTCACGCTGGTGCTTGTGATTAGTATGCTCTGAAATTAGAAGTGCTGGCCAAATAATTACTTTTTATTGTCTTTATTTAGGAAGCTGCTTGTTGGGCTTTGAACAACCTGCTTATGTATCAACCGACTCTTAATGAGAAGATTGGGGATGAAGAAAAAATGTTAGTGGCTTGAGTGCAATCGTTTGCAGTATCTTTGTCCGCTGCAAATCGTTTTTGTTTAAGTCTCTCTTTCCCATGTAGAAGTAGAGATTTTCACATTTCTAGGTTCTACCATAACTCAAAATTTAAAATGGACACCCAACATCAAAAAAGCACAACAAAGAATGTTCTTCCTGCGCCAACTCAGAAAGCTCAGACTGCCCAAGGAGCTGCTGATACAGTTCTACAAAGGAATGATTGAGTCTGTGTGTCCCAAAGGTGCTTTTTCAAGAGGCAACGGGACTTTCTGGTTATGGAGTCTGTCATTTGCACTTCTTATAACTGTCTGGTTTTGCCACTGCAACCAAACAGGACAGGCACGGATTTCAACAGATAGTTAGAACTGCAGAAAAAATTAATCGCAACCAGCCTGCCTTCGATTGAGGACCTGTATACTACACGGGTCAGAAAGAGGGCTGAGAAAATATCGACAGACTCCTCACATCCTGGACATAAAGTGTTTCAACTCCTCCCCTCAGAACGATGTTATAGCCCAGGGGTGCCAAACTCAATTTCATTGAGGGACACATCAGCATTGTGGTTGCCCTTGGGGGGCCGGGGGGGGCGTGGCTGGGGTGGGAATGGCCAGCTCGATGTCGCTCACATTGGGGGGCACCTGTGGGAGATCGGGAGGGCCTGGGGGGAATAG
>QLTV01003131.1:2732022-2743754 GCA_003457575.1 Thermophis baileyi | reverse complement strand
GGGGGAACGGGGCGGGACCAGGGTGGGTGCCAGGGCCTGATCCACTGGAGCAGGGGTGTCAAACTCGATTTAATTAAGGGCCGCATCAGGGTTGTGTTTGACCTCTGGGGGCTGGGGTAGGCATGGCCAGGATGTGCGTGGCCAGTTCAACATCACTCGTGTCGGGGGTGCCTGTGGTGGCCCGAGTGCCAGTGAAAACGGACTCCCGAGCTCCATTTTCGGCTGCCATGGCCTCCTGCAACCCTCTGCCAGCGAAAATGCGAGCTCGGGAGCCCGTTTTCGCTGGCAGAGCACTCGGGCCACCACAGGCGCCCCCGACACGAGTGACATTGAACTGGACACCCACATCCTGGCCACGCCCACCCTGGTTCCTGGAGGTCAAACACAACCCTGATGTGGCCCTCAATGAAATCGAGTTTGACACCCCTGCTCCAGTGGATCAGGCCCTGGAACTCACCCTGGTCCCACTCCCTTCCCCCGGAGCTCCGTTTTCACTGGCAGAAGCACTGAGGGCTGGTCCTTTGCGGTTTCCAGGGCAGCCCCACAGGCCAGATCTAAGTACCCCGCGGGCCGGATTCATCCCCCAGACCTTGAGTTTGACACCCCTGCACTGGAGGAACAAAGACAGACAGAGGGATTGCGGTGAGGCAGCCCAGCTGGTCCCCGTCATCGCCATGCTGCGGCCCCTGCACGCTCGTCCCCCGCCATCAACCCTCATCCTCCAGCAAGCCTGCTACCCACCCACCCCGCCCATCCCACTTGTGAATGCCCCAGCAAACGGGAAAGCCGGGGAGCCCCGGGCCCCAAGAGGCAGCTGGGACTCCGCAGCCCGCACAGCGCAGGTGGGTCCAAGCCCCGCGACCGCCGGGCCGACGCTCCAAGCAGCAGGCGGAGGCACGCAATCCGGCCTGCCAGATGCGCCGGGCCGCTGTGCAGTGCAGTTAACGACCTTCTTTGCCACAGTTGTTAAGTGAATCCCTGCAGTGGATCAGTTAGTAACCTGGTTGTTAAGTGAATCTGGCTTCCCCCCAGTGACTTTGCTGGTCAGTAGGTTGCAAAAGATGATCACACGACCTTGGGAAACAGCAACGGTCATAAGTATGAATCAGTGGCCAAGCGTCTGAATTTTGAACACGTGATCATGGGGATGCTGCAAAGATTGTAATTGTGAAAAACGGTCCTAAGTCACATTTTTCAGTGCTGTTGTAACTTTGAATGGTCACTGAGCGGACTGTTGTAAATCGAGGACTACCTGTAGTAACCTAGCTTTTAAAGTTATTTTTATATTTGTTTTCATTCCTGCTCAAATAACTGCATCATAGGGAGTTTCCTGTGAAATAACCAGAGGTGGTATTCAGCCAGTTCGGACCGGTTCGGGCGAACCGGTAGTAGCGACCTGCGGGTGGGGGCCCCACCTACCCGCCCTGGCGCTATGCCGTCCTATTTAGCCACGTTTTCAAGCCACGCGCATGCGTGCAAGCCGCGCGTGCGAGCAAAGCACACTCGCGGAAGGCTGTCCGCATGCGCGGAAGGGGGCGCTCACATTTTTGGTGCTGGGCAAACTGGTAGGTAAATTATATGAATTCCACCTCTGGAAATAACTCTATTGTTCTGTTGGTCTTAGGTACCCAGTGCACAGAGAGATGATGTTGGCCATGTTGATGTATTATTCTTCTTCCAAAGAAGTGTTCCAGGCTGCTGCCAATGCCTTAGCTACTCTCGTGAAGCAAAATGGTAAATAAAAATTGAATAATGCCTCAGTGGGGAAGGATGGAATTGCAAAACCAGCCCTTAATACGTTGAGGCCACTTGGAGGTTTGTCTGTGTCTTCAGGATCGCCTCAACGACTCTCTAAAAGGATGCAAATGTCCAGCTGTCTGCAAGGAATATAAATCCTTCCATTCCCCACCATCCAGTCAGAGCTGAAGAAGCTTCTTCGATGAGAAGCGAAACGTCTTCAAAGAAAAACAAAGAAAGTCCAGTTGCCTCTTGAAAAAGCACCTTTGGGACAGCCGTGACCTGGATGACGGAGAATCTCTACAGACTTTTAGCTATACAATTTGGGATGAACACCCTTTGAATGGTGCGGGAGTAAGAATGGATTTCCAGAGGAAAAATTGCAGACTACAGGAACCAGGAGCACCACTCAGGTGACCCTGAGGACACAGATAAACCTCCAAGTGCTTCAACTACCCTCTAAAAGGATGCAAATGACCAGCTGTCTGCAAGGAATACAAATCCTTCCATTCCCCCACCATTCAGTCAGAGCTGGAGAAGCTTCTTCGATGAGAAGCGAAACGTCTTCAAAAGAAAAACCAGAAAGTCCAGTTGCCTCTTGAAAAAAAAAGCACCTTCTAAAAGTTAGCTGCCTGCATTTAGCCTATATAATGTCTTTATTTTATTTTTTTCTTACTATAGCAAATGCCAGAGAAATTCTCTTGGCCAAAGGGATTCACATGAATGTGCTGGAGATCATGCGGAAACGGTCAGATTCTCCCGAAATTGCAGAAAGTGCTTGCAGATTGCTGAACAATGCTTTCGAAGGAAGGTAACGAAACCTAAACTCTGAACAACTCGATCCCAAATCAACAATCCTCTGGGTTGATTCGTCCCTGGCTGGCTTTGTGTTTCTTCAGGGCTCGTTCCCACGTCCCTAAAATTTAGCCCTCTCTGGCTACATACTCGGTTGGGGCACCTCCAGCGAACACCCAAAGTTGTAGGTTAGGTACTGGAAAAATAAAAAAATAAAAAATCCAGAAGGGAGAAGTTGGAAATCTTTTGTACAGTTGTCAAGAAGAATTACACGTGTGCCCATGAAGTCGCCGAGCGTCGATCTCAAGGGAAACTTAACCTTTAAGTAGCCGAGGTAGTCTAATTCAGGATCCAATCTGGGTCGGTCACTAGGACCTAACGTTGGTCTTCCGAGCATTCGGACTCGTGTTGGAGCTCATTTTGAGGGAAACTCTCTCTAGCAGAACGTGTCCTGTGTGTGATATTTATAATGCCTGTTGTGTGTGACTTTTTGGATGTTGATTGGGGTGTGTTGATGGCTAGCTTTTAAGGAGTTGGCTGTTGTTTCCTTGCGCTGCCAAGTCCTTACCTCCTAAGGACTTGATAGGTTGGTGGTAAATCCGCCCTCCTGTTGACTGACGAGGGGCCCGTTTCCCAGGCTTCAATCATTTCTCTGGCTGTTTTTGTCCCTGCTCGTCCAACAATCTTAGTTGCTGCAAAATTGAGTGTATGTCCTTGTTCATTGCAGTGTGAGGCTACCAATGTGTTTGGGTCTCCTCGTCTGACCGCTCACTTGTGTTCTTAGTTAGCTTCCTCCCCATCTGTCCTACATAGTCATGGGGGCAATCCACACAGGGGATCCGGTAGATTACATTGGAAGTATCTTCCCACCTTCAAGCGATCTTTACAATGCAGACTAATTCATCCCAATGATCAGGACAATCAAAGAGCTACTTGGGTTTCAAGGACAACTAAGCCTGGGAGGACCAAAGAAACTGGGGAATGCAGTGAGATAGGGTGCAACGAATCGGGACAGGTACATGCAAATGAGGGACAGGACTTGCTGACAGGACTTTCAAAAAGTAAGAATAATGCAGATACCGTCATTTAATCTTTGTTGTTCTTCTCTGCACACTTTCTAGATCAAGGGTGTCAAACTAGATTTATTTGAGGGCCGGATCAGCATTGTATTTCTCCTCCACGGGCCGGCCTGGCGGGGAGAGGGGGGGAAACGGGACGGACGCCTCCTCCAGCACCCTTCTGGCCAAAATGGGGCATGGGGGCTGCACGCGACCCCCCCGTGCCCCGTTTTGGCCAGCAGGGTGCTGCAGGAGGGTGTCCAGGTTGAAAACGGGGCGCGGGGGAATGTGCGTGGCCTCCCGCGCCCTGTTTTGGCTGCCAGAGGCACCGTGGGCCGGTCTTTTGCTATTTCCAGGCCGGCCTCATGGGCCAGATTTAAGCACCCCGCGGGCCGGATCCGGCCTGTGGGCCTTGAATTTGACACTCTTGTTCTAGATGCTGAGGTCCTGGAAAGTGTGCAGAGAAGTGCAACAAAGATGCTAAGGGGGCTGGAGGCTAAATCGTAGGACAAACAGTTGTGAGAGCTAGGTATGTCTAGTCTCTTTCAAAAAGTAAGAATAATGCAGATACCGTCATTTAATCTTTGTTGTTCTTCTCTGCACACTTTCTAGATCAAGGGTGTCAAACTAGATTTATTTGAGGGCCGGATCAGCATTGTATTTCTCCTCCACGGGCCGGCCTGGCGGGGAGAGGGGGGGAAACGGGACGGACGCCTCCTCCAGCACCCTTCTGGCCAAAATGGGGCATGGGGGCTGCACGCGACCCCCCCGTGCCCCGTTTTGGCCAGCAGGGTGCTGCAGGAGGGTGTCCAGGTTGAAAACGGGGCGCGGGGGAATGTGCGTGGCCTCCCGCGCCCTGTTTTGGCTGCCAGAGGCACCGTGGGCCGGTCTTTTGCTATTTCCAGGCCGGCCTCATGGGCCAGATTTAAGCACCCCGCGGGCCGGATCCGGCCTGTGGGCCTTGAATTTGACACTCTTGTTCTAGATGCTGAGGTCCTGGAAAGTGTGCAGAGAAGTGCAACAAAGATGCTAAGGGGGCTGGAGGCTAAATCGTAGGACAAACAGTTGTGAGAGCTAGGTATGTCTAGTCTAACAAAGAGGAGAATTAGGAGTGAGACGATAGCTGTCTTCCAATACCCAAGGAGCAGGGGTGGGCTGCTGGGGGTTCGCAGGGGTTCAGGAGAACCTCTAGCTAAGATTCTGTGCAGTTCGGAGAACCCCCAAATCCCACTCCTGGCTGGCCCCACCCACCCAGCCCCTCCCCTCCCAGGAGTCCCCACGCGGCCCGTTTTGGATGCAGGTAAGTGCAGGGTGCGTGCGGAGGCTCGGGGAGGGTGAAAAACGGGCCTACCGGAAGTTCGGGAAGGCCGGAAACGGGTCTGTTTCTGGCCTCCAGATGGCCTCCGGAGCCTGGGGAGGCCGTTTTCGCCCTCCCGGAGGCTTGAGGAAAGCCTCCGGAGCCCGGGGAGGGCAAAAACGCACACCCCACCCCCACCCCCGTGGTGCAGGAGGCTGACTAGGCCATACCCACCATGGCCACGCCCACCCAGTAACCGGGCAGAGAACCCCTTGCTAAAATTTTTGAAGCCCACCCCTGCCAAGGAGCTCTCATAGAGAAGAGAGGGTTGTCTTGTGCTCCAAAGCACCCGAAGGCAGGACAAGAAGTAACGGATGGAAGTTTGTCAAAGAGAGATCCAACCTAGAAATAAGGGGAAATTTTCTGACAGTGAGAACAGTTAATCAACACCGAGACACAATCAATCAATGTGCCTCCAGATGTTGTGGGTGCTCCATCGCTAGAGGTTTTCAAAAACAGAGTGGACAACCGCTTTGACCAGGTTGGAATAAGGTCTCCTGTCCTGAGCAGGGGGGGTTAGACTAGAAGACCTCTGAGGTTCCTTCCGGCCTAAGGATTCTATGTTCTAATAAACAAATAGGTTACCAAGTAGTTGGTATTTTAGCCTTTCCATGATTTATTTTCCAGTTTCTTACAGTTGGATATTATGATTGCTGCTGCATCTGGATGTATAAAGACTATGAAGAAGCACAAAAGCTTGCCATCAGTACAGTTAGAAGGACTTAAAGTAATTTTACGTTGCATGGTTCCAGGTAAGACACCTTACAGAAGATAGCATAAACTAACCCAAACTAGGTACTACGAATAAAGAGTCTTGTTTTTGTCCTCGTTCTTTTTTATTTTTTTTTCTAATTATATATTTTGAAAGAGAGGGAAGATGAGAAAACCAGGTACAGATAAAGAAATGTGGCGGATTCAGCAGCAAATCTGAACTGTCACAAAATAAATATATTCTAATATATTTCAAACTGGATTTCTTAGAGGGCCAGATCAGCATTGTAGTTCTCCTCCGCAGGCCGGCCGGGGGGGGGGGGAGAGAGGATGGATGCCTCCTATAGCACCATGCTGGCCAAAATGGGGCGTGCCCCCCCATGCCCCGTTTTCGGCCTGGACGGCCTTCTGTAGCACCCTAAAACCTAGCACGGGCCAGATTTAAGCACCCCGGCCTTGAGTTTGACATCCCTGTTCTAATACATTATTCGAAACTTATAATATTATAAGAGGTGTTATACACACTTTCAAATCAAAATGAGATCCCGTTTAAGCTAAAAAATGCTTGGTTCGATTGTTCAATTCATTGAACTATAGGTAGTCAATAATACATTATCAATGCATCGTTTTTATCAAATTACATCGAATGTACTTCTAATGTTGCACTCCAAAGGAAATCAGTATACGATGTTTTTAGGGTGGTATATCGCTTCAGTTTTGATTGCTAAAATGAATGATCCCTTTTCTTTTTGAAAACTCTCAAAACAATATTAAAAAGGAAGAAGGACCATTAGTTAATAAGCTTGGAACCAAGTTGTACGGATTTCCACGAATTAAAGCCAAGCGAATTTAAAACGTGTTATCCTCTGGAAGAGGAAGAAATGTTAATTAATTTGAGGAAAATGCTCTTTCTTCTTGTTGTGGTTCGATCGCTAAATTGTGTCTGACTCTTCACAACCTCAAGGACCATGGTCCAGTTTGAGAAAGGAATGGGGTTTGTTCCCATTTTATATACTAGTGGTTTGCCCTGTCTGTGGGAATAGTCAGTTAAGACCAACAGTCAAGAAATTAACAATGCCCCAATCAAAGAACTACCAACTCAGATAACCAAGCTAACAATAAACAACAGCTCAGTCAAGGCACCATTAAGTTCACGCCCATCAACGCTGACAGGGCCAGCCACTAGTATATAAACAGAGAGTAAACCCTACTCCCTTCTAGCACTGATGACGTTACCTAGTTTGGTAATGAAACGTTTGCAAGGAAACAACCAAACTCAGAGAACCCCTCATTTCAACCCTGAGTTTCACTTTACTCTCAGCTCCTGTATACTGCATATGTGTGCATGTGCATGCGTGTATAAAAACTCAAGATTGAACATCACAAGCCCAAGATGAAATTCCTGTGTTGAAAATAGGCCCCACTGTTTCTTTGGAATGACTTTGAATAATGTTTATAGAACAGAAGTCATCTGGTTTAGATCAAAGCTCTCATATGTTTTCTATCATCAAAATGCTGTTTACAATTATCAAGTATACAAATATGTAGTGTGCCCAGCATTGAACAAATGAAACAGAAATCAGTGGTAGTAATTTATTTACAATAATGGTTTCTCTCTCTACCTTGCATTTTTACCATGGTAGCATCTTAAAATAAATTTATTTATTTTATTTATTTATTTGTCAAACATGTACAAGATAGCAGGTATAGGTATAAACATAAACATAATCAAAGTGAATACAGATATATGAAGACAATAGGACAGTAGGACAGGGACGGTAGGCACGCTGGTGCGCTTATGCACGCCCCTTACAGACCTCTTAGGAATGGGGTGAGGTCGACAGTAGACAGTCCTCCTGTATTGTTTCGGTTGCAGCTGAAGTAGTCATTGCCAGGTCGGACATTGTAGCAGATAATTTTGTGTACTACGCTTAAGTCAGACCGAAGGCGTCATAGTTCTAAGTTGTCTAAGCCCAAGATTTCAAGTCTGGTGGAATAAGGTATTCTGTTGCAAGTGGAGGAGTGGAGGACTCTTCTCGTGAAATATTTTTGGACTCTCTCAATTGTATTAATGTCTGCTATGCAGTGCGGGTTCCAGACAGGTGAGCTGTATTCGAGAATTGGTCTAGCAAATGTTTTGTATGCTCTAGTTAGCAGTGTAATGTTGCCAGAGAAGAAGCTACGCAGGATTAAGTTGACTACTCTTAGTGCCTTTTTGGCAATGTTGATACAGTGGGCTTTGGCACTTAGATCATTAGATATGAGTACTCCAAGATCCTTGGAGTACTCATATTTATGAGTACTCCATTTATTATTGTAATTATTGTAATTTATTTACAATAATGGTTTCTCTCTCTACCTTGCATTTTTACCATGGTAGCATCTTAAAATAAATTTATCTATTCCTTCTTTCTGTTTTAGTCCGTACTTACCGTAATTCTTCTCGTTACTGAATCACTGGATAGTTTTCTTTTAAAACTTTAGGATTGAAATGTAATGGTTCAATTTGGGTTTTTTTTCTATACTTATTTCATAAAATTATTTATAAGCATAAAATGATTGCCCGGCCGCCACCTTTGAAATGTCTCCAACACAAAACATGGGTTAGACATCTGTTTAATAGCAGTAAATAATTAAGAATTCGCTCCAAAGAGTTCATTGTGTTCATATTGCATAAGATTTTGAACTATGAAACGATAAGTGTGGGTGTGGGTGTGGGTGTGGGTGTGGGTATGCACGTATCTTTGATGCATTTCAATTACAATAATCGCGTTTACAAATTGTTTCTCTGTGTTGCAGGAGTGCTAAAAACTCAGCCCCATGTTAGTTCAGAAGACACTAAGCAGCAAACCATGTTAACACTGATGAAAAGTCAGTTTTTGTTAGAAGGAGGTCATTCACTTGTCCTTGGTGCTCTGAACACGGTACAGTTAATTTTTGTTACGTCGGTTTTATCATAGTCACCTTGTATTTAATAGGTAACTTTTTTCAATATTACAAGCTGGTTATAACAGCTAAATAAGGTCTGAGTTGCATTGTCTTCATTGACATAATCAGTCTATGAAATCATCTCCTTTTAATGACCCCATAATCCCTTGCGGGGTGGAGTCTGGGCAACTGAATGGAGCTGAGTGTTTACTGGCCGGATGCCCTTCCTGTTGCCGATGCGGAGTTTTGTTCAGCAGATATATTCTCAGTGTGCCCAGAGAGAGAAATATCTAACTCCACCTAGGATCGAACTCACAGCCTCCAGATTGTGAGGCGAGAGCTCCACCTCTAGGCCACCACACCACTCCCCCTGCAATCTAATCTGATGACCCTTATAAAATAATTGGCCATGGGCCACCGACTGGTTGTTCGTAAACTGTAGCCGTTGCAATGTCCCAGGGTCGTATGATCCCTTTTGCGACCTTCTGACATGTAACGTTTGAGTATTTACTGGCCGGATGCCCTTCCTGTTGCCGATGTGGAGTTTTGTTCACTTATAAGTGTGAAAAACAGTCATGGGTCACTTTTTTTCAGTGCGGTTGCAACTTTGAATGGTCACTAAATGAATTGTCATAAGTCAAGGATTGCCTGTATTTGAAGATTTATGTAAACAAATATAACCATCTGTTTTGGGGTGGTTTTTTTTTTGCTTCTAGTTTATTGGAAATCGAGGCATTCAGAGATGTGGACTTCAAATACTTTCCACTATAAGAGACCGTCCGACTTTATTACAAATGTTATCCAACCTAGGAATGGCAGATACCCTGCTCCACACACTACAGATGTATCCGGATGATCAAGGCAAGCAGAAAACCATTTATTTTGAATCTGAGAATGTCCGGTCATCAGATCAAAAGATTTGTCAACCTGGAGAATGTGCAGATGTATGAGCCAATTCCCAAAATTTTCTGTAATTGCTTTGAGATGCATATGATGGATAGCCGTATTTTAGAAGGTTGATGTAGAAAGTTTGCCTGCAATGCTTAGCCGTATTTTCAGATTTGCGTGCATGAGCCGTTGTTGGTTATTTCCAGCCAAATTAGAACCCAGAACATAGAATAATAGGGTTGGAAGAGACCTCGGAGGTCTTCTAGTCCAACCCACTGCTCAAGCATGTTCTGACCCAGTTCCCCAAACACGACAAACCCTCTGTAGTTAAATCAATGTTTCCTTTATTAGAAGCACCAGCAGCCCCGGCAAAGTCTCTCTCTCACACACAGATCAGGCTAGGGTGGGGCTTCACTAGCAGTGGTGGCTCTTCCGTTCCAAGGATCAGCCCATAGATTTCCACTGCTCTCCTCTCCTCTGCCTTCTGCGCATCCGCGCATCAGGCACTGGACCCAGCTGTTCCTCCTCTTCCTCATCAGCCACCTCCAGACCTGGGGGCTGTTGACTCTCCATCTGAGGGCTGACGAATGGCCCAGTCTCTGCCTCTCTCTCTCTCTCTCTCTCTCTCTGACAGCTCCATTCCCTTTTCCCCCTCGGAGCTCTCAGGTTGCCCTGATGCTGATCCTGACTCCCACGCCTCCTCCTCCTCTGATTTGGCTGCTGGAGGGGCCAGTGGCCGACAGGCCACAATAGAGAGCCATGGTGGGACAATAGTCAGAAAGCAGTATTGTAGGCTTACTCTGCCCACTGCCAGGAGTTCGATTCTGACCGGCTCAAGGTTGACTCAGCCTTCAATCCTTTCGAGGTCGGTAAAATGAGGACCCAGATGGTTGAGGGCAATATGCTGACATTTGTAATGGCTCAGAGAGTACTGTAAAGCACTGTGAAGCGGAATATAAGCCTAAATGCTATTGCTACAGGTAGTCCTCGACTTACAACAGTTCATTTAGTGACCATACAAAGTTACAACGGCACCAAAAAAAGTGACTTATGACCATTTTTCACACTTGCGACCTTTGCCTCAGCCCCGTGACCTTGTGATCAAAATTCAGATGCTTGGCAAGTGGTTCATACTTACGACCGTCGTGTCCCAAGGTCATGGGAAGGTCGTAAAATGGGGCAAAACGCACTTAACAAATGTCTCGCTTAACAACAGAAATGTTGGGCTCCATTGTAGTCATAAATCGGGGACTACCTGTACTGCTATTGCTCTTTTGTGCTTGATAAATATTTCCATTGTAATATTCCCAACTTTCTTTCCTTTCTAGAAATACAACGCTTAGGTTTAAACTTTCTGGGATCCTTGATATCAGAAAAGATCTTATGTACTGCTACTTTCTATGCCTTGGTATCTCCTTTGGTTTCGACGTTACGACGCTTTAAGGATGTTGTCGAAATTCAGGCTCAGGTATACACAAATGCAACACTGACCTGGGCAAGAAGATTCTTGGGGGAAACTTAAATTCAGATATTTGATTCCCCCCCCCCACACACTTTGTGTTTGAACCAAGAGCAACAAAGATGATTAGGGGACTGGAAAATAAAACATATATAAAGAAGGGTTGCTGGAATTGGGCATGTCTAGTTTAATGAAAAGAAGGACCAGGGGTGACAGGATAGCAGTCTTCCAATATCTCAGGGGTTGCCACAAAGAGCCAGCAGTGTGCGACAGCTGCCAAAAAAGCCAATGCAATCCCAAGCTGCATTAACAGAGGGACAGAGTCAAGATCAGGTGAAGTGTTAATACTACTTTATAATGCCTTGATAAGACCACACTTGGAATATTCCAGCCAGTTTTGGTCGCCACGATATAAAAAAGATGTTGAGACTCTGGAAAGAGTGCAGGGGAGAGTAACAAAGATGATTAGGGTTCTGGAGACTAAAACATATGAAGAACGGTTGCAGGAACTGGGTATGTCTAGTTTAATGAAAAGAAGGACTAGGGGTGACATGATAGCAGTCTTCCAATATCTCAGGGGCTGCCACAAAGAAGAGGGAGTCAAGCTATTCTCCAAAGCACCTGAGGGCAGGACAGGAAGCAACGGGTGGAAACTAATCAAGGAGAGAAGCAACCTGGAATTAAGGAGGAATTTCCTGACAAGGAGATCAATTAACCAGTGGAACGACTTGCCTCCAGAAGTTGGAATGCTCCAGCACTGGAGGATTTTAAGAAGAGATTTGTCTGAAATGGTATAGGT
>QLTV01003131.1:2715280-2731292 GCA_003457575.1 Thermophis baileyi | reverse complement strand
ATTCCATTCCATTCCATTCCATTCCATTCCATTCCATTCCATTCCTGATTCCATTCCATTTCTATTTAGCCTCAAACTCTCCATTCCGGGTTTATTAACGGTACATTTGAGCTGATGATACATGTTTATTGAATTACAGGGATTTCAAATGATTGCAACCATACTCGACTCCTCCCCTTGGTTTGCAAAGCTGCTCATACAGGAATCGTTCGAGACCTGCCTCTTCTACCAGCTCTCCGTGTGTTTTAATGAACAAAGAGATCAGCAGGTAATTCACAATTTCAGTGTGCAGAACTTACAACGGTTCATTTAGTGACCGTTCAGAGTTACGACGTGACTGAAAAAAAGCAACTTCTGAATATTTTTCCACCCTTATGACCGTTGCAGCATTTTCCCTTATGGTCACGTGAACAAAATTCGGATGCTTGGCCACCGACTCATATTTATGACGGTTGCAATGTCCAGGGGTCACGTGATCCCCTTTTGCGAACTTCTGACAAGCAAAATCAATGGGGAAGCTGGATTCACTGAACAGCCACGTTACTAATTTAACAACTGCAGTGATTCAATTAACAACCGTGGCGAGGAAGGTCGTAAAATGGGACAAAATTCACTCAACAACCGCCTCACTTAGCTGCAGAAATATTGGGCTCAATTGCGGTTGTAAGTCGAGGCCTACCCGTATTCTCCTTTGATTCCTTTGACTGGGTCTCAGCCCTTCAACTCATTTATTTTAACACTCCTGGGAAGAGAATCTTTAATTTATGCGAACATGCACCCAAGTTTCTTTCTTTTTTTATGTTAACATTTTTATTGAGGTATAGAGTAATACAAAATACAAAGTAAATAGGAAAGCAGTGGGGAAGGAAAGGGGAAGGAGAAGTGAGGAAAGATAAGAAAAAAAGAAAAAGAAGCGTTGACTTCCGACTCTCTCTGTTGCAGTAAAATAAGGCATTAACGTCAAATCACAACTTTTTGCTTTTTCCTAATAATATAAACAAGCCATTTCTATAAAGATCTATCAATCATCATCATCATCATTGAACGACCCCATAATCCCTTGCGGGGTGGAGTCTGGGCAAATGAATGGAGCTAGCAAGAGTGTTTACTGGCCAGATGCCCTTCCTGTCGCCAATGCGGAGTTTTGCAGATATATTCTCAGTGTGCCCAGAGAGAGAAATATCTGCCTCTACCTAGGATCGAGGGGACGCATTGGCTCAGTGGCTAAGACGCTGAGCTTGTCGATCAGAAAGGTCGGCAGTTTGGCGGTTCGAATCCCTAGCGCCGCATAACGGAGTGAGCTCCCGTTACTTGCCCCAGCTTCTGCCAACCTAGCAGTTCGAAAGCATGTAAAAATGCAAGTAGAAAAATGCAAGTGTAAAAATTGGTGGGAAGGTGTTTGGCGTTTAGTCATGCCGGCCACATGAACACGGAATCGTCATCAGACAGCGCTGGCTCTTCGGCTTAGAAACGGAGATGAGCACCACCCCCTAGAATCGGGAACGACTAGCACGTATGTGCGAGGGGAACCTTTACCTTTACCTTACCTAGGATCGAACTCACTGCCTCCTGATTGTGAGGCAAGAGCTCCACCTCTAGGCCACTGCACCACTCCATATAAAGATCTATCAATCTAATCAGTAAAACCCAAAGTCAGAGTTTTGTTCTTCTCCACAAAAAAGCACAAAGTTCAGAAGTGGTTTCCATGTGGGAACAAAAGTTCTTATGTTCAAAGTGGTCAACGTCCACCCAAGTTTCAATCCTCTTTTGTTCCCGTTCTAGTTTCAAAGTCTTTGTTGTAAGTGCTTTGCCAAAATAACCGAACACGATGACTTGAAAAACCTGATGCTGGAGAAGGCCTGTGAGGAATGCAACAGCGTTATGGCCGAATGTTTGCTGCTCCTGGGCGCCGACGTGAATACAAGCTCGAAGGAGAAGTCCTTAATTTACGAAGTACGCAAGTTAAAACCGCGGGCAGACAGGCTCAAGTGTAAAATTGCCTGGTTTTTAACGCATTGGTGTGAAATCTTTGTTCCTCTCCTTAAAATGGCAAGAACGACTTTAATCCAATGTATTCGGCAAGGTGGGATGGCTTCCCAAAGGTGCTTTCTTTTTTTCCAAGAGGCAACTGGACTTTCTGGTTTTGCTTTGAAGACGTTTCGCTTCTCATCCAAGAAGCTTCTTCGGCTCTGACCAGAGGGTGGGGAACGGAAGGAATTATATTCCTTGCAGACAGCTGGTCATTTGCATTCTTTTTAAAGAGTCGTTGAGGCCACTTGGAGGTTTATCTGTTTCATCACAGATTAAAAAAGCACCTTTGGGACAACTGTGGCCTCGATGACTGAGAATCTCCATAGACTTTTAGCTATGCACTTTGGGGTGAACACCCTTCGAATGCTGTGGGAGTAGGAACGGATTTCCAAGTGGCCTCAACGACTCTCTAAAACTCTTCTCCTCCTCCCCTTCCCCTCCTCTCTTTCCCCTTCCTGTTCCCATCCTCCTCCTTCTCCCTCTTCCTCCTCTTCCTCTTCCCCTTCCCCTTCCTCCTCCTCCTCCTCCTCCTCCCCCTTCCCCTCCTCCTTCCCCTTTTCCTTCTCCTTCCCATTCCCCTCCTCCCCCTCATAGGTATGTGAGAAAGGAAGCAACCCAAAAGTGGTCGAACTCCTGCTTAACAGTGGCGCCCGGGAACAAGACATTCGGAGCGCTTTAACAGTCAGCATCAAGAAAGGGGATAGCGAGATCATCAGTCTGCTTCTAAAAAAACTTTGCCTGGATGTGACCAACCGCAGCATTTGCCTGGGAGGATTCGGTATCGGGAGAATCGAACCTTCTTGGCTGATCCCCTTGTTTCCAAGCAGACTTGCATCTTTCCGGAAGCAAACCAGTATGTGTTCCAGGGATGCTAATCTTAAGATACGTGCAGTGGTGGGTTGCTCCCGGTTCGGACCGGTTCTTAAAACCGGTAGCGGCGGCGGCAGGAGGCTCCGCCCAACCGCCCGGGACACTTCTGCGCATGTGGAACCGGTAGTAAAGGGTTTTAGAACCCACTACTGGATATGCGTAGTTGTCAGGCGCAAATGATCGGACCCACTGGTGTAGAGTTCAAACTAGTACTTTGTTGTGGTCTGCCTATCATACAGGTACTCCTCGACTTACAACGGTTCATTTAGTGACCGTCCAAAGTTACAACGGCACGGAAAAAAGTCACTTATGACCGTTTTTCACACTTACGACCAGTGCAGCATCCCCATGGTCACGTCATTGACATTCGGATGCTTGACAACCGATTCACATTTATGACGGTTGCAGTGTCCCGGGGTCACGTGATCCCCTTTTTGCGACCTTCTGACAAGCAAAATCAACGGGGAAGCCAGATTCACTTAACAACCCTGTTACTAATTTAACAACTATAATGATTCACTTAACAAATTTGGCAAGAACATTGGGGCAAGACTCACTGAACAAATTTCTCACTTAACAGCATATATTTTGGGCTCAATTGTGGTCGTAAGTCGAGGACTACCTGTATTAGGACAAAATTCCATCGTTTTGCAGCTCTGCATTATTTTGAAACGGGTCATCAAAGCTTTCCAGTTGTTCTGAACTGGAAATCGAACTATGTAAACACCGCATGTATGTTCAAATTACTCATGGCTCTGAACACAGCCATTGTACGTAGTACCGCAGGGGTGTCAAACTGGATTCCTTCGAGGGCCGGATCAGCACTGTAGATGCCCTCTGCGGGCCAGGGGAGGAGGGGGGAGAGACAGGACGGACGCCCCCTGCAGCACTTTGCTAGGCAAAACGGGGTGCAGGGAGGCTGTGCGCGCTCCCCCCGTGGCCCGTTTTCAGCCTGGACGGCCTCCTGCAGCACTTTGCCACCCAAAACAGGGCATGGGGAGGCACCACAGGCCAGATCTAAGCACCCCACGGGCCGGATATGGCCCACGGGCCTTGAGTTTGACACCCCTGTAGTACCGGTATGTAGTCTGTCCAATATTTATGAAATAGTATTACTTTTCTTTCTTGCACATAAGATCCAAGTTCTCCGTTGGCCGTAATGGTCCTTCGATACCAGAGGACGAGTAGTTACGAAGATCAGTCAAGATCTGATATAAATAGCCAGAACGATGAAATGCAGAAGTTGGATGAATGGACGTTCTTACCTGACCCTTTAGTGGACAGTGTTTTCTCGTTGACTGACGACGTAGACAGCGAAGGTACGTGTGCTTAATGAAATGAACAGATTTTTCCCTATATTAATATATCAACACTAGTATATAAAAAGAACACGTTCCATTGGGTGTATGAACATGGGAGTGATGTGTGTATATCACAAGGGTGTGTGGGATTCTAACGTTTTCTACAGCACTTAAAAAAAAAATTAAATACCGTATTTTTCGAACTATAAGACGCACCGGTGTATAAGATGCACCAGGATTTCGAAGAGGTAGGTAAGAAAAAAATGTTTTTGCCTTCCCCCAGCCCCCAGGAGCACTCTGCAGGCCTCCCAAACCCTCTGCGCACCTTGTTTTTGCGAAAAATGGGCCTATTTTTTGCAAAAATGGGACACGGGGGCGGGGCTTCGGGAGGCCAAAAATGGCTGTATTCAGTGTATAAGATGCACCAACATTTCCACCCTCTTTGGGGGGGGGAAGGTGCGTCTTATACTCCGAAAAATACGGTATGTTATCTCTGCCTCCATTCCTCTAGTTGTAATGTGCAATGTTATAATAACCTAATCTGCTTTAGTCTGCATAATCTATGGATTATGGTCAGGGGTGGGTTCTAACTTACCTCGCTGCCGGTTCGCTTCCTCCCGCGCCGTGTGGCTGCGCCTTGGCGCACGCGCAAAGCGCGTGCACGCATGCGCAATGCAAAAAAATCAAAAAGAAATTTAAAAAAAACCCCACCCCAAAACAAGATGGCAACGCATGCGCAGTGCCGGAAACTCAGCTTCTGCGCATGCGCAGAAGAAAATAAAAAATTTTAAAAAAAATTTAAAAACTTTTTAAAAATTTTTTTAAAAAAAAGATGGCGGCGCCCACGGACCGGCACCGACTGAACCGGATCCATGACGTCATCGTGACGTCACCAGCGGGTCGCTACTGGTTCGGGCGAACCAGTCCGAACCGGGAAGAACCCACCTCTGATTATGATAAAGGGAGAACATATTATTGTTTTAATTAACTTCACTGCTTGGAAACTTGAAATTTGTAAGTCAGAAGTGGTGAGTATTGCATGAGAAGGACTGACTTAAACATCAAGTCATGAATTTACATTTTGTGCACTTATCTTATGTAGTCTGATGACCTTTAGTAGGAGCAAAGAAGCCCTAGTAAACTTTTAGTAAGCTACTTTACAGAAGGAGAGGTCAGGAGATGCAGCTGTTGCTCTATGTACATGTTACTTTTTAATTTTAACTATAGTTCTTGTTTGTTTAACATTAAATAATGTTAATGTGGCTTAACATTACATAGATGTACTATTTACTCTAAAAGTCTTCTTTAAAAGTTAAAAACTTTTTTTAAACCCTGCATATAACTGTAAGATTTAGGTATTATTCATGTTATGATGAGAGTTAATTTTATTTTTTATAAATAAATTGATTGAGGCTACCGTAGAGGTAGTCCTTGACTTACAACAATTCATTTAACGACCGTTCAAAGTTACAATGTCATTGAAAAAAGTGACTGATGACCGTTTTTCACACTTACGACCATTGCAGCATCTCCACAGTCACGTGATCAAAATTCAGATGATTGGCAACTGACTCATATTTATGACGGTCGCAGTGTCCCGGGGTCCCGTGATCCCCTTTTGCGACCTTCTGACGAGCAAAGTCAACGGGGAAGCCAGATTCACTTAACAGCCGTGTTACTAATTTACAAACTCGAGGGATTCACTTAACAACTGTGGGAGGAAAAGTTGTAAAATGGGACAAAACTCACTTAACAAATGTCTCACTTAGCAACGGAAAGTTTGGGCTCAGTTGTGGTCATAGGTTGAGGACTGCCTGTATATTCTTCGGTCGTATCATGCTACATTTCTGAGCGGCGTGGTGGCCTAGTGGTGAAGCTAATCGCCTCCGGTTCAGAAGGTTGAGAGTTCAATCCTAGGTAGTACAGATAATTTCTCCCCGGGCGCAAAGAAAAAAAAAATCTGCTGCGAACTCCACGTAGGCGTCAGGAAGGGCATCCGGCCAGTAAATGCTCAGCTCTATCCAGTCGCCCCGACTCTACCCCAAATTACTTAAGAGAGATGAAAGTCGTAAAAGGGGAGAGTATCATGCTACATTTCTGACATCTGGATTGTTACTAGTTGGAGTTTGGTGTCTTTGCGTGTCTTTAGTTTCTTTTTCACTTCCCTGTTTTATACATATATGTGTAATTTATTTTAATCGATTGTTTTCTTTTTGCCTCAGGGAGTGAAAGCTCATTTATGGTGAGGCAGAAATCTTACTCTGTGGCAGCTTCCGACCTCCAGAAACCTCTTCAGACTTATACTCCTCCGCTACAAAGACATTCCAAGTCTGTGGTGAGACCAATAGTTCAATCGGGTTCCAGTTGTACAAGTGTCCTCATTTAACGACGATCATTTCAGCCTCCATTCAAAGTTACAATGGCTCTATGACCCCAGTGACTTCAGGGCACTGCGACCGTCATAAATATGAACCAGTTGCCAAGCGTCTCAATTTAGATCACGTGTCCACGGGGAGGCTGCAACGGTCGTAAGTGTGAAAAACGGTCCCAAGTCGCTTTTTTCTCGAATGCTGTTGTAACTTCGAACGGTCACTAAATGAACTGTCGTAAGTCGAGGACAACCTATATTTAGCCACGTCTTTCTTTTATCAGTAGTGTCTATTTTACTTGGACAGGGAAAAATAAATCACTCAGCTAAATTAGATTAGCACTCTTTGCGAGCAAGGAATTGTGTCTTGAATGTAGAATATCCTTAAAGAATAGAATAGAATGGAATAGAATAGAATAGAATAGAATAGAATAGAATAGAATAGAATAGAATAGAATAGAATAGAATAGAATAGAATATTGGAATGAAAGAATGGAATGGAATGGAATGGAATGGAATGGAATGGAATGGAATGGAATGGAATAGAATAGAATAGAATAGAATAGAATAGAATAGAATAGAATAGAATAGAATAGAATAGAATAGAATAGAATAGAATAGAATAGAATAGAATAGCAGAGTTGGAAGGGACCTTAGAGGTCTTCTAGTCCAACCCCCTGCTCAGGCAGGAAACCCTACACCACTTCAGACCAATGGTTATCCAATCTCTTCTTAAAGACTTCCAGTATTGGAGCATTCACAACTTCTGGAGGCAAGTTGTTCCACTGATTAATTGTTCTAACTATTCGAACTAAAATATTCGGATGTCCAGATTTTTTTATTTTTTGGCCTTTTTTCAGGGGGCTGGCTCACCTTACGAACCGCTAAAGAACCAAAGAAGAAAAAACATGTTTTCTGAAGAATTGAAAAGTAAGTAAAAAGTTATAATAGATTTTAAAGTTTAGATTTTAAAGTATCTTATCAAAGCGTACCTGATCGAAAATAGTTAAAAACAAAATGAAGCTATAATGGCGCAGAATACTGTAATATAAGCAAGATTGTTAATAGTGTCACTATTATTGGGTTGATACCAGTTTGATGTGGGTGTATTGTGGGGTTTGAACCCACGTACAGGTAGTCCTTGACTTAGAACAGTTCATTGAGTGACCGGAGTTACAACGGCACTGAAAAAAAGTGAGTTATGACCATTTTTCACACTTATGACCGTTACAGCATCCCCATAGTCATGTGATTTACATTCAGATGCTTAGCAACTGGTTCATACTTACGACGGTCGCAGTGTCCCAGGATCACGTGATCCCCTTTTGCGACCTTCTGACGAGCAAAGTCAATGGGGAAGCCAGATTCACTTAACCATGTTCCTAATTTAACAACGGCAGTGATTCACTTGACAAATGTGGCAAGAAAGGTCGTAAAATGGGGCAAAACTCACTTAACAAATTTCTCACTTAGTAACATAAATTCTGGGCTCGGTTGCGGTCGTAAGTCGAGGATTACCTATACTGTGGTTTGCATACTATAATTTAGCTTGTTTGCTTCTTAATCTCTTTATTTCTTAGTCCCACGTGCAAATATTTAAATGCGTGAAAGGGTTACCTATTCTCACTACAGGTAGTCCTCGACTTACAACAGTTCATTTAGTGACTGTTCGAAGTTACAATGATACTGGAAAAAGTGACTTATGACTGAAATCTACTTACCTTCCCTACCGGTTCGGCAGAACGCTTTGTGCATGCGCAGAGGGTTAAAAACAGGAAAATGGCGACGTCCGGGCGGGTGGGTGGAGCCTTGCGCTGCCGCTGCTACCGGTTCTCCGTACCACCGGCGGCCGCCGCTACCGGTACGCCCGGACCGGGCCGAACCGGTAGCATTTCACCCCTGCTTACGACCGTTTTTCACACTTAATGACCATTGCAGCATTGCTATGGTCACGTGATCGAAATTCAGACACCTGGCAACCGACTCATATTTATGACGGTCGCTGTGTCCGGGGGTGTGTGTCATGTGATCACTTTGTGACCTTCCGACAAGCAACGTCAATGCGGAAGCAGGATTCACTTAACAACCGGGTTACTAACTTAACAACGGCAGTGATTCACTAAGCAACGGTGGCAAGAAAGGTCGTAAAATGAGGCAGAATTCACTTAACAGGTGACTCACTTAACAACAGAAATGTTGGGCTCAATTATGGTCGTAAGTCAAGGACTACCTGTATTTTTAGACAACGGTTAGACTTCTGCATTACTAAACTTTTTGAGACATTTAATCCAAAAGTTTTTAAGTGTTTGGGACAGCTAAGCCAAAAATCCATGAAACCAATGCAACAGATCGCTACCTCAGAATTACAGGGTTCTTACAGAGTTCTATGTGTATATAGAATATATATACACATAGAACCCTGTAATTCTGAGGTAGCGAGATGTTGCTAACGAAATTGATTTTTTATTTTATTTTAAATTAGAAGGCACATCTGTATTCCAATCCAACATGAAGAGCTCGGACAGTTTCCCTTCACCGGTCTCTGACAGAGAATATATTAAATCCCTCGATTTGTCCTCAAATGAGCTGGAGAACATAGATCTCATCGGTCAAAGTCTTTGCTTAATTACTCATTTTGAACACCTTGACAAATTAGAACTGCATCACAACCAGCTGTCGTGCGTTCCGAAGCAACTCTGTGAGGTGAGTCTCTCAGAAGAGAAGGACGAAGGAATCTGAAAACACTGGATTTCAGTCCTGAAAGAAGTTAAGACGCAACCTGGAACAACTTTTCACTAGTCCCATTACCGTAGTTGCGTGACTCGTTACTTTAACAACATGGTTTCTAAGGAGGCTGCCGTTATGTAGTTATGGATTATGTTCACATTGGAAGGTGGTTCATCTCCAAACTTGGATTAAACCATTTGAAAGAATGTGAAAAATGAGACGTGTGGTTAAAGTCACTTTGCAAAAATCGAGAGGACAAGGGGAAAATAATCTTAAAGTTTGTGTTGGTTTCTTCTAGAATGGGATAAACTATTACTAAAAGTTCGTATTTTATTAGGTACAATTAAAGCTGCAAAATATCTTTATAGAACAGAAACAATTCTAGATAACATCATTTTTATAGAAACAGAAAAACTAATGGCAAAAAAGACCTAGTGGTCATTTGAGTCTGCCCTTTGAACTTTTTTTTCTTGTTGTTTTTCTTTTTAATTTATTACTTTTAAATTAGTATTATTATTGTGGTGGTGGTTATTGTTATTGTTATTATTATTATATAAATTATTATTTTCTTTTCTATTTTTGTCAGATGAGAGATGTGTGTTTATCCCAAGCACATGTCCATCATCCGATAAAAAAAATAAAAATAAAAATGATTATAGAGAAATAAAATTTATATGTTAGTAAGTGGCGCGGTGGCCTAGAAGTGAAGATGCTCGCCTCCCACTCAGAAGGTTGAGAGTTCAATCTTAGGCAGCGACAGATGTTTCTCTATCAGGGTGCAAAGTGAAAATAATTGCTGTGAACTCCACATAGGCATCAGGAAGGGCATCCGGCCAGTAAATGCTCAGCTCCATTCATTTGCCCCAACTCCACCCCGAATGAAGGGATTACAGAGTTGTAAAAAGAAAAAAAAATATGTTAGTAATATTTGTAATAAAGTCTGTGTCCCATTAAAGAGTCAGGCTTATTTGTGTAGTATTGTTTTCCCTAATTTTAAGGGCTTTGTCTACATTCAGGTGATGGCAAATCATTTTTTTTTTTGCTCCTTTCTGATTTATTAGTTACATTTTATTATATACATTGCAAGGGCTTCTCTCCCCTTAACAGTCTATAATCAAAATGATATAAAATTAAATAAAAAAAACTAAGTTGTATTGAATTCCAAATGATTAGTTTTTAGCTGACATAATGGGTAATTTGTAGAACCTGGACTGGGAAGAGATAAAAAAATTTTTTTGGGAGGGAGTGTCGATGAACAATCTGAAATTTCATGAAGGATTCAATGAATTGAAGAGTTTGGGGACCTTTAGGTGCTCCATCATTGGAGGTTTTCAAAAATTGACTGGGCAACCATTTGACTGGGGTGATATAAAGCTCCTGCTTTGAGCAGGGGGTTGGACTAGAAGACCTCAGAGGTCCCTTCCAGCCCTAGGATTTTATGTTTTGTGTTCTATCCAAGTCTCACTAGGCCAGGGGTTGGCAACCTTAAACACTCATAGAGCCATTTGGACCCGTTTCCCACAGAAAACACCGGGAGCCACAAAACCCTTCCCGTGCCTATTTCCTGAGCAGCCACAGAACTAGCATATGTAGTTTCTTCTGTACTTTCTTCTGAAACTTTTCTTTTCTTGGATTTATCCATGGTTGGCCTACTGGAGCTCGAAAAGCTCAATAAATCGCGTGCTGGCGGGTATCACACATTGGCAGTTGTGACGCATATTTTGAGCGACGGAGCCGCAGCAGAGGGATGAAAGAGCCACATGCGGCTCCGGAGCCACGGGTTGCTGACTCCTGCACTAGGCTAAAGTAAAACTGAGTTATGATACAAACTGGGGAATCTGTTTATGTTTATTATAGGAGTTCCTTGAGAGAATTGTTACGATTTTTTGCATTTTTCCAGATAGATAGATCTCTTTTAAGAGAGCCCTTCAATAAGCTACTTTTTGTATCACCTTACCCGTGTATTTACCATACCATAATTTATTAAATAGGCTTATTTGTCATAACTTTTTTCTTTTAGACCATGAAATGTTTGACTTATCTGGACCTCCACAGCAACCGTTTGAAGTCTTTCCCGCAATATCTCTTGGAAATGCCTCAGATCGTTCACCTCGACGTTTCGCGAAATGAAATTGGACCTACCTTATGTTTCAGTCCAACAATCACCTGTCCAACTCTAAAATTACTCAATTTGTCATACAACCAACTGTTGGGCATCCCTAGATATCTTGGCAATATTCTCATCAAGCTGGAACATCTCATTTTGGAAGGGTGAGAACGTAAACTGGGTTTTTATTCTATACTTCTCTCCAGCGTTGATATGAGTAGGGAAAGGCAAGATGAGGAAAATAGGGAATTAAGGCCCAACTTTCACAACCAACCTTCAGGAAAGCTGTGATTAACCATGTCTGTAACACTGCCAGGAAAACCACATGGTTGGGTTCATGTCGTCATCAGAAGCTGAGGTTGACTTGAATATGGGTACTCCTCGACTTACGACCGTAATGGAGCCCAAAATTTCTGTTGTTAAGTGAGACATTGGTTAAATGAGTTTTGCCCCATTTAACAACCTTTCTTGCCACAGTTGTTAAGGGAATCACTGCTGTTGTTAAGTCAGGAACACGGTTGTTAAGTGAATCTGGTTTCTGCATTTACTTGGTGGTCAGAAGGTTGCAAAATGGGATCACGTGACCCCGGGACGCTGCCACCGCCATAAATATGAGTCAGTTGCCAAGTGTCTGAATTTTGATCATGTGACCGTGGAAATGTTGCTACATTCGTAAGTGTGAAAAACAGTCATAAGTCACTTTTTTCAGTGCCGTCGTAACTTTGGACGGCCACTAAATGAATTGTTGTAAATCGAGGACTAACTTGTATAGGAGAAAAGATCCGCAGGATGGTATTTATATTTTGGTGGGATTTTACGGAGTGGGATTTTAAATGTCGTAAGCCGTCTGGAATCACCTACGCGTGAGTTGGGTCACCATATAAATTGTTCTAATAAGTACAATAAATAAATTGAGCAATCAACAATGGGCCTGTAGCAAGGCAGCTGTTTTATGTGACCTTTGCCGTAGTGCTGTTTTTTCTTTTCTTTCTTTCTCCTAGTAACAGACTTTCAACGTTAGTCGCGCGAACCAGTTTGAAAGAACTGAAAAGTTTAAACATTAGCAAGAACGACATATCGTACCTGGATTCCGAATTTCTGCAGGACTGTTTGAAATTGGAAATACTCAATGCAGCAGTAAATAGAATTTGTGAGTATGTAGTATTAGACGGAGCGGTGTTAGGAATGGAAGCGAATAAAATTACATTGAAAAAACAGGCAGACCTCAACACGTTGCTGATACCATATTAATAATAGAATAAGAGAGTTGGAAGGGACCTTGGAGGTCTTCTAGTCCAACCCCTTGCTCAAGCAGGAAACTCTATACCATTTCAGACAAATGGATGTCCGATCTCTTCTTAAAAGCCTCCAGTGATGGAGCATTCACAACTTCTGGAGGCAAGTTGTTCTACTGGTTAATTGTTCTCCCTGTCAGGAAATTTCTCCTTAGTTCTAGGTTGGTTCTCATCTTGATTAGTTTCCATCCGTTGCTTCTTGTTCTGCCTTCAGGTGCTTTGGAGAATAGGTTAACCCCCCTCTTCTTTGTGGCAGCCCCTCAAATGTTAGAACACTGCTATCATGTCACCCCTAGTCCTTCTTTTCATTAAACTAGACATGCCCAATTCTTGCAACCGTTTTTCATATGTTTTAGTCTCCAGTCCCCTAATCATCTTGGTTGCTTTTTCTCTGCGCTCTTTCCAGAGTCTCAACACTTCCCAAAATTTGGATTGCTAAGCAATACCGTTATGAAATAAGCTTTGTCCCATTTTACAGCCTTTCTTTGCCACGGCTGTTAAGTGAATCATTGTTGAGTTAGTAATACAGTCATTAATTGAATTTGGTTTTCCCCTTTGCTTGTTAGAAGGTCGCAAAAGGGGATCACCTGACCCTGGGACACTGCGACTGTCATAAATACGACAATGGTCGTAAGTGTGAGAAACGGTCATGAGTCAGTTTTTCCAGTGCCATTGGAACTCCGAACGGTCACTAAACAAATTGTTGAGGACTACATGTATAGGATATCTGTTTGATAACTGTGTTGTTTAGTTGTCTTAGGACTAAATGATTTTCCAAACCGATTAAATAACGCGTTTATTTCTCTGTGTTTTAGATACCATAAAGAACTTGTCTTGTAGCATAACTACATTGAAACTATCTCAGAATGCTTTTTTCACTGTTCCAGAGGCAATTCTTCTTCTACCACAGTAAGTTACTAGGACATGTACATTAAAATTTGCATCTCCTGTTCTTCTACTGATTCGGGGGGACTTCCGGTAATCCCAAAAGTCTATTGCAGGGGTCTCCAACCTTTCTGACTTTACGGACTGGCGGGGGGGGGAGAGGGGATGGAGGCATGCCCGCTACGCGCATGCTCACCTACTGATTTTGCGGCCCGGTTCTGAACAGGCCGCAGCCCGGGGGTTGGGGATCCCTGATCTATTGCATTCATTGTTTGGGGAAAAAACATGCCTGTTGGGTTTCTTGTTTCTAATGAAAGATTTCTAACCAATATCCTTTTGTTTGGAAGCTTTTTTTAATCCATAACCCCCCCCAATGCATTGAGTTGGTTCTGAACGGTTTTGTTGTAGCCTATTGGCCGCTGGCCCCTCCAGCAGCCGAATCAGAGGAGGAGGAGGAGGCGTGGGAGTCAAGGTCAGCATCAAGGCAACCTGAGAGCTCCGAGGCGGAAGAGGAAATGGAGCTGTCAGAGAGAGAGAGAGAGAGAGAGAGACAGAGGCGGAGCCTGGGCCGTCCGTCAGCCCTCAGATAGAGAGTCAACAGCCCCCAGGTCTGGAGGTGGCTAATGAGGAAGAGGAGGAACAGCTGGGTCCAGTGCCTGATGTGCAGATGCGCAGAAGGCAGAGGAGAGAAGAGCAGTGGAAATCTGTGGGCCAATCCTTGGGACAGAAGAGCCACCGCTGCTAGCGAAGCCCCCCCTAGCTCTGGGGACAAAAGGCAGGGGGCGGAGATGAATAGATGTGGCAGACAACTATTCATCTCCCTGGCAGACGGACTTGTTAGCCTGCGGTGAGAAAGAAACTTTTTACTGGGGCTGCTGGCGCTCCTAATAAAGGAATCATTGCTTCAGCTACAGAGGGTTTGTCGTGTTTGGGGAGCTGGGTCACAACAAGTTTATTATTAATGGGGGGGCCAATGATTATAAAACCATATATTTTGTTTGGGGGAACATTTAGCAGGTTGAATATTGGATCTGCCCCAGGGGTGAAATGCTCCCGGTTCGGGCGTGCCTGTGGGTCGCCGGACAGCGGGTAGCGACGGAAGCGGGAGACTTCGCCCACCCGCCCGGACGCCGCCATTTGGGTTCTTTTACCCTTTGCGCATGCGCAAAGCGTTGTGCATGCGCAGAGGGTAAAAGAACCCAAATGATGGCGTCCGGGCGGGTGGGCGAAGTCTCCCGCTTCCGTCGCTACCCGCTGTCCGGCGACCCGCAGGCACGCCCGAACCGGGAGCATTTCACCCCTGATCTGCCCCCACCTTTTCTTGTCCATCTACAATATAACCTTGGGTATAGCATAGAAAGTTAAATATAGCTGTTTTTCTTAAGCAAAGTTGCTATACTCTTAATAATCTGAATTCCTTATGACAGTGTTACTTTGAGCTGAGAGCTGCCCGTGGCTTTTTAAACCTTGCTTTTTATCTGAGCAATTGCTATTTTTCCAAAGAGGCTGAATCTTTAAACTGTCATAATAACTGTTCTGGAAATTACATTTTATGCAGAGTTCTTAAGAGACCCTTGTCCTTTCGAATCTGGACAGAATCTCCGAAAGATTCTAACTGGTATCTGGCAATCTTAGGAAAATAGAAACAAAATTGGATAGGTACTTGCAATATCAGATAGCAAAGAATAACTAAGAAGCATGTATTCCCAAATGAACATTCATTATAAATAGAGAACATTCATTATAAATATTTATATTTATAATATAGGCAGGTATATATATACACACATACACATACATACATGCTATAAATATATATATATGGATATATATGTGTGTGTGTGTGTGTGTGTGTGTGTGTGTGTGTGTATGTTTTTTTCCTGTTAAATCACCTGTTATACCCAAATATGGGAGGGAGCATACTGCTTCCTTTTGCCTTTCGGCCCCCCCATTTCAGGGGCCATCCAGGCAGTTACTTACAACGACAGGCTGTTATTTTCTATGTGTCACATATTTTTACTCCCTTTATTTATTTATTTATCAGTAAAAATATGTGACACATATATAAACCCCTGGAGGGGCCGAAAGGCAAAAAGGAAGCAGTATGCTCCCTCCCATATTTGGGTATACCAGGTGATTTAACGGGGGGAAAAACATATATATATATGTATGTATATATGTATATATGTATATATGTATATATGTATATATGTATATATGTATATATGTATATATGTATATATGTATATATGTATGTATGTATGTATATATATATATATATGTTTTTTGAGGTTTTCGCGGGTATTTGTATGTAGGTCTGTGGTTATTTGGGTTTTCTCCCGCGTGAAGTTGGAGATGTCATTGCAACGTTTCGACGAAGTCTCATTCGTCATCTTCAGGCTGATTATCAGGCTTGTGTCTTCAGCCT
>QLTV01003131.1:2691210-2707369 GCA_003457575.1 Thermophis baileyi | reverse complement strand
GGAAGGAAGGAAGGAAGGAAGGAAGGAAGGAAGGAAGGAAGGAAGGAAGGAAGGAAGGAAGGAAGGAAGGAAGGAAGGAGTAGCAATAGCCCCTTCCCAGAGCTTTACAGCCCTCTCTAAGCGGTTTAGAGTCAGCCTATTGCCCCCAACAATCTGGGTCCTCATTTTACCGACCTCGGAAGGATGGAAGGCTGAGTCAACCTTGAGCCGGTCAGGATCGAACTCCTGGCAGTGAGCAGAGTCAGCCTGCAATACTGCATTCTAACCACTGCGCCAACCATAATTAAATGGTTGATACGTTCTACGAAAGCTGCACGTTCTCAGGAATTTTTGCATCCAATCTTGCTTGATTAGCAATCAGGGAAGTTACTGCTTAATGTTAAGTGCGATACTTTAACGTAAATATGGATTTGTCTATGGAGATTCTCAGTCATCCCGGTCATGGTTGTCCCAAAGGTGCTTTTTCAAGAGGCAACTGGACTTTCTTGGATGAGAAGCGAAACGTCTTCAAAGAAAAACCAAGAAGTCCATTTGCCTCCTGAAAAAGCACCTTTGGGACAAATATGGATTTAGTTTTTCCCCACATGGTTCAAAGAAGATATTTATACAATGGCTGGGTTCATCCACCCTGGAACTAAGGAGAAATTTCTTGACAGTGAGAACAATTAATCAGTGGAACGGCTTTTCTTCAGAAGTTGTGGGTGCTCCATCACTGGAGGCTTTTAAGAAGAGACCGGACAGCCATTTGTCTGAAATTGTCTAGGGTTTCCTGCCTGAGCAGGGGGTTGGACTAGAAGACCTCCAAGGTCCCTTCCAACTCTTGTTATTCTGTTATCACCGCAGAAGATATGATTTATCTAGCAACTGCTTATTAACTAAGGTACAGTCAACCAGATTCACCGCAAAAGCCATGAATCATAGTTTACAAGACACAATAGCTCAGGGGTGTCAAACTCAAGAGACGTATCCAACCCGTGGGGTACTTTAATCTGGCCCGCGGGGCCGGCCTGGAAATATCAAAGGACCAGCCCACGGTGCCTCTGCCAGCCAAAACGGGCAGTGGGGGCGTCCCCCGCGAGGCCCGTTTTCGGCCTCCCTGGCCTCCAGCAGCACTGTGCCAGCCATAAACGGGCTGCGCCCCATTTTGGCCGGCAGGGTGCTGCAGGAGGTGTCTGTACCATCTGCCCCCCCTGCTTTCCCCTCACCCCCGCCGGCCTGCAGAGGAGAACTACAATGCTGATATGGCCCTCGAAGAAATCCAGTTTGATACCCCTGCAATAGCTGGATTTGCATGGCACCCTAAACCAAAATGAAACAAGCCACCTTGTGGCTTACTTCGAATGCCTGCTCCTTCTCAATGGCTCAGTCTTTTCAATATTCAGGAAGGCAGAGGGTTTTCAAGAAGAGTTTGGACAACCATTTGTCCGGGATAGTATAGGGTTTCCCGCTTAAGCAGGGGGGTTGGACTAGAAGACCTCCAAGGTCCCTTCCAACCCTGTTATTCTAAGTTCGAGACTGGCCCAAACTGCAATCCACATTTCAGGAGAAATTATTGACTGTAGGAAAGTACAATTCATCCCTAAGGTATTCATCGAAATATTTGAACATTCATTTATTCATTTATTTATTTATTCATTCATTCATTCATTCATTCATTCATTCATTCATTCATTCATTCATTCATTCATTCATCCATCCATCCTGCAGATCAGAGACCAGCCCGTGATTGGTCAGTTAATTCCAGACAGCTACTTAGAACTTGAGAAGAGCATTCTAGAAATACGCAAAACATTGCCGGCTGAATTCCCCGTGATTGGCCAGAATCAGCTTTATGAATTGGTGCAAGAAAAGCAGCTGCAATTGGATGAAAACGAGCTTCCTCACGCTGTGCATTTTCTGAACGAATCAGGTAAAAATATTTTTGGACCGTGATAGTCAGTGGGTCCGCCATTCCTTTTTTCATTTAACAAAAAAGTTACGCTAAGTTGGGCAGTTTGCTTATTTATTCAATTGTTGTCCTGCTTTTATTACTTGATAAGGAGGCCAACAAACCCAATAGTTGTGCATACAGTTTTGGTCACCACACTATAAAAAAGATGTTGAGTCTCTAGAAAAAGTGCAGAGGAGAGCAACTAGGATGATTAGGGGACTGGAGACTAAAACATATGAAGAACAGTTACAGGAACTGGGCATGGCTAGTCTAGTGAAGAGAAGGACCAGGGGAGACATGATAGCAGTCTTCCAATATTTGAGGGGCTGCCACAGAGAGGAGGGGGTCAAGCTATTTTCCAAAGCACCCGAAGGCCAGACAAGGAATAATGGATGGAAACTGAACAAGGAGAGATTCAACCTAGAAATAAGAAGGAACTTTCTGACAGTGAGAGCAATCAACCAATGGAACAGAAGTTGCCTTCAGAAGTTGTGGGAGCTTCATCACTGGAAGCTTTTAAGAAGAGGCAGGACTGCCCTCTGTCAGAAATGGTGTAGGGCTGTGATGGCGAACCTATGGCACGTGTGCCACAGGTGGCACGCAGAGCCCTCTCTGCGGGCACGCGAGCTGTCGCCCAGCTCAGCTCCACCGCGCATGTGCGTGCGCCTCCCACCGGCCAGCTGATTTTCGGGTATCTGCTGCGCATGCGTGCAGGGTGGGACTCATGTGGGAGATGCGCGCACATGTGCGGGGGGTGAGGGGTCGCAAGGGGGGGTCACGCATGTATGCATGGGGGCGGGGAGGGGTGTCGCGTGTGCATTGCATTATGGGTGCTGGCACGCATGTGCATGTGCTGTCGCGCGCGCGTTTTCGGCATGCGATGAGAAAAAGGTTAGCCATCACTGGTGTAGGGTCTCCTGCTTGGGCGGAGGATTGGACTACATGACCTACAAGGTCCCTTCCAACTCTCTATTCCAGTGATGGCGAACCTTTTTTTGCTCGGGTGCCAAAAGGGCGCGCACGCGTGCGCGACAGCACATGCGCACGCCCATAATGCAATGCCCTCCCCCCCGCGTATGCACGCACAACCCCCCCGCGCTGGCCCCCCTCACATGCGCGGACTCACTGAAGCTTCCGGAGCATGTGGATGGCCATTCCATTCCATTCCATTCCATTCCATCCCATCCCATCCCATCCCATCCCATCCCATCCCATCCCATCCCATCCCATCCCATCCCATCCTATCCTATCCTTCCTTCTCCCATTTTCCCAACAACAACCACCCTGTGAGGTGGGTTGGGCTGAGAAAGGGATGGGATCCTCCACTGAAGAAAGGATAATGAATTTTAAAGTACAGGCAGTCCTTGACTTACGACAGTTCATTTAGTGACCGTTCAAAGTTACAACAGCACTGAAAAAAGTGACTTGTTACGACCGTTTTTCACACTTAACAACGGTTGCAGCATCCTCCCATGGTCGGAATCTTGGAAACTGACTCATCTTCATGACGGTCGCAGTGACCCGGGGTTGTGTGATCCCCTTTTGCGACCTTCTGACAAGCAACGTCAACGGGGAAGCCAGATTCACTTAACAACCGTGTGACTAATGACTGCAGTGATTCACTTAACAACTGAGGGAAGAAAGGTCGTAAAATGGGGCAAAGCAAATGTCTCACTTAGCAGCAGAAACTTTGGGCTCAATCGTGGTCGTAAGTCGAGGACTACCTGCAATAAACCGTACTATTGTTAAAATGTTCCGTACACACTGATGTATACTAAGTGGACTATTTTTTTTAATTTAGGTGTCCTGCTCCACTTTCAAGATCCAGCACTTCAGCTCAGAAATTTCTATTTTGTCGATCCCAAATGGCTGTGCAAAATCATAGCCCAGGTCAGTCTCAAATGCGGTTCCAAACCAGGTTTTCTGGATTGCCCCATTTTTTTTTTATTTTCCCTTTTTTGCCTCTGAATGGTTAGTTCTCTCTTATCTTCCAGGCCTGAGAATTTTTTCTATATGATATTTAGTTTATTTGAGGAAAGTTAAAATACAAAACACCAAAATACAGAGAGTGCACGACTTACAATGGTTCATTTAGGGACTGTTCAAAGTTACAATGGCACTGAAAAAGTGACTCATGACTATATTTTTCACACTTACGACCTTTGCAGCATCCCCAGGGTTACGTGGTCAAAATTCAGACACTTGGCAACCGGTTCATATTTATGACGGTTGCAGTGTCCCGGGGTCACGTGACCCCTTTTTGCGACCTTGTGACAAGCAGAGTCCACGGGGAAGCCAGATTCACTTAACAACCGGGTTACTAACTTGTCAGCTGCAGTGATTCACTTAACAACGGAGGCAGAAAGGTCATAAAATGGGGTAAAAATCACTTAACAACTGTCTCACTTAACAATGGAGATTTTAGGCTGAATTGTGATTATAAATCGAGGAGGGGGTTGGACTAGAAGCAGGGGGTTGGACTAGAAGACCTCCAAGGTCCCTTCCAACTCTGTTATTCTATTCTATTAATGTTGACTATATGAAAAAAAAGAAAAAAAAAGAAAAGAAGAAAAAATTCAACAAAGACATTAAAAAAAATGTCTTAGGGAAAAAAAAAGACTAACACATATACACATAACAGCCTCCCTAGTTCAACGTTGATTAATATAATACAACAGCATTAATTTCCTACCCCTTATAAAACAGGCTAAAAGAATTTTAAACTACTCAACTATTAAACTGGTTACAAGTTATTAGCCTGTCATCTATATACAAAATAGTTAACCGGGAAAACAATAGTAAGGATGTTGTATAAAGGTATAAAAATAATAAAAAATTATTAAAATAAGGCTTGAGATTTTTTTTTCAATAGCTTTTCATTTAAGTTCTTGATAGGAGAGGAATAATACTGCTTTGTGTGTAACAGTTTTGTATGTGACGTTATGATTGTATCTTATGATTTATCACTTTTATGATTTATCACTTTGTTACTTGCATGTACACTGAGAGCTTACGCACCAGAGACAAATTCCTTGTCTCACTTGGCCAATAATTCCAATCACACTTGGCCAATAAAGAATATTCTTCTGATTTTTATTTGAAAACAAATTTGAAAGCAAAAAAGCTTGGCGTGTGGCATGATTTTTAAACTAAGCAAATCATAGTGAGGTTTGTGAGATGGATTTCTCTTCCGTAGATCTTTACGGTGAAAGTGGATGGCTTTACCAAATATCCCAAAGGGATCATAAAACGTTCAGATGTGGAAAACTCCCTGCTAAAGAACAGTAAATTTCCTGAGATTTGCAAGTGCCAATACTTCAAGCTTCTAGAGAAATTCCAGATTGCTTTGCCGTTAGGAGAAGATCAACTGCTTATTCCGAGCAGGTAATCAAAAATTAAAATGGATTGTTACAAGGGCATTTGCCGGGAGAGGGAAAATGTGGGGAGCAAGTAACATCTCATACATTATGACTTAGAGAGGATGTGAATCAGAGGTGGTATTCTTAGCCGGTTCGGACTGGTTCGCCCGAACTGGTAGTGGCGACCTGCGGGTGGGCCCACCCCGCCCACCCCGCCCACCCGCCCTGGCGCTATGCCGTCCTATTTAGGCACGTTTTCAAGCCACGCGCATGTGTGCAAGCCGTACGCATGAGCAAAGCGCGTGCACGGAAGGCCGTGTGCATGTGTGGACAGGGCGCGTGCGAGCGAAGCGCGTGCGCTCACATTTGCAAACTGGTAGGGAAAGTAAGTGAATACCACCCCCTGATGTGAATTATTAAATTTGCAGGTCTTTGGTGCTTCTGAACTTGGTTGTTTTCTTGTAGACGTTTCACGACCCGACTAGGTAACATCATCAGTGCTTGAAGGGAGTGAGGCTTACTCTCATTTTATATACCACTGAATTTCCCTGTCAGTGTTGCTGGGAATGGTCTTGGTGATTCCTTACTATTGTTTACTGTCAGTTTATTTGTCCGAGTTGGTAGTTCCTTGCCTTCTTTGCTTCTTGATTGTTGGAAAAGAAACAAAATTCTAAAATACCTGCTCACCAACAATCAATACACAGAGGAGCAAAGATTAACCCTAAGATTAACATGAGACCAACAATTGATGCAAACAATACAAACCTCACTTCCTACTAGCACTGATAATGTTATCTAGTTTGGTCATGAAACATCTGCCAGAAATCCACCAAGCTCAGAGAGCGCCAAGGAACCCCCAGTTCAACCCTGAACTACAAATATTCTCCTTTATCGGTATGTTGGTAACCATTTGCTTTTTTAAAATCATAATACATGAAATGGCTATCCGCAATAGGTAAAAATCTAGATTGGAAATTTTAGGTTTCCACTGGCGAGGGAGTCAAGAGAGGAATAAGCCTAGAGTTATTACATTGCCACAAGTTCAATTCAACCCTGAGCTACAAATATTCTCTTCTATTATTTAATTTGTATCAGGGGTCACCGAAGCAAATTTATGCATTTGCTACCATTTGTGCAATGATCCCAAAGTACACAATAAACCACAGGGACTTCTTAGGGGTGCTTGCTCATTGTTATAAAGTCAGCCAATAATTATAACTCAAAGAAGATACTTTCTACCTTTTGACTGTCACCCCATTGCCAATTTGGGGAATGAAAAATTCAAAAAAGTGGAAAATACTGTAGTTTTCGGAGTATAAGACGCACCTTTTTCCCCCCTAAAAGAGGGTGTAAATGTTGGTGCGTCTTATACACTGAATACAGCCATTTTTGGCCTCCCGAAGCCCCGCCCCTGCATCCCATTTTTGCAAAAAATGGGCCCATTTTTTGCAAAAATGGGGTGTGCAGAGGGTTTGGGAGGCCTGCAGAGTGCTTCTGGGGGCTGGGGAAAGGCAAAAACGCCCCCATTTTTGTGAAAAATGGCCCATTTTTTTACCCGTTTTTCACAAAAACGGGTGTTTTTGCCTTCCCCCAGCCCCCGGGAGCACTCTGCAGGCCTCCCAAATCCTCTGCACACCCAATTTCTTTGCAAAAATGGGTGAAAAATGGCCCCATTTTTGCAAAAAAAAATGGGGCGCGCAGAGGATTTGGGAGGCCTGCAGAGTACTCCTGGGGGCTGGGGAGGACAAAAACTTTTTTTTCTTACTTACCTCTTCGAAATCTTGGTGCGTCTTATACACCGGTGCGTCTTATAGTCCAAAAAATACAGTAGCTCCCTTTTTAAATTTCTTTCTTTCTTTTTTCTCTCTTTAAGCTTGTCAGATCAACGGCCTGTGATAGAACTGCCTCACTGTGAAAACTCTGAGCTTATTATAAGATTGTATGAGATGCCGTATTTTCCTATGGGATTCTGGTCCAGACTAATTAATCGACTGCTTGAAGTGTCTTCATACATGCTTTCAGGAAGAGGTACAAGAATTGAAGGAAATTAGCTAAATCTGTACAAAGGGCCTTTGTTATTAGGAAATTAGCTGAGTTACCACAGATTTTGCGTCTTAATTCAACAATTGGGATTTGGTTTTAAAGTCACTTACGTGGTTGCTTGATTCATGTTACAGTTTTAGCATGAGGTCCGAGAGCAGGGGTGAAATCCAGCAGGTTCTGACAGGTTCTGGAGAACCGGTAGCAGAAATTTTGAGTAGTTCGGAGAACCGGTAGCGGAAATTTTGAGTCGGTCCGAGAACCAGCAAATACTACCTCTGGCTGGCCCCAGAGTGGGGTGGGAATGGAGATAAAGGAGACTTTGCAATATCCTTCCCCTGCCACGTCCACCAAGCCATGCCCACCAAGCCAACCATGCCCACCAAGCCACGCCCACAGAACCAGTAGTAAAAAATTTTGGATTTCACCACTGTCCGAGAGGCTGTATGTAGGCTGAACCAAATTTGATACAGAAAATATTGCTTGCATTTGTCCAATTTCAATGGGAACTACTTTCAGGTACAAACAGATAAAGGTCAGGCTGTTATATGACAATTTGGAATTGTTATCCTGGTTTCGTTGCAAAGGATCTTCCGACAGAAAGACACTTCTATGGATTGGAGGTGTTCAATAGGAGATAGGTAGATAGATTATGAATATTTATAAATGCAAACTCATTTAAGAGACTTAATTTAGGGATCTGGAACACATGTGTTACTTACCTAAGCCATTTTATGCTTGTAATCTAATACCATGAAGGTTCTAAGCCATCTTAATGCTTGGAATCCTAATACTATGAAAGGTCTCAGAACATCCTATGTCTCAGTACCTTCGCAATATTAGGATTCCAAATGCTCTTAATTTATGGCAGTAGAAATAATTTGGGCCAAAGGTAGATATTTAGATTAGTGTGATGGTAAAAAAAAAAAAAGTATTTAAACCTTAAGGAAGCAGGGGTATTTTACTTCACGTATTTGAATTGATCTCATGATGACTATATATTGAGAAATATTCCCAATTTGAGATTTGAACCTGGGGCTTGTTCCTGCTTTTTCCCATTCTTGGGCCCAAATTAGCCACGGTAATTAAGATTGCAAAAAGTTATAGTTAGTTTAGGCTGGGAAAGATGGCTGTTTTTCTTGTTTTTGCATACTTCATGTTTCTAACTCTTTTCTTCCTAAAGAACATTTTTTCCCCCAATCCACGGTGACAAATGTATAAAAAAAGGATATCCTATTTGGATAGATTGAGACTAATAAATTTATCCTAGGCATAAAATCATGTCCGAGAAAGGGATCCTATGTGAATTTAGAAAGAGGACTGCATCTCTCGCTCTTGCATGCTTTGTGCTTCTAACTTTCCTCTTTGAATCATTAGAATAGAATGAGCTGGAAGGAACCTTGGAGGTCTTCTAGTCCAGCTTCCTGCCCAAGCAGGAGAACCTATACAATTTCAGATAAGTGTCTAGACCAGGGATGTCAAACTCAATTTCATTGAGGACCGCATCAGGGCTGTGGTTGACCTCAAGGGCTGGGTGGGCGTGGCTGACAGTGGGTGTGGCCAACTGGGTAGGCGTGGCTAGCTTGATGCCACTCCCCAAACTGCTGGCATGTTTCCTCTTCGCATTAGGTAGACTGGGCCGAAGCCACGCTGGCCCGATGTTTCCTCTTCGCATTGGGTAGACCGGGCCGAAGCCACGCTGGCCCGATGTTTCCTCTTTGCATTGGGTAGACCGGGCTGAAGCGATACATGTCGACCCCTTTCATTTTACAGGATGGCTCTGTGGGCTGGATCTGACCACATTGCAGGCCGGATCTGGCCCACGGGCCTTGAGTTTGACACCCCTGGTCTAGACTCTTCTTAAAAACCTCCAGTGATGGAGTGCTCACGATTTCTGGAGGCAAACTGTTCCACTGGTTCATTGTCCTCACTGTTAGGAAGTTTCTCCTTAATTCCAGGAGTCTATAGTTAGCATAGGCTGGGAAAGATGGCTGTTTTTCTTGTTTTTGCATACTTCGTGTTTCTAAGTCTCCCCTTCTCAAAGAACATTTCCACCCCACCCCACCCCACCCCACCCCAATCCATGATGAAAAATATTTTTAAAAAAGTATCCTATTTGGACAGATTGAGAATATAAATTTATCCCACACATAAAATCATGCCAGAGAAAGGGATTGTGTGTGAATTTACAACGGAGGAAAAAATATATATATTACGGACTTAACATCTCTGCTTTTCGTCTTAGAACGAGCTCTTCGTCCTAACAAGATGTACTGGAGGCAAGGCATATATCTGAACTGGTCTCCAGAAGCTTACACTCTGGTGGAATCTGCAGTTCTGGAAAACAATCTAAACAGCTTTCTAAAAATCACGGTCCCTTCTTGCAGAAAAGGTTAAATATGCGTCCCAACCTTCTGGAGGGTGGGGGGGGGAATTAAGATGTGTTGTGACCTGTTGGACACCGGCCCCTCCAGCAGCGGAATCAGAGGAGGAGGAGGAGGCGTGGGAATCAGGGTCAGCATCAAGGCAACCTGAGAGCTCTGAGGGGGAAGAGGGAATGGAGCTGGCAGAGAGAGAGAGAGACAGAGGCGGAGCCTGGGCTGTCCGTCACCCCTCAGATGGAGAGTCAACAGCCCCCAGGTCTGGAGGTGGCTGATGAGGAAGAGGAGGAACAGCTGGGTCCAGTGCCTGACGTGTGGATACGCAGAAGGCAGAGGAGAGGAGAGCAGTGGAAATCTATGGGCTGGTCCTTGGGACGGAAGAGCCAGCGCTGCTAGCGAAGCCCCACCCTAGCTTTGGGGATAAAAGGCAGCAGGCGGAGTTGAATAGATGTGGCAGACAACTACTCATCTCCCTGCTGGACGGACTTGTTAGCCTGCGTTGAGAGAGAAACTTTTTGCCAGGGCTGCCAGGGCTCCTAATAAAGGAATCATTGCTTCAACTACAGAGGGTTTGTCGTGTTTGGGGAGCTGGGTCAGAACATGTTGTTGGTTTTGCTGAGTGGAAAACTTCATAGTGTGTTTCTAATTACAGATGCAGCAAACCACAATTTTTAATCCTCTTTCCTCCCCCCTCCCCCCCTGACTTTCTCAAGGTTGCATCATTTTGGGGCAAGTTGTAGATCACATCGATTCTCTTATGGAGGAATGGTTCCCGGGTTTATTGGAAGTAGATGTTTGTGGCGAAGGAGAAACACTGTTGAAAAAATGGGCTTTGTACAGCTTTGAGGATGGAGAAGAACATCAGAAAATATTGCTTGATGACCTACTTAAAAAGGCAGAGGAAGGTAGGTTTACTACGGTGTTTCGAGCAATCCATTCCAAAATACTTTTTCGGTCTACAGCAGGGGTGTCAAACTCAAGGCCCGTGGGACGGATCTGGCCCGCGGGATGCTTAGATCTGGCCTGCGGGGCCGGCTTGGAAATAGCAAAGGACCGGCTTGCAGTGCCTCTGCTAGTGCCCCGTTTTCAGCCTGGACGGCCTACTGCAGCACTCTGCCAGCTAAAATGGGGCGCTGGGGGCCCCCCCGCGCCCTGTTTTGGCTGGCAGAGTGCTGCAGAAGGCCATCTAGGCCGAAAACGGGGCCGAACTCGCGCCCTGTTTTGGCCGGCAGAATATTGCAGGAAGCGTCCGTCCCATCTGCCGTCCGTCCTGTCTCCCCACCCGCAGCCAGCCCGCGGAGGACAACTACAATGCTGATCTGGCCCTCGAAGAAATTCAGTTTGACACCCCTGGTCTACAGTAATAAATATATACTTCTTATTGTCAATTTCATCGTATTTTTACGTCAAAATAACAATCTGATTACTCTCTAGCATGCAGCAGGAATTAATAATAACATGCAGACCCTTACAGATTTATTTATAAGATGATCTCCCAAAGCCTACACAGGTAGTTCTCAAATTACAAATATTAGTTTAGAGACCATTCAAAGTTACAAAGGCACTCAAAAAAGTGACTTACGACCTGTTTTCACACTTATGACCGTTGCAGCATCCCCATGGTCACGTGACCAAAATTTAGACGCTTAGCAACGGACTCCTATTTATGATGGTTGCTGTGGTCATGTGACCACATTTTGAGACCTTCGGACAGGCAAAGTCAACGGGGAAGCCAGATTCACTTAACAACCATGTTACTAACTTAACAACTGCAGTGATTCACTTAACAAGTGAGGCAAGAGAGATCATAAACTGGGGCAAAACTCACTTAATAACCGTCTCAATTGTGGTCATACGTCGAGGACTGCCTGGAGAAAATCTCCCTCACAAGTCTTTCAAATAATTCCTAGACAAGGTTCGGTTGTTGGTTATACATTTGTTCTAGAATCTAGAATAATATTGGTTTGAGAACATCCAAAAGCTTTATACTGCCAATGGGAATTAGATATGATGTCTTCCTATTCTTCATACTATTAATAATTGTGTTAATGTTACTTGCCTACTTCCTGGGCAGTAGAAATGTTAAAGAATTTTGTTTGGTGCACACAGGGGGAAGAAGAATTACAGCTGATAGAGAAGTGGTACCGTAACTTGATTTTGCAACCCTTAGCAATTTCACAGTTGTCCTAACCTGCCAATCAGTTAGAAAATGCAGCCTTTTTCTGCTTAAGTTAAGAATATTTGATTTTGTCCATTCATGTAACATGAAACTGTTTATATGTTGTAGTGACTGCATAGGTCTGCATGTATGTAGATCCTGACCCATTTCTCTGTATAACCTGGAACTGTTAGAGTTAAAAGTTTATCTTACCTTACTGAAATGAGTATACAATGATTTTTTTTAATTGAGGGGAGGAGATAACCAATATTCCCAAATGGATCATTGTAGCCATGCATCCTTATGATTGTACATAGATCACATCATTTGTGGAATGGTGTCATTAGAATTCTTTATTGGCCAAGTGTGATTGGACACACAAGGAATTTGTCTTTGGTGCATATGCTCTCAGTGTACATAAGGAGAATAAAATACATTCATCAAGAATAAAAAGATACAACACTTAGTGATAGTCAAGGTTACTAACAAGCTATTCAAATTGTACTAGGAAACAAATAAAAACAATATAAATTGAAAGATACAAGCAACATGCTTATAGTAATAAGTGGGAAGAGGTAGATACCAGTAAGGAAGAGAAGAATAATAGTAATACAGTCTTAGTAAATTATCTGACAGTGTTGTGGGAATTAGTTGTTAAGCAGAGTGATAGCATTCGAGAAAAAACTGTTCTTGTGTGTAGTTGTTCTGGTGTGCAGTGTCCTATAGCGTCGTTTTGAGGGTAGGAGTTGAAACAATTTATGTCCAGGATGCGAGGGGTCTGTAAATATTTTCACAGCCCTCTTTTTGACTCGTGCAGTATACAGGTCCTCAATGCAGGTTGGTAGCAATTGTCTTTTCTGCAGTTCTAATTATCCTCTGAAGTCTGTGTCTGTCTTGTTGGGTTGCAGAACCAAACCAGACAGTTACAGAGGTGCAGATGACAGACTCAATAATTCCTCTGTAGAACTGTATCAGCAGCTCCTTGGGCAGTTTGAGCTTCCTGAGTTGGCGCAGAAAGAACATTCTTTGTTGTGCTTTTTTGATAACGTTTTTGATGTTAGGTGTCCATTTTAGATCTTGAGATATGATAGAACCTAGACATTTGAAGGTCTCTACTTNNNCGCTTATTTTATCTCTATTTTAATTTATTTTTTTTCCCCCCCCCTTTTTTTTTTGTTCTTTTCTTTCCATTCCAACAATCAAAGATGTGGTCTTTTCTCACCTTATATATTTCTAATATTAATATATTTTACTTCACTTGTTTCCTAAACAATAATCAAAAACCAACTTTTTCCTCTTTTCTTTTTCCTGTTTTCCACATCATTCTTTCTTTTTAATACAAGCTAATTTTATCTTCTTACCCGTTAATTCTATCATTTTATCACATTTCTAACAATCACTCAAAACTAATTTTTATCTCTTATATCCCATACAAGACATATTTCAAAGTTACATACTTTCAATCTTCATATTTTCTTATGTTATTTTATAACTTCATTTCTACATGTTATTCATACATATATTTTATACCAATTATTTTTCCCACATTATAACTCTTCTATCATCATGTCTTATATTCAAAAATATTACTTTTTTTCTTACCACCACAATAAACAATTTATTCATAATTATTTAATTCTAGTAAACTAATTAAGCATACACATTTTTATTCTTCTTTTATCCCTTCTCTTTTACCCTGCTCCATAGTTTTAATCCTCTTTTCTTTTTTGGTTGCCTCCCCCATATTTCTTTGCTATAGTCTCTATCTTTCTCTCACCTCTTTACCTCTTTGTTGTCTTATTTTGCTTTCTTTTTTTTTCCTGTTTCTTTCACTCTTCCAAAGTCCTCCGTATTTTCCTCATTTGTCTGATCTGCACTTGTTATTTTTTGCATTATATTCTCCAGTTTTAGTTCTATGCAATCCATGTCTTGAAGTATTTCTTTCATTTCCCTACGCTGCTTGTTTATAATGTCCTTAATATCCTGGTGTATGCATTCCATATCTTTATTTCCACTTAGTATCATTTTTACAATCCAACCAAATTTCAAAGGAAAAACCGGGAGCTTTACCACCTCTTTTCCTTCTTTTGGTTTAGTCCGCTGTATTTATCCAACAAAAACGAAAGTTCCGAGAGTTACACCCTTTCTTTCTTTAAAATGGCGCTCCTGCTTCAAGTCAATAATTCCTCTTCGTTATTCTGCACTCTCAATTTTGTGATTTTATATTTATAAATCCAGTATATATGATAGTCAATTTATGGTAAGGTAGAGACAACTTCCAGTTCAAATATCAATGTTTTTTCTTTAAAATAAAGTATCTTTCCAGAACCACATTTTCTTTTAAAGCTTCCAACAAAACTTTTTATTTTTCTCCTAATTCCCAAACGTTTTCTTCACGATTTAATATGCTTGTCCCACCGCTAATCTTTAACATCTTTATTTCTCCCCCTCATATTTTTGGGGTTATTTTTAAAAAAGCAAACAATCCTTTTTAGCCCAGATTGCAAATCACTCACTTTTCCTCCTGCTCAGTCTTGGTGTTTCTGGTCCTCCTTCAGCTTTGTGGCAGCCATATTTACTGCCGCGGCTCCATGCCATCGGCTAGGGGCTTTCCAGCTTGGGGAGGGGAGATGCGGCTCCCCTCGACCCTCCTGGCGGTCCCCTTTTGCTTTGCCCCCTCTCCGGGGGGGCTTAGGTCCAAATTCGGACCCTCGGGCGTGGAGTGTTTGGAGCCGGCCGTGGAGCTCGCGGTCCCGGCTTTCGATGTCGCCAAAGGAGGAACCGGAAGTCCGAAGGAGGAACCGGAAGTCTACGGTTTTGAGTGTATTTAGTTCAAGATTGTTCTGGTTGCACCACAAGGCTAGTTGTTCAACCTCCCATCTGTATGCAGATTCATCATCTTGAATGAGACCAATCACTGTTGTCTCATCTGCAAACTTCAGTATTTTAACAGAGGGATCTTTTGAGATGCAGTCATTGGTGTACAGAGAGAAGTGGAGAGAGCACACAGCCCTGGGGGGCTCCTGTGCTAATGATATGCATGAATTTTAAATTGTTTTAATGTCTAATGTTTTAATGTTTTATTATTGATTAGGATGTTTTATAATGTTTTTTATGATGTTTTTAATGTTTTTTGTTTGTTGTTAAGCCGCCCAGAGTCCTTTGGGAGTTAGGCGGCATACAAATATAATAAATCTAATCTAAATCTAATCTAATTGTGCAGGTATCTGATGTGATTCTGCTTAGTGTCACCTGATGCTTCCTGTCTGTTAGGAAGCTTATGATCCACTTACAAGTGTGTTCAGGTACCGCTAGCTGGTTTAGTTTAGTTAGAAGAATGTCCAGAATGATGGTATTGAATGCTGAGCTGACAAAGAGGACCCTTGCATAGGTCTTTGGTGATTCAAGATGTTGTAGGATGTAGTGCAGAGCCATATTCACAGCATCATCTGTCGATCTGTTTGCTCGGTATGCAAATTGCAGGGGGTCTAACAGCGGATCCGTGATGGTTTTCAAGTGGGACAGTACTAGCCTTTCAAAGGTTTTCATAACTACAGATGTTAGAGCAACTGGTCTGAAGTCATTACATAATTGACATAATTAAAGTCATTACATTACATAAGTCATTACATAAATGACATACATTACAGTGGAATTTGGTTTGATGCATCAGAGATTCAGGAAGTAGAGGTTCTACAGTACTAGTTTATTTTTCTGTTTAATCGGTTACATTTCCATATCTATTCTTCTTTATCCATCAAGGTGACCTCTTAATAAATCCAGATCAACCAAAGTCTACTGTTCCAATAGCTCAAATTGCTCCCGATTTAATTTTGGCCGATTTACCTAGAAACATCATGTTGAACAATGATGAACTGGAATTCCACCAAGCTCCAGAGAACCTTCTCGGTAAAAACAATTGTTGTGTTGCTTTCTACAGCTAAGAAAGATGAACACTTCTAGATAAGATGAATAAATGAATTGCAACCAAAGCCCTTGAGGTCAAAGACTTCATTTAAATTAAATTAGGAATCTTAATGTAATAGTTGTTTATTAACAAAGTTGAGGACGATTTTTAAATGCTGCATCAGACCCTGGTAGTGATATTCCTTAACTACAATCAGTCTTAAAAATAGCAATATTTTAATCTAATTCAGTGGTTCTCAACCTTTCTAATGCCGTGACACCCCCCCCGCCGCTGCACCCCCCGCCACCGCAACCCCCTCCCCGCCCCTCCCTGCGCAGGATGAGTTGACAAAGGGGGTGTGGCACCAGGGGGGAAATGCCCCCA
>QLTV01003131.1:2674287-2691068 GCA_003457575.1 Thermophis baileyi | reverse complement strand
AGACTGAGCAGGCTACGCGGGAGAAGAGTGCCCCACCCATCTTCACAAGGCACACCTGGGGAATGAGCAGGGATGAAATGCTCCTGGTTCGCTCGTACCTGTCGGTCACCGTAGAGCCGGTCACCAAGGTAGCGCGAGGCGCCGCCCACCCACCCGGATGCCACCATTTGGGTTCTTTTACCCTCTGCGCATGCGCAAAGCGTTCTGCGCATGCGCAGAGGGTAAAAGAACCCAAATGGCGGCGTCCGGGCGGGTGGGCGAAGTCTCCCGCTTCTGTTGCTATCGGCTGTCCGGCGACTTGCAGGCACGGCCGAACCGGGAGCATTTCACCCCTGCAAGTGACGGTGGCACCAAGATGGCGGGCTAACGCGCGCGGCGACCCCTGTGAAATGGTCGTTCGACCCCCAAAGGGGTCGCGACCCACAGGTTGAGAACTGCTGATCTAATTGTTATTAGAAACGTTTTATGAAGTTAGGAATTTCATTCAGCAGGTAAGGTAGAATTATTTTGGGATACCTTCAATATGGCTACTAAAACCTAGAAGAACCAATCTAGAAGAAAAGAGAAATTTTCTAACAGTGAGAACAATTAATCAGTGGAATGAGTTTCTTCCAGAAGTTGTGAGTGCTCCATCACTGGAGGCTTTCAAGAAGAGATTGGACAGCAGTTGTAAGGCATGGTATAGTCTTCTGCTTGAGTAGTGGGGGTTGGACTAGAAGACCTCCAAGGTCCCTCCCAACTCTGTTATTTTGTTATTCAGTATATTTTACAAATCCAGTCTTGCTGGTTTGAGGGGAATGCTACCAAATTAAAAATTAATTATTTCAGCTCTGATTTCTTAACTTAGAATATGCCGAAACGGTGTTTCAACTACATCTGCAATTATTCTCCTTATAAATTCAGGAAATGATACCTATTTTTTTTTTTAATATTCTCTCATATTTTCTGTCGGAAAGGTGATGGTGGATTTGGATCTGTGTACCGTGCTGTTTATATTGGCGAAGAAGTAGCTGTAAAGGTTTTTAATAAGCACACGTCGCTTAGGCTTCTGAGACAGGTGAGTCAATTCACAGTCTGCCAATAAATCACAAAGCCATAAATTACTCTGTAGAAATCACAAGGGCCAGAATTGTGCAACTTAATTAATGGCTCCTGACCTTGTAGCCGACAGGGGTCATTAATTATTTGTTGCAAATATCCACATACAGGTCAAACCATTTTCAACGTGGCCTATTGTTGCATTATTCCAGAATAAAACTAGGGTTTGCTTATTAGGGTTTCTTCCCCCCCCCCTTTGCTGATTTTGGGGAATCACTTATTTATTTTCAACTTTCACATTTTTTTTTATGTCTGCTTTTTCTTTGTCGATTCGAAAGCCTTATCAACTTCTCTGAAACGGTTTGTGACGCTTCGGATCTGTGAGGCAGAGATTTGGCTGGGAAAATCTCTTTCTTTAGCCTACGCTGCAAACATAGCATTATGTCTATGGAGATTCTCAGTCATCCAGGTCAGGGTTGCCTCAAAAGTTGTTGTTGTTGTCCTCCTCCTCTTCCTCTTTCTTCTTCTTCTTCTTCTTCTTCTTCTTCTTCTTCTTCTTCTTCTTCTTCTTCTTCTTCTTCTTCTTCTTCTTCTTCTTCTTCTTCTTCTTCTTCTTCTTCTTCTCCTCCTCCTCCTTCTCCTTCTCCTTCTCCTTCTTCTTCTTCTTCCTCTTCTTCTCCTCCTCCTCCTTCTCCTCCTCCTTCTCCTCTTTCTTCTTCTCCTCCTCCTCCTCCTCCTCCTCCTCCTTCTCCTCCTCCTTCTCCTCCTCTTCCTCCTCCTCCTCCTCCTCCTCCTTCCTCCTCCTCCTCCCTCCTTCTGAAAAAACAGTCCAGTTGCCTTTTGAAAAAAGCACCTTTGATACCACTATGGCCTGGATGGCTGAGAAACTCCATAGACATTTAGCCATACCCTTTGGGCTGAACACCCTTCGAAATCTATCCTTCCATCCCTCCCACCATTGATGAAGCTTCTTGGATGAGAAGCGAAATGTCTTCTTCTTCTTCCTCCTCCTCAAGGAAAAAAACAGTCCAGTTGCCTTTTGGGGGGGGTTAGGGGGGGAAAGCACCTTTGAGAAAACATGGCAGGAGTACAGCTGTCCTTTCACTTTCACTTTGCTGTGTCTAGGAACTTACGGTGCTTTGTCACCTTCACCATCCTAGCCTGGTTTTCCTGATGGCTGCGTCTGTGCGTCCCCGGATGCTTGTCATGGAATTAGCCTCCAAGGGGTCTTTAGATCGGTTGCTCCAGCAAGAAAATGCAGGTCTAACCAGAACCTTACAGCACAGGATAGCTCTGCATGTGGCAGATGGCTTGAGGTAAAAAAAAATAGAAAACTCCTTCCTTTTTCAGTATGTCTGTATGAATGAATCTCTCTTTCTTTGTGTCTCTATCTACCCTGTTTCCCCCAAAATAAGACATCCCCTGATAATAAGCCCAATCGGGCTTTTGAGTGCATGGCAATAAGGCCAAGCGCTTATTTCAGGGTTCAAAAAAATATAAGACAGGGTCTTATTTTTGGGGAAACACAGTACCTATATAAGGGGTGTCCAATAGCAATAGCACTTAGACTTATATACCGCTTCATAGTGCTTTACTGCCCTCTCTAAGCAGTTTACAGAGTCAGCCTATGGCCCCCAACAATCTGGGTCCTCATTTGACCGACCTCGGATGGACAGAAGGCTGAGTCAACCTTTGAGCCGGTCAGGATCGAACTCCTGACTCTGTGGGCAGAGTCAGCCTGCAATAGTGCACTCTAACCACTGTGCCACCAGGAAGGAGAATGAGAAAGGGAATAAGAGAGGAAGGGAGGAAGGGAGGGAGGGGAGGGAGGGAGGAGGAGGGAGGGAGGTAAGAAGGAATTACAATAGCAATTAGACCTATGCACTGCTCCATTGTGCTTTACAGCCCTCTCTAAACGGTTTACTGAGCCAGCCTCTTGCCCCCAACAATCTGGGTCCTCATTTTACCGACCTCAGAAGGATAGAAGGCTGAGTGAACCTTGAGCCGGTCAGGATCAAACTGCTGACTGTGGGCGGAGTCAGCCTGCAATACTGCATTCTAACCACTGCGCCACCAGGAAGGAGAATGAGAAAGGGAATAAGAGAGGAAGGAAGGGAGGGAGGAGGAGGGAGGGAGGGGGAGGAAGGAAGGGATTGAAGAATGAGTAGAAATAGCACTTAGACTTATATACCGCTTCATAGTGCTTTACAGCCCTCTCTAAGCGGTTTACAGAATCAGCGTATTGCCCCCAATAATCTGGGTCCTCATTTGACCGACCTCGGAAAGATGGAAGGCTGAGTCAAGCTTGAGGACTGACCCCTGCTGGTCAGCAGAATTAGCCTGCAATACAGCATTCTAACCATTGCGCCACCACGGCTCACCAATCATGGTAACTTGAAGACTTCTGGCCTTCAACTCCCAGAATTCATGACTGGCTGGGGAATTCTGGGAGTTGAAGTCTACAAGTCTTCAATTTGCCAAAGTTGGACCCTCCCTGCTCTAAATCTTTGGGATATAAGCACCCATCATATGTACCTGATGTTATTTCTATTCTTCTCTCGTGCATCTCTGTCTTTCTTTTTCATAATAGGTACCTACATTCTTCAATGATCATCTATCGCGACTTAAAGCCTCATAATGTCTTGCTCTTCACGCTTTATCCCAATTCAGCGGTCATTGCCAAGATTGCCGATTACGGCATTTCCCAATATTGTTGCCGAATGGGAATAAAAACCTCCGAAGGCACACCAGGTATCAACAACTGAGTAGCTCCTACATCTGGGTAACAAGGACTTTCCGAGGTACTCAGGTGAAATTGGAAGTTGTTTAGTCGAATAAACATGAATGGATTCCTTGAACAGAAATGCAATGAGCCTCCTGGCTCGGTCCTTTAATGAATTATTTAACCCAGGGGTCCCCAACGCCCCAGTCCATGGACTGGCACCGGGCCACGGCATGCCAGAAACCGTTCCGCACAAACAAGCAAAGCCCCATCTGCGCAATGCAGGCAGCACACGAAACCACGTCCCCTCCGGTCCACAGAAAAAACTTCTCTCCACAGAACTGGTCCCTGGTTCCCAAAAGATGGGGGGCCACTGATTTAGCCAATTGTTTTCTTCACATTCTGATAGACTTGTATGTTAGGGCTGAATAGTAATCAAGATTCAGAAAGAGATGGTTAAAGGAATGTGTAGGTACTTGTTGTTTTGTTTTTTCTGTTCCCTTTTTGGCTTGTTGATTGTCTCTTTTGCACAGTATGTAGCTGTTGTTTATGTCTCTGTGTCTGTTGATGTTACCAACATACAAGGTTTCCCAATCACTTGGCTATATTATGGAGAAAACAGATACTTGTTGTTATTAACTGGTCCCAACAGTTTTCTTTTCGTAATTACCTTCTAGAGAATTTATGTATGTTTCACAGCATAAATAATATTTTGATTTTCTTGTTTATGTGTTCCGAATATCATTTAAGATTCTTAAATTAAAACAAAAACAGCATCTGTTAAAGTAGAGACCATAACAATTAATGATTCGTGGATTTTTTTTTTTTTAAAGGATTTAGAGCACCAGAAGTTGCAAGAGGAAATGTTATCTACAATCAGCAAGCTGATGTTTATTCATTTGGCTTGCTGCTGTATGACATTTTGACAGCTGGTGGGAGAATATTAGAGGGCATAAAATTTCCTAATGAATTTGATGAATTAGCTATCCGTGGAAAACTGCCAGGTATGTTCCATTTTCTTTCTGTCTGCTTATTAATCGCACTATACATTTGTACCTTTGTAATAATCTACTTTATCTTACTCTGCCCAGCAAATGTAAAAACAAAACACAGAAACATGTGAATTCTCAGTCCTAATTTGGATATGTTTGAATTTCATTTGTTTTTGTTTCTTTAATAAAGGCAAACAGTTATAATGCAAAAAACTCCAAATGTGGATTGTAAGGAAAACTAGAACCTTATGCATTTTTGAAAAAAAAATCTGTTCAATCATGTCTAATAATGTTTGTAGCTCAAGGTTGAACTGCAGAGTCCTTCATGCTCTCTGAGCTTAGAGGTTTTCTTGCAGACGTTTCATTACCCAACTAGAGAACATCATCAGGGCTAAACCCCAGCACTGATGAATGTTATCTAGCTTGGTAATGAAATGTCTGCAAGGAAACCTGTTGGAATTCATTGCTGGAATGTATTTCTATGCAACAACTAGAGTAGTATTCAGCCAGTAGATGGCAGTGTTTACAAATTTGGATCTATGGTATATGCTCTGTGCTCTTTAGTTCTAAGTAAAGTTTCCTGTTTCCTGTTACAGTTAAGCAGTTAAGCAGTAAAACACATGGTGATTGTACTCTTTGTTTGCTTTGTGGTGCTATATATAAACAGAATTTTGAACAAAGCCACCAAACTCAGAGAGCACCAAGGACCCCTTAAACAGGTTGTGCTTTTGCAAGACAAATGTTAGTCTCGGTAATACGATTCTCCAAATTAAGCTCAGAATTATCTATTCTAGATCCTGTCAAAGAGTACGGTTGTGCCCCCTGGCCAAGATTTGAAGATTTAATTAAGAAATGTTTGAAAGAAAATCCTCAAGAAAGACCTACATCTGACCAGGTAGGCTCAGTAGAGATCAGTAAAAGAGACACAGATGTTCCCAATGCTACATATTTTAGCGTTAGGAACTTTTGCATGCAAAAACATTTAGCAAAAGATAGACGCTCTTAGATGCTATTGTGTTGTTGACTAATGTATCTAGTTTTTGTTGCCACGATGTAAAAAAGATGTTGAGACTCTAGAAAGAGTGCAGAGAAGAGCAACAAAGATGATTAGAGGACTGGAGGCTAAAACATATAAAGAACGGTTGCTGGAACTGGGTATGTCTAATTTGATGAAAAGAAGGATCGGGGTGACATGATAGCAGTGTTCCAATATCTCAGGGGTTGCTACAAAGAAGAGGGAGTCAAACAGAGGTGGGTTCCTGCCGGTTTGGACCAGCTCTATAGAACCGGTAGCGGGAATTTCCCCCTGCTCGCCGAACCGGCAGCGTTGGCCGGCTGGAAACGCCCCTGAACCGGCTCTCTTGGCGGCACCATAGGCGCCACCATTTTGTTTTTTGCTTCTGCGCATGTGCAGAAGCTGTTTTTTGCTTCTGCGCATGCACAGAAGCTGGGTTTTTAGCACTGCCCATGCGCGTGCGGTGCAAAGCGCACGCACGCCTGTGTGGCGCATAAGGAAGCGAACCGGCAGCGAGGTAAGCCAGAACCCACCCCTGGAGTCAAACTATTCTCCAAAGCACCTGAGGGTAGAACAAGAAGCAGTGGGTGGAAACTAATCAAGGAGAGAAGCAACCTAGAACTAAGGAGAAATTTCCTGACAGTTAGAACAATTAATCAGTGGAACAACTTGCCTCCAGAAGTTGTAAATCCTCCAACACTGGAAGTTTTTAAGAAGAAATTAGGTAACCATTCATCTGAAATGCTATAGGGTTTCCTGCCTAAGCAGGGGGTCGGACTAGAAGACCTCCAAGGTCCCTTCCAACTCCGTTATTCTATTCTATTCTAATGTGGTGTCTGCAGGTTTATGAAATGTTGAACTCTGCAGAACTGGTTTGTTTCCTGAGACACATTTCGGTGCCCTCTCCTTTTGCGTCGGAGTGCATGGTGGCTACAAACCAAAGTAACAAAAAAACCGGTATCTGGATCGGAAGTGGTGGCAGAGGAGAAGCCCAGCTGTCATTTGTCGACGTAAATACCGATGAACGCACCTGTGAAGTAGGTTTCAAGGTTGACCTTCAAATTGATGCTTCGCGATGTGTTGTGCTGCTCCGGCAATAAAGTGAATACAGGTAGTCCTCAACTTACAACCACAGCTAAGCCCCACATTTCTGTTGCTAAACAAGACAGTGAGTTTTGCTCCATTTTACGACCTTACTTGCCACCGTTGTCAAGTGAATCACGGCAGTTGTTAAAGTTAGTAACACGGTTGTTAAGTGAACCTGGCTTCCCCATTGACTCTGGTTATCAGAAAGTCACAAAAGGGGATCACGTGACCTCAGGATACTGCAACCGTCATACATATGAGTCAGTTGCCAAGCGTCTGAATTTTGATCACGTGACCGCGGGGATGTTGCAACAGTCATAAGTGTGAAAAATGGTCATGTCACTTTTTTCAGTGCCGTTGTAACTTTGAACGGTCACTAAATGAACTGTTGTAAGTCGAGGATTACCTGTAAGCATGCTGGGAAAATGCGAAATGTAGCTTAGCCATTAATTTTGGACAGGAAATACATCCTGTGGTTGGATTCATACATTGTACTAGTAATGCTGTGGGTCATTTATTCTCAGTTTGTCAACTAAGGCATAATGGCTACATTCCCACTTATTCTGCTATGTCCTAAACCAGGGGTCAGCAACCCGCAGCTCTGGAGCCGCATGTGGCTCTTTCATCCCTCTGCTGCGGCTCCCTGTTGCTCAAAATATGCGTCACAACTGCCAATGTGCGACACCCACCGACGCGCAATTTATTAAGCTTTTCGACCCGCGGTAGGCCAACCATGGATAAATCCAAGAAAAGAAAAGTTTCAGAAGAAAACAGAATCTTTAATTCAACTATATATGCTAGTTTTGTGGCCACTCAGGAAATAGTCAGGCACGGGAAGAGTTTTGTGGCTCCTGGTGTTTTTTTTTCTGTGGGAAACGGGTCCAAATGGCTCTCTGAGTGTTTAAGGTTGCCGACCCCTGTCCTAAACCATGGTTTACAGATCAGAGTTTCCTGTCTTCCCGACAGTGAGAACAGTTAATCAGTGGAATGGCTTGCCTTCAGAAGTTGTAGGTGCTCCATCACTGGAGGCTTTCAAGAAGAGATTGGACAGCCATTTTGTCTGGAATGGTATAAGTTTTCCTGCTTGAGCAGGGGGTTGGACTAGAAGGCCTCCAAGGTCCCTTCCAGCTCTATTGTGATTGGTTGACTTTTCATAAGGAATGTTTTGTGAGTGGTTATGATATGATATAGGGTCTTCTGCTTGAGCAGTGGGTTGGACTAGATAGAAGACCTCCAGGATCCCTTCCAACTCTGTTATTTCGGTTATTTCACAGTGATGGCATCACATATTGTCCTCCTAACCCAAAACTGAGCAAAAATGTTGGCTTAGTGCATCTGTGGACTTAGCCATGGAATGATACTGAACCTCAAGACCAGTGTGTCTCAATCATGGCAACTTTCAGACAGATGGACTTCAACTCCCAGCATTCTCCATGGCTGGCTGGAGAATTCTGGGAGTTGAAGTCCGCCTGTCTTATAGTTGTCAAGATTAACACTGCCCTAGATGCTTTAATTCAAGGGTCCCCAACGCCCGGGCCCTGGCCCGGTACTGGGCGCAGCCCGTTTGGAACCAGGCCGCACAAGCTGCATGCAAGCGTACTCGCGTGCACAACTCCACTTCTGCAAATGGCAGGCATACACATCAGAGGTGGGATTCTACCGGTTCTAACCGGTTCTTTAGAACTGTTACTAGCTCGGCGATGACATCACGGAAGCGGTTCCGTCGGTGTCTCCGTGGGTGCCACCACCTTGGATTTTTGCTTCTGCGCATGCACAGAAGCTATTTTTTGATTGCTGCGCGCGCGCATGGTGCAACCCTGAGCAAACCGGCAGCAAAAGGATCCAGAACCCACCCCTGACACACATGAGTGTGTGAAGCTCCATTTGTGCGAGCGGTGAGCACGCACGCCCTCTGCTTGTGCAAATGGAACTAGGTGTGCAAGCATGCCCGCCGGCTGCTTGCGTAGAACCAACCCCTCTCCCTCCCCCCTGCCACCGCGGTCACCACCTATCCTCAAAACCAGGGGACCGCTGCTTTAATTAATGAAGCCATTGTAGGTCCAAGCCATCGAGTGCACGTTAGGATTCATATTTCTGGTTTGTTTTTGGGTTTTTTTGATGAATTCGTGGTCCAAAGTTTCCTCTTTTTCTCCCCTCCCTCTCTTCTCACAGGACGTTGATGATATTAGAATATTGTGCTTGGCCTTGGTGACATTTTCTGCAGAGAAGGAGAACTGGGTGATTGCAGGAACCCAGTCAGGATCCCTGTGGGCCTTTCACACCCAAGATGGAGAACGCAAGCATCGGTTTCACACGATGACAGATTCGGTCACCTGCCTTTACTGCAGTCCCTTGTCAAAGCATAAGTACGTGTCAGGCACAAAAGACCGGGTCCCTTTGTGAAGGTCTAAATTAAATTGATTTATTGCTAAAAAAAAACGATGCGTAGGAATCTTCCCAACTAGCAGCACCTGATTAGAGTTAGATAACGGTCAACGGAATTCAGAGTGGGTTTGGCTTAGTTTGCTTGTGGCTACGTAAGGATTCTAGGCTGCTGCCTCTTTTGACTCCGCCCCCAAATTCTACCACTCCTTCTCCTACAAGATGGCTGAATTTAGATTCCATTCCATACTGCACACTGCTTCAAAATGGCCTTAAAAATACAGAAGTGTTGATTTTTTTTAATGAAATGACTTTAGTTATTCATCCGTATTTAGACATTATTGTATGTTTTGAGCACCACGTGACCGGAATTATTGTTGACTTTTGGCACAGGGCTAATTGTGGGGCTGTTTTGAGGTTGACATATTTAGCTTGTCCTTTTAGTACATGGGCTGGCAATTTCAACTTTTCTTATCTCCAGGCTTACACATTTAACTGCATGGCTTCAATGCTGCAAATCTTATTTCATTGAATTCATTTAATGCATTTGAATTTAAATTTAATTCATTTGTGCATTTTCTCCTTCAATTTCAGCAAGTACAGGGATGTCTTTTTGGTGGGTACAGCCAACGGACAGCTGGCCATTTTTGAGGATCAAGCAGTCAAGGTACATATTCACTACAGTCTTCCAAGAGATATGTAATTAATGGCAGACATGTTTGTAATAAACCCTTCCTTTGCATTAATATAGAAAGTTTATGCTTTCTTAAATTTTGACAGATGCTATTCAAATAATAGCAGGAAGAGAGGGAGCAATAAAATGAAACAGAACTGTATAGATTGTCCTTGAATTAGCGGTTTTATCAATTTCAATATTGTCGTCCCCTTTTTTTTCTAGTTTTAATTCACTTTAAAAAAAGAAAATATGGGCTATTTTTACAATAACGTTGCGTTTCATTTAGAGACAACCAGCAAATCTTTTCATAGGAGCACCACGTCAATTTAAGTTGCAAGTTTTGCTTAATTTCAGAAACTTTGACATCAATATGACTTGAATAATGCCTTAATATTACACATTCTTAGTGTTACAATAAACTCACTGAAATAATTACAGGTCATGCACAGCAAATATCCTGACCCTTGATTATTCCCATTGCTCTGTTCAACGGTTATTTTCATGTCTATTAATTTTGAATGTCTGAAAAAGGTGTAGGGTTTCCTGCCTGAGCAGGGGGTTGGACTAGAAGACCTCCAAGGTCCCTTCCAACTCTGTTATTCTGTTAATATGACTTCTGTTAATAATGTCTCAATATAACACATTCATAGCGTTACGTTAAATTCACTGAAATAATTATAGATCACACATAGCAAATATCCTGACCCTTGACTATTCCCATTGCTCTGTTCAAAAATTATTTTCATAGTCGCCCTGGTAAGTGTATGCTGATTTACATTTAGGTAGTTTAAGCTGCAATTTTGTACTTATGAGTAAGTCCCATGAGTCTAATGCAGTGTTTCTCAACCACTGGCTGAGGAAGTCTGGGAATTGAAGTCCACATGCCTTAAGATTGCTAAGGATGAGTGTCAACCCTGAAGCTGGCCTGACCGAAGCCATTTTGAAGCTTCAGTGTTGCCACTGAAATAGCTGGGGTTTTGTAGCCAAAACAAAATACTTTCTCCTGGGAACCAAGGACATTCTCACAGGTGGCCAGAGAGAGGAGGAGGGATGTTACCAGGCAACCGGACGGCACCTTGATTGGATCATGTGACTGTTTGGGAAAGGGGAAAAACTTACTTTTAATTAGGTAAAATCCACGGGAACATTCAGAGTCAGTTTTCACCTGTGCCAATATGATATGTCCAATAAAACTATTCTTTGAGGAATCTACCTGCCTCGGAGTTCTGTTTGCTATGGGCATATTACTTGGAACCCTGACAATGAGAAACATTGGTCTCATGCGAATTTTCTCAATAGACATCCACTACATTTGGCTGATCTTCTAAGTTCTGAGTAGCACACAAGTAACATAAAAGTGAGATTATTTGCAAGGGTATTCCAGGTTTAAAAGCGCTATGTGTCTTTATACTAGCACAGCGATTCTCAACCTATGGGTCGCGACCCCTTTGGGGGTCGAACGACCCTTTCACAGGGGTCGCCTAAGACCATCGGAAAACACATATTTCAGATGGTCTTAGGAACCAAGACACCGCTCCCCTATCCATCCATATACGAGTACCCGGGGATGGTGCGACGCATGGGTGGTCCTCAAATGCGCAGGCGCCGATGGAAGGGCCACGCGCGCTAGCCCGCCATCTTGGTGCCACGCCCCCTTTGTCACCTCATTGCTTCTCGTCTGGCAACGCGCACGCGCGGGAAGGGGGTCGGGGTGGCAGGGCGGGGGTCGTGGCATTAGGAAGCTTGAGAACCACTGTACTAGCAGTAAGAATTGTGGTGGCGCAGTGGTTAGAGTGCAGTACTGTAGGCTACTTCTGCTGACTGCCAGCAATTCGGCAGTTCGATCCCGACCGGCTCAAGGTTGACTCAGCCTTCCATCCTTTGGAGGTTGATAAAATGAGGACCCAGAGTGTTGGGGGCAATGTGCTGACTCTGTAAAAGCGTGTAGCGAGGGCTGCAAAGCACTATGAAGTGGTATATAAGTCTAAGTGCTATTGCTATTATGAGTCCCTTCCAACTCTATTATTGTTATTATTTTAAGATGACAACTTATAAGTCTTATACAGTATAACTTATATAAGTCTAAATGCTATTGCAATTGCTAATAGCCAGTAATTTGAGGAAATAATGCTTTGGGCGAACATGATAGCAGTCTTCCAGTACTTGAGGGCCCATCACAAAAAAGAGAGGGTCCACCTATTTTCCAAAGCATCTGAGAGAAGGACAAGAACCCACAGGTGGAAGATCATTACAGAGAGGTCCAACTTAGAACGAAGGAGAAATTTCCTGACAGTGAAAACAATCAGTGGAACGGTTTGCCTCCAGAGGTTGTGGGTGCTCCATCACTGCAGGCTTTTAAGAAGAAATTGGACAACCATGTGTCCAGAATGATACAAGGTCTTCTGCAGGGGCTTGGACTAGAAGACCTTCAAGGGGTCTTTGCAATCCTATGTTTATTTTCTTGTGTTTTCTCTGCAGGGCAAAAGTGCCACACCCTTAAGGACGCTTCTCGTTGGAAGTGACAGCACTCCACTGACATGTTTAAGTGAATCAAATTATTCCTCTGACAGAAGTACCATCTGGGGCGGCTGTGGATCCAAAATATTATCATTGTCCAGCGATTTGTCTACCCACAAACTCATTGAGACCAAGACGAGTCAGCTGTACGTTTGTCTTGCTTATCTTTTACCAGGTTTTTCCCCCCTCTTCTACCCACATTCCTAAAAACACAATTTAATTTTTATTCACTCTGTCTGGAAAAATCGGCTGCGCAGATGATCTTGTCTGCGTATTTCCCATGGCACGTTGAGGGTTCCTAAATGTATTCTATTGCTTTAATATCCAAAAAGAAAGGAAGAAAGAAAATGCCTAGACAAACAGAAATCAAGAAGCAACAAGAATCCTTTATTTAATGAAAGGAAGTCCTCGCTTAATGATTGTAATTTGGGGCCAACGGTTCGGTCACGTTGAGAATATATCTGCTGAATATAACTCCGCATTGGTGATAGGAAAGGCATCCGGCCAGTAAACACTCAGCTCTGTTCAGTTGCCCAGACTCCACCCCGCAAGGGATTATGGGGTCATTAAAAGGAGATGAGTTCTGTCACTAAGCGATGAGGTTGTCAAATGCAAAGATCATGTGATCACACCAACTTATTTTGCAGTTAGGTGAATTCCACACAGTCACAAGTCCCACCTCCATGTTTGCCATTTGTAGCTTCCTGCCAGCTTCCCCAATGACTTTGCTTGACAACAGGGACCACAAATGGCAACCACCATAATTGTGAGTTGGTTTCCAATTGTGATCGTGTCACTCTGGGGATGCTACGATGGCAACATCTAAGAGGGTCAGTCATAATGCTCCTCCTTCAGCACCATTGTAATTTGGAATGAATTGTAGGGAGAATTCCCCCCCCCTTTTTTTTTTAAATATAAGAAAGCTCCTACATTAGCAAAGAAATGCCCCCCTCTGCCCCCCCAGAAGAGAAAAGGCTTTCCTAAAGTAAAACCACCCAAGTGGCCGGCCCCTGTGAATGGATAGCTTCCATTCACCAAGACAAACTATTCCATTCGTAAACAAAATGCCTTCAGCTGCAACCTCCACAGAAGGCTGGAATTGATCCGATTAAAAAGCCGAGAGAGAGACAAAAGAAACCTATAAATCTACATACCACACCCATCTCCAAGGACGGGGCATGACTTCCCAGCCACAATGAGAGAGACATTATGCTGTCACCGGACCTGGTTTGCTTATCACTGTCAGGTTTCCAAGTAACATACCCATAGCAAACAAAACTCTGAGGCAGGCAATTTCCTCGAAGAATAGGTTTATTTGGATATGTCATATTGGTACAGGCTGGTGGAAAACCGACTCTGAATATTCTCACGGGTTTCCACCTAATTAAAAGTGAACGTTTGTCACTTTCTCAAAACGATCAGTCACATGGTCCAATCAGGATACTGTCCAGTTGCTAGGTGACTCCAGTCCCCTCCTTCCGAGCACCCGGAGGAATGTCCTTGGTTCCCACGAGAAAGTATTTTGTTTTGGCTACAACACCCCAACTATCTCTATTCCCCCCTCCCTGTCCCTCTTCTCCGGTGGGTCAGCGCTGAAGTCTCAAAATAGCCTCAGCCAGGCCAGCTTCAGGGTTGACAATCGCCTTAATCAGTTTATGCATTGTAGCCTGTGTTGTAAACGCCACAACATCATTTTCTGATTTCCTTTTGCTTTGTGTGTGTGTGTGTGTGTGTGTGTGTGTGTTGTCTCAGGTTATGTCACAAGGACTACTGCGATGCCAATATTATTTCTATAGCAGTGGACAAATTTATCTACTTGGCAAAGAAGGACAGCTATTTCGTTGAGATTTGGGACAAAAAGACAGAGAAGCTTTGTGAACTGATTGACTGTGTGCATCTACTAAAGTGAGTATCGGATATTCCACAGAGTCAGCAATATCTCGCGAGTGGCTGAGATAATTAGGACAAATAAATCGGTCTGATTTTCTGAACATCTAGATTCAGTCACAGTATAGCATCCACCCTGTGAAGTCTTCCTCTTTCCGCTACGAATTCAAAATGGACAGTGATTAATATATATATGTATATATATGTATGGGTGGAGGTATATATTTATGTATGTACATAGCATGTGTATATATGCGTGTTATGTAGGTGTTTGGGTAGATATATTTTTTCTCTTGAGAGCAGGCAATAGAATTTCATTTTTAATGTGGGCCACTGTGCTCACAGTAAAAAAATGACAATAAAGTTATCTTACCTTACCTTATCATCTTATCTCTCTCATCTCTCATATTTTATCTTATCTTTCATCTCATCTTATCCTATCATCTTATCTCTCATCTTTCTTATATCTTATCTCTCATCTCTCTTATATCTTATCTGTCATCTCTCTTATCTTATCATCTTATCTCTCTCATCTCTCATCTTATCTCATCTTATCTTTCATGTCTCATATCTTATCATCTCTCAGCTTTCTTATATCTTATATCTCATCTCTCATCATCTTATCTTTCATGCCTCATATCTTATCTTATCATCTTATCTCTCATCTTTCTTATATCTTATCTTATCTCTTATCTTAGCTCTCATCTCTCATCTTATCTCATCTCATCTCATCTTATCTCATCTTATCTCTCATCTCCTCTCATCTCATCTCATCTCAACTCATCCCATCTCATCTCATCTCATCTCCTCTCATCTCCTCTCTTCTCTCTCATCTTTCTTATATCTTATCTCTCATCTTTCTCATCTCTTATCTTATCTCTCATCTCTCTTATATCTTATCTCTCATCTTTCTTATATCTTATCTCTCATCTCTCATCTTTCTTATATCTTATCTCTCATCTTTCTTATATCTTATCTTATCATCTCTTATCTTCCAAATGGAAGAACATGATTTGACATGGTTTACCATTTAACTTTTTTGTTAGTTTATCAAAGTATAAAACACAAAGGAAAAAAAAGCATGAAAAATCTGACACGGTTTAGACATGACATGCTCTCCTGTTTTTCAGAGCGGGGGTACCAAAACTGAATACAGAATCAAAACAAAAACTCGCTTACCCGGGAAGAGTGAAGAGCATCTGCCTTCAGAAAAATACGGCATTGTGGGTTGGCACAGGAGGAGGCCACCTCTTACTACTTGACCTGTCCACGCGCCTCCCCATATGGATAATACATGATTTCTGTCGTTCGGTGAGATTCATGATGACAACCCAACTAGGTAAATAGTGAAGCGTATATACCAAAAAAACCCACCACTCTTGGTTTTAGCATCAAGAAATTTTACTCCGTGTTTGTTTGATTTGTCTTTGGCCTTTACTTTAAGTAACAGGAAGAAATATTGCACATACAGGTACCGTAGTTCTCAACTTATGACCTCATAATTGAGCCCAAAACGTATGTTGCTAAGTGAGAAATTTGCTAAGTGTTTTTTGTCCCATTTTACGACTTTTCTTGCCACAGTTGTTAAGGGAATCACTGCAGTTGCTAGGTTAGTAGCCCGGTTGTTAAGTGAATTTGGCTTCCCCATTGACTTTGCTTGTCAGATGGTTGCAAAAGGGGATCACATGACCCTGGGACATTGCAACCGTCATAAATGTGAGTCAGTTGCCAAGCATTTGAATGTAAATCATGTGACCCTAGGGATGCTGCAACGGTCATAAGTGTGAAAAAAGGTCATAAGTCTCTTTTTTCAGTGCCATTGTTACTTTGAACGGTTACTAAGCGAACTGTTGTATGTTGAGGAATACCTGTATTGGAAATGTCAGGCATCAGCAACCAGACCCATACCTGCAGAGTTTGAGCTAACTTCAGGTAGTCCTTGACTTACAACCATTCGTTTAGTGACTGAAGAGTGAGTAAGGATCTCAGCAGCAGAAGAGGGAAGAGGGTGTTTCGTCTTCAAATGCAAATGGTTTTGATGTGTGTTGATGACATGTTCCCAAGTAACATGGTTCAGCCAGGGATTTGAGTAAAGCAGGGGAGTCAAACTCAATTTCATTGAGGGCCGCATCAATGTTTCCTCTTCGCATTGGGTAGACCGGGCCGAAGCCACGCTGGCCCGATGTTTCCTCTTCGCATTGGGTAGACCGGGCCGAAGCCACGCTGGCCCGATGTTTCCTCTTCGCATTGGGTAGACCGGGCCGAAGCCACGCTGGCCCGATGTTTCCTCTTCGCATTGGGTAGACCGGGCCGAAGTGACACGGGCTGGCCCCAGGGGTGAAATCCAGCAGGTCCTGACAGGTTCTGGAGCACCGGTAGTGGACATCTTGAGTAGTTCGGAGAACCGGCAACTACCACCTATGGCTGGCCCAAGAGTGGGGTGGAAATGGAGATTTTGCAGTCTCA
>QLTV01003131.1:2650600-2665468 GCA_003457575.1 Thermophis baileyi | reverse complement strand
AATGAAATATGATTGCGCAAAAGAAAAGCGAGTTTTTACACAATATATATATATATATTGCCTGAAGGTTTGTAATTAGAAGAAGAATTGGGGGCATCCGCTTTCTAAATTGAATTGCAGAAACCTTGCTTTTCCACTTCTGTTGCATAATAATAATAATGATAATGATAATAATAACGAAATATCGCGACCTGGCCATCGAAACTACACAGCTATGGATGAAACATGTAACCGTGATACCCATTGTCATCGGGGCACTTGGTACCATGTCCAAGAATTTCACAAAACACATCAAGAAATTGCAGCTTCCTGCAATAACACCAGCGGAACTGCAAAAGACTGCGCTACTCGGAACATCGTATATTTTAAGAAGATACTTGGTTGATACCTAGGACGCTGGCAGCAACCCGTATCAACCATTAGCACCAGTCAGTGGTATTTGTGACACTTTTAAATGTTCAGTTGACTGAGTTTCATATTTAATGAATAGATTAATAATAATAATAATAATAATAATAATAATAATAATTATTATTATTATTATTATTAATACTACTAATAAAACAGGATTGATGCACAATACACAAAAACACACACAATATTTCTTTTTAGCTATATATATGGAGTCTGTCCCCAATTGCTGTGTGTGTGTGTGTGTGTGTGTGTGTGTGTGTGTGTGTGTGTGTGTGTGTGTGTGTGAATATCTGCCCGATGCACTGCAAAATTGAGTCTTCCCAACCTAAATGGCCTATTTCTATCTTTTCAAACCAGCCTTGAAGATAGATAGATAAATTAAATTTCTCTCTAGAGGTGAGCTCTGTTTGTAACCCCCCTGCTTAAATTTCACTGGCGTTTGCAAAAAATGCAAAATATTTCTGCCCTGAAAGATATGAAATGGAAGAAGCTTTTATCACCCCCCTCTGATGGCACCTCTTACGACAATGCCAGGGACTGTCACTTTATTGCAAACCAGGTTATTAACTTTGTTGCTTACGCAAGCCATTTTTCCCTCCTTCCTGCAGTACATATATTCAACTTTGAATTTCTCGTTTCTCATTTCTGCATTTCTCAGCTAAATTTGTTCCCCAAACTCTCAGCGGTAGGATGCAGATGTTCTCCTATATTGGCTGAGAAGAAAGAAAAAAAAATCTTGCAAGGCTCATAACGGTGAAAAAACAGTCATAAGTCACTTTTTTCAGTGCCGTCGTAACTTTGAATGGTCACTAAACAAATGGTCGTAAGTCAAGGACTACTTAATTAGGGTAAGAAAATTTGGTCTATTTTTTTTTTTAAATCAGCTGGTTTGCTTTGTGAAAAAGCCAAGTTTCAAACCTCTTCTTTTTTTGCTTCAATAATTGCAGGATAAAAACCCGATTATTATCCAACTGTCTTTCTTTGAATTCGTGACCTTCGAAGCAAGCTGTGCCGGAACTGTTTTCCCAAACAGAAATTTCCACGTGATCTGATGGCTTTTTTTTTCTTGAACAGCTGCTAATCCTTAACATTTCTATCTGTTGAATATTTATTTCTTCCTTCGTGTGCATTTCTGGCAGCCTGCAGATCAGGGGTGAATTCCAGCAGGTTCTGACAGGTTCTGGAGAACCGGTAGCGGAAATTTTGAGTAGTTCGGAGAACCGGCAAATACCACCTCTGGCTGGCCCCAGGGTGGGGTGGGAATGGGGATTTTGCAGTATCCTTCCCCTGGAGTGGGGTGGGAATGGAGATTTTGCAGTATCCTTCCCCTGCCACGCCCACCAAGCCACACCACGCCCACCAAGCCACGCCCACAGAACCGGTAGTAAAAAAAAAATGGATTTCACCACTGCTGCAGATGCTCAAGCCATTTCAGCTCCCCCAAATTTGTGAATTTGTCAACAAGCTGGGTTTTTTTTTTCCTCCCTAGAAGATGGTGGGTTTTCATTGCCTGGCTTTATTAAATTCATAAGAAAACAGATGCTGCTGTGGTTTGCCTGCACTACAATATACACACACTTTAACCATTCTTAAGGAAGCTTCCTACATCCAAATCTGAAGTTGAAACATTTCCTTTGAGAACGTATACAGTAAGCAATAAAAGTGAGAGATCTTTTGTCAGTCTGATCTCAGTTTTTACAATGTGCAAAATACTTGATTGGACGGCTTAGAGACTTATAATCAGTAATAAAGTTAAAAGAAAATAGAATATCTATTAAATATCCAGTATTGATATCTCTCTCTCTCTCTCTCTCTCTCTCTCCCTACCTACCTACCTACCTACTGGTATCTACCTACCGTCTGTCTGTCTGTCTGTCAGGCCTTATTCTATTCTATTCTATTCTATTCTATTCTATTCTATTCTATTCTATTCTATTCTATTATTCTATTCTATTCTATTCTTCTCTTTAGCTATCATCGCTCTATCTCTCCATTCTCTATCGTCTCTATGTCTCTCTATCATCTCTCTCTCTCTATCACCTCTCTCTCTCTCCTCTCTATCACTATGTCTCTATCTCTGTATCTCTCTGTTTTGCTATCTCACTATCTCAGTATCACTCACTATCTATCTATCTATCTATCTATCTATCTATCTATCTATCTATCTATCTATCTATCTATCTATCTATCTATCTATCATCTATCTAACTATCTATCCATCCATCCATCTATCTATCCATCTATCCATCCATCCATCCATCCATCCATCCATCCATCCAACATCTCTCTCATCTACCTACCTACCATCTATCTACCTATCTGTCTGTCTGTCCGCCGTCCATCCGTCCATCCATCCTCTCTCTCATCTACCTACCTACCGGTTATCTCTATCTATCATCTATCGATCGATCTATCTATCTATCTAATCTCTCTCTCTCTCTTTCATCTACCTACCTACCGGTATCTACCTACCTACCAGTTATAACTATCATCTATCTATCTATCTATCTATCTATCTATCTATCTATCTATCTATCTATCTATCTCTCTATCTATCTATCTATCTATCTCTATATCTCTATCTATCTATCTATCTATCTTTCTATCTATCTTTTTTTTTTTCTATCATCTATCTATCTATCTATCTATCTATCTCTCTCATCTACCTACCTACCGGTTATCTCTATCTATCATCTATCGATCGATCTATCTATCTATCTAATCTCTCTCTCTCTCTTTCATCTACCTACCTACCGGTATCTACCTACCTACCAGTTATAACTATCATCTATCTATCTATCTATCTATCTATCTATCTATCTATCTATCTATCTATCTATCTATCTCTCTCTCTCTCTCTCTCTCTCTCTCTCTCTATCTATCTATCTCTATCTATCTATCTATCTATCTCTATCTATCTATCTATCTATCTATCTATCTATCTATCTATCTATCTATCTATCTATCTATCTATCTATCTATCTCTATATCTCTATCTATCTATCTATCTATCTATCTATCTATCTATCTATCTATCTATCATCTATCTATCTATCTATCTATCTATCTATCTATCTATCTATCTATCTTCTATCATATCTCTCTCTCTCATCTACCTACCTACCGGTTATATCTATATCTGTCTGTCTGTCTGTCTGATCTACCTACCTACCTACCTACCGGTATCTATCTGTTTGTCCATCCATCCATCCATGCATCTATATCCCCCCTGTCTAATCTATCAATCTCTATTTTATTTCTAGGACTCAGTCATGAATTATGTGCTTCCTCAAGCAATCAGAACTGAAAAGTCTACTCATTTCAATAAATGGGATTTACGTTTTTGCTGATTTTATGGGTCAACTCTCAAGAGTTACTAAATATTGTACCCCAGTGCTGCGTGTAAAAAAAAATGTTACTTTACTTACTGTGGGAATATGACTCTGCATGAGAACATTGAACGAATTCCAAATAATTTCATATGCCTAAACGCAGTATAATATTGGTGTTTTTGGCATCGTCAGTTGATATTGTATATAATATACATTGATTGAAAATCTGTAAACCACATATTGATCCATAGGTGCCCTTTAAAAATGTTATTTTAAATAATTCATACTCAAAATGCACACACCCCAAAATGTGATCGTGGAATAGGGTTGGCACCTAGTGACTAGTAAGGCAAATGACAACAGGGAACAACAATGTTTAAAGCACACTTCATTTCCAAAGATCATCGTGAAATGTGGCTTCCAGAGAAAAAGAGGATGCCAAATTTCCCTACACTCTCAGGCACTGCCACATATTTAAAAGTACAAATTAGTTTCTGGTTGAGACAGTATGGCTTTTTAAGCAAGGATATTTGAGCCATTTCTTCTCAGTTGTTACCTGCTTGAACAGACAAAACACAGGTGGTCCTCATCCAGGGTTGGGTTCTGGTTTACCTCGCTGCCAGTTTGCTTCCTCATGCGCCGCGCGGGCACGCTTCGCGCATGCGCAGTGCTAAAAACCCAGCTTATGCGCACAAGCAAAAAACAGATTCTGTGCATGTGCAGAAGCAAAAAACAAGATGGTGCCACCGTAGGCACCGATGAGAGAGCCGGTTTGGGGGCGTGTCCAGCCTGCCATCGCTGCTGGTTCGGCAAACGGGGGAAAATTCCTGCTACTGGTTCTAAAGAACCGGTCCGAACCAGCAGAAACCCACCTCTGTCCTCATCTTACAACAGTTCACTTAGTGACCGAAGTTACAATGGCACTGGAAAAAGTGACTTATGACCGTTTTTCACACTGACGATCGTTGCAGCATCCCCGCGATCACGCAATCAAAATTCAGCAACTGGTTCATAGTTATGGTTGCGATGGGGGTCACACGATCCCCTTTTTGCGAACTTGCGACCAGCAAAATCAGCGGGGAAGACGGATTCGCTGAACAAGTTACTAACCGAGTGACCAGCTCAACAACGGCATCGATTCACTTAACAACCGCGGGCAAGAAAAGTCGTAAAATGGGGCAAAACTCACTTAGCAAAGGCCCCGCTTAACAACATAAATTATTTTATACACGTTATTTCCATAGCAAGGAAGGTAAAGCAGGAAATGGTTAAATTGATTATTGATTATTTAAAGAGGAAACGATGTTCTTATTTGGATATCCCTTCTGGACTTTGTGCTTGTGAAGGAAAGAAAAATGAAACTTTGATCTTGGTTTTGTTGATTAGAAAGATCATTTGGTGTTATAGAAATGGCTAGTTATATATATTAGTGTGTAAAAGCAAAAAGTCGAGGCTGGAGTGTGTTATCTCGTACTGTGCTGGGAAGGGTTGGAAGTCAATACCCCCTTTTCTTTCTTTTTTTTCTTCCCCCTTGTATTTCACACCCCCTTTCCCGCCCTTAATTTCCTCTTTTTTTCTTTTCTTTTTTGGTGTATTTTATATTTTATATAATAAAATGATATTTAACCAACAGCATAAATTTAGGGCTCAGTTGTGGTCATAACAAAGAACCACCTGTACGAATAACAGAAATTTACCTAATTGGGATGTTCCTGAACAGTCAACTTATCTCTCTCTTCCCACTTCATTTTCACAAGCGATGAATTCATGGTTTAATTTTTCTGAAAACCATTCAGAAATTGTTGTCCAAGGACAGAGTGGGCCACGGCTTCCTACTGACTCCATAACCCTTGGAAAAATTGTATGGATCGAAGCCAGCAGGTCACAGTCCCACCATATTTCCTACATGCCCCAAGAACCGCAAGGCCAAGGCCAACAGCCACCCTAACTCAGAATGAGGGGAAAGTCAAATATTTTTGATAGGGAAAAGAATTTCTCGTAGCATGATGATAAGTGGAGGTCACTTAAGTGCAGCATTTTCAATGTCTTTCCAAACCTACCGATTAAACTTCTTTAGAAGATTATGGCCATCAGACTGGGTGAGATAGGAACGTCAAAAAATGCTTTCTGCAAGACAGTTTAAACCAGGGGTCTGCAACCTTAAACACTCCAAGAGCCATTTGGACCCATTTCCCACAGAAAAGAAAACATTGGGAGCCACAAAACCTGGGTGGGCCTGGCCAACTCGACATCACTCACTCCCACCCAGTCACATGACCCCCTAGCCACGCCTACCCAGCTGGTCATTAGGGCAGACAACTGGTTGTTAAAAAACACCGGGAGCCACAAAACCCTTTTGACATCTCTCTCTCTCTGTATCTCTCTCCCCCTCCCCATATCTCTTTGTCTCTCCCTTTCCCTCTCCTCACCTCTCTCTCCCCCTCTGTATCTCTCTGTGTATCTCTCTCTCTCCCCCCTCTGTATCTGTGTGTGTCTCTGTCTCTCCCTATCTCCCCCCTCTGTATCTCTTTCTCTATCTCTATCTCTGTATCTCTATGTCTCTCTCCCCTCTCTATCTCTGTGTATCTCTCTATGTCTCTCTCTCCCCCTCCCTCTGTATCTCTGTGTGTCTCTCTCTCCCTATCTCCCCCTCTCTCTCGGTCTCTCTCTCCCCCGTCTCTCTCCCTCCCCTCTCTGTATCTCTCTCTCTCTCTCTCTGTATGTCTCTCTCCCCCCTCCCCCCCCTCTGATTCTGATATGAGGCATCGAGCAGGCCATGAGGCACTCTCGCAGTGCCTTGCGCAGCACAGTGAACTTTAGCGCGCTTCACAATGGGGGAGATGGGGTCCTCTCCTCCTCCTGGAGCCCATTACGACATGGAGCCACAATGTGACCCTGTCCCACTCGCCCCTGGCAACAGGATGCGGCTTACAGCTCCGAGCCCAAAGTGGCAGGAGGCGAGGGCTGCCTTGAGCCAAATGTGGCCCGAAGGCAAATATAGGGCCGCTTCACTCCTGCACTAAGGTTCTGGCCATTGCCTTGCCATGTCCCCTTTCCCCCACCCCAGCAGCTCTTCGGCCGAGTGCGGCCGGCACGAGCTCCAGCCCCAAGCGGCAGGAGGCAAAGGCTGCCTTGAGCACAAATGTTGCATGAAGGCATTTACAAGGCCCCTTCGCTCCTTCACTAAGGCTCCAGTGACCCCCCTCCTCCTCCTCCTCTCCCTCCGTCTCCTCTCGCAACCCCCTTGCCAGTTGTGGCATACCCTCCTCAAGCGAGCAGCCAGGCTTGGCGAAAGCGCAGAAAAAGCGCACACAGGGGAGGCGGGCACTCGCTTGAGGAGGGTCTCCCCGCTTGTGCGCACCCTCCTGGCCCCACCACAGCCAGCCAGGGGATCATGAGGAGGAGGGGGAGGAGGAGGAGGGTCACCTGAAATAAAGCCTCCACCATGGCTTGCGCTTGTTCCTCAGCCAGCCCAGATTTCCAAAAAGTTGCCAAGAAGAAAGAAAAGGAGTAGCAAAGAGCCCCAAGGAGAGCTCGCCGGGTTTCCAAGAGATGAGACACAGAGAGATACATAGATATACACACACACACACACGGCTTTAATTGAAAAGCATCCTCCGGGTGGCGAAAGTTCCCCGTGCACATTTTAAAGCCGCAGCTGGGCGCTGCCGCCCTGCCCCCCGTTCTGTCGTCCCCTCCTCCCGGATCCCAGTCCCACCCCGCGCGGCTCTGCGGAGAGGCGCGTGCCTTCTCGGGGCGGAGAGCAGGTCACGTGACTGGGTCGGGCCAGTGTTTCAGGGCGGAGAGCAGGTTGCGCGTCTCCCCAAGTGACCAAGGCACGCCCAGCACCAACAAGGGCTGGAAGAAGCTCCAGCAAGAATGAGGCGCCGGAGAATCAGCCCCAGTCGCTTCTCCATCCCCTGCAGTGGCCCTTACCTTCTCAGGCTAGGCAAGGAGTGACTGGGAGGGGAGGGCAAGGGGTGGGGCCAGTCAGTGATGGGATCACCTGACAGGGAGCCACAGCAGAAGGCCCAAAGAGCCGCATGAGGCTCCGGAGCCACAGGTTGCAGACCCCTGGTTTAAAACTACTAATTTAATGTCCCCAAACTTTGGTGTACTGATCTGACCATCTGAATTATGTTCATCTCCTCACAATAGTGTTGTTGGATTACGACATTTTTCACTGGCATCAAGAATAGAATAGAATAGAATAACAGAGTTGGAAGGGACCTTAGAGGTCTTCTAGTCCAACCCCCTGCTCAGGCAGGAAACCCTATATAATTTCAGACAAATGGTTGTCCAATCTCTTCTTAAGAACTTCCAGTGTTGGAGCATTCACAACTTCTGGAGGCAAGCCGTTCCATTGATTAATTGTTCTTTCAGGAAATTCCTCCTTAGTTCTAAGTTGCTTCTCTCCTTGATTAGTTTCCACCCATTGCTTCTTTTCCTACCCTCAGGTGCTTTAGAGAATAGGTTCCCCCCCCCCCTCTTCTTTGTGGCAGCCCCTCAACTATTGGAACACTGCTATCATGTCACCCCCAGATCATCTATCCTTAGGTGGGCAACTATAGCATCTTTACCACCAGTGGACTTCAACTCCCAGAATTCCTCAGCCCCCCAGGAATTCTGGGAGTTGAAATCCAGAGATTGTAAAGCCATCATAGTTGCTCACCTCTGCTCCGTCCCTTCCATTGTCATTAAAATCAGATTTCCGGCCCCCCCTTCCATTTTGGTCTTTCCAGCTAACAGCCATGTTTTTGGGTTTTTTAAAACCGTTCATAAAGCACCAATCTGGTACATTTGATGTACATTCCTACATTTTTCATTCTTCAACGGAGGGGATATTTTGGGAAGCCGTGATGGACCGAAGTGTGCATCCTACCTTTTTCCTCTCTTAAGCTTTCCAAATAAATAACAGACATTTAAGTTCTTATTTTTTTTTTCAGATGAAGGTGGACGTTGAATAAAATTCACTGACAACCAGAGGAACATAAGTGACTGCTTTGCATATCAGCTAGATAGATAAGGCTCAGAATTTAGATTATGGTCCTGTATTTACTTATGGTATTAGAGTGTGGAATTAAAAGCCACTGGATTCAATTCAGTCAAATTCATAGTTAATTTGCAATATTACTGCCCACTAATTTCACTATTCTTTTTGTCCAGTCTTCCATAAATTCCAGAAAGATTTAATGCAAGGCACAAGCCGATACAGGTAATCCTTGAAGTACGACCATAATTAAGCCCAAAATTTCTGTTGCTAAGTGAGACAAATGAATTTTGCCCCATTTTACAACCTTTCTTGCCACAGTTGTTAAATGAATCTGACTTCCCCATTGGCTTTGCTTGTCAGGTGGTCGCAAAAGGGAGTCACAATACCCCAGGACACTGCAACTGTCATAAATAGGAGTCAGTTTCCCAGCGCCTGAATTTTGATCATGTGACTTTGGGGATGCTGCAACGGTCATAAGTGTGAAAAATGGTCATAAGTCCCCCTTTGCAGTGCCGTTGTAACTTTGAACGGTCACTAAAAGAACTGTTGTAAGTCGAGGACTATCTGTATATACCAGCCTACAAAAATATGGAGATCAACATCGTAATCCATTTGGATGGTACCTTAAAACTCAAGTAAATTAACAATAACTATGATGGATTCTTCAGACTGTCAAGTACCCCTAAGGCTATCAATCACTCTCAACAAGTTACAATGCAAAGAGCCCATGATTCTTTGATCGGTCCATTTTTGTTTTTGTTTTCCGGAAAGGGTTTGACAATAAGCGAGAACGCTAAAAGGTTTTCCAAATTTGTTTAAACAGCCCATTCGTAAATCGGTATACATGCTACACTCCCAGGACGAGATTTTAATTTCCTTTCTTGTGCATTAATTCTCCATTTCTTGGGATTTCCATATTCTTATGATAGGAGTGACATTTTAAAAGATGGGGGAGAGATTTAAAAAAACCCCTAAAATTACACCTCGCACCCTGTTTTAAAAACAGAATTATACAGCTTCTGAGTTTCGGCTGCAAATTTTCCCGCTCTGTTGACTATGGAAAATACACCTCTTTCCAATTTCGTTTCCTTTGGACATTATCATGAGGCTCTGCAATGCTCCGGAATGTAGAGTTGATAGTTTTCACAATTTAATTGCAGTTTCTGAATTACAAGTCTCCTTTTCAACAACAATCCCGTTCTCGTTCCGGGAAGTAGGACTTTAAAATTAAAGGATCATCTCGGCTACTTTTTTGAATCCTTGAAAGGACAAACAAGTCACAGCGAGGAGTTAATCGCTTTCCCTCCTTTCGTTGCCTGAAAAAAACATGGCTCGTTTTTTCCCCTCTGTGTCTTTAACATATTGCACAATCTTTTGCTATAAAAATGTCTTTTCGCGCCAAGACCGAAAGACAAGAGTTTCTGAAGGAGGGGCTATTGCGTAGCATCTTCGGTGGCTAGAGGTTCGTGGTCGTTTCGTTGACTATCTGGAAGTTGAACCTGTCAGGGGAAAAAAAAAAAAGCAGAGAAATCATTTTTTCCCCTCCCCTTCTTCGTGCATTTCGGCTCACTGTGGCTCAACTCCACCTATTCCTCTTCTAGAGAAAAATTGCAACACAGATTTATTTGGGAAGGGTTAAGACAGTTTGGCCTAGTGGTTAAGGCTCCAGGTTAGAAAGCTGGAGACCGTGAGTTCTAGTTCTGCCTGCGCCATGAAAACCTGGCTGGGTGACTTTGGGCCAATCACCAGGAGACTGTGAGTTCCAGTCCCGCTTTAGGCATGAAAGCTAGCTGGATTACTTTAGGCCAATCACCAGGAGACTGAGAGTTTTAGTCCCGCCTTAGCCATAAAAACTGGCTGGGTGACTTTCGACCAATCACCAGGAGACTATGAGTTCTAGACCCGCCTTAGCCATAAAAGCTGGCTGGGTGATTTTAGGCCAATCACCAGGAGACTATGAGTTCTAGTCCCGCCTTAGCCATAAAAGCTAGCTGGATGACTTTAGGCCAATCACCAAGACAGTGAGTTCTAGTCCTGCCTTAGCCATGAAAACCAGCTGGGTGACTTTGGGCCAGTCACTCTCACTCAGCCCAACTCACCTCACAGGGTTGTTGTGGGGAAAATAGGAGGAGGAAGGTGTGTTGGATGTGTTCGCCGCCTTGAGTTATTCGTAAAAATAATAAAGGCAGGAGGCAAAATCAATTAAAATAAAATAAATAAAATAAAAAAATAAATGAAAGATGTATCACAGATTTTGTCACAATCACAGTACCACTTCTAATGTTTATTCACTGTGTTCACTGCTTAATGAATAGTCTAAGAGCACTGGATCCAGTGAGATGCTAGTTTCAGTAGACAATTCAGGAATCAGGATATTTAATATGCTGAAATCTGTCTGTGACTTTCCCCTATTCTCTACTTTCTTTCCCGTGGCTTAATATTGCCACTAATTTCGGAAGAAGAATTATACCAAAGCAGCCTATTCAAATAATCAAGGGCTAATATTTGAGGGGCTGCCACAAAAACTTATTTTCCAAAGCACCTGAAAGCAGGACGCAAGAAACAATGGATGGACACTAATCAAAGAGAGAAGCAACCTGGAATTAAGAGTGTCCTTTGTTCTCCTCCTGCCCTCACTCCAGTGGAACAGCTTGCCTCCAGAAATCGTGGGCACTCCAACACTGGGTATTTTTAAGAAGACTCTAGACAGTCACTTATTTTAAATGGTATAGGTTCTCCTGCTTGAGCAGGGGCTGGACTAGAAGACCTCCAAGGTTCCTTCCAGCTTATTCTATTCTATTCTATTCTATTCTATTCTATTCTATTCTATTCTATTCTATTCTATCTGAGTTCTATTATTGTCTTATTCTATTGCCAATCTGACAATTACTTCTACGCACTTGTATTACCGTGTTTCCCCGAAAATAAGACCCTGTCTTATATTTTTTTGAACCCTGAAATAAGCGCTTGGCCTTATTGCCATGCACTCAAAAGCCCAATTGGGCTTATTATCAGGGGATGTCTTATTTTGGGGGAAACAGGGTACATGAGATAACCACAACATACTATGAGGTGGATTCACAATTAATTAAGGCAGTTGGGGAGACGGAATTAGGTTTCCCCCCCATCAGCTATTCATCTTTTGATGGCCAGGTATTATTTTCAATGGCCACAGAAACTAGGACCTGAAATAACGGCTGTTACCTACCTAGCTTTCATTTAAATATGAGGAACAACTTCCTAATGGCAAGGACTCTCCCAACAGAAGAACGTCCCAAAGGTGCTTTTTCCAAACGGCAACTGGGCTTTGGTTTCCCTTGAAGATGTTTCGCTTCTCGTCCAAGAAGCTTCTTCAGTTCTTCGGAAGGCACTTCTTGGATGGGAAGCGAAACGTCTTCAAGGGAAAACAAAACCCAGTTGCCTTTTGGAAAAAGCACCTTTGGGACAACTATGTCCTGGATGACTGAGAATCTCTCCATAGACAGTCAGTGGAAGAGTCTACTTATAGAAGTTCTGAGTTTTCTACCTCTGGAGGTTTTTAAGAAGAGGCTGGACACAATCTCCCATGGATGGCTCAATTGGGTTTTCTGCGCATTACAGAGCGCTGGATTAGATGATCCATGCATTTCCTAACAACTCTGTAATTCCAAATATATCCCAATGTCAACTCCCACAATTCTTCCCCAAAAGGCTACAGAGATAGTTAGGGTACCGTTACAGGGAAGATCCCTAAAAATTGGTCCATTAGATTTCCAAGGATCCTTCTCCTTGATTGGATTATAACCTTATTCTGTTCCATTGGTTCTTTGAGTGAGGCAGGAAAGGAAAAGAAAGGAAAGGAAAGTCCTGTCTGCTAAATATAAACAAAGACCTATCTGGAGCCTGGTTGTTTGCTTGCAGACGTCTCATGACCCAACTAGGGAATGTCATCAGCCACACTATAAAAAAGGTGTTGAGACTCTAGAAAGAGTGCAGAGAAGAGCAACCAGGATGATTAGGGGACTGGAGGCTAAAACATACGAAGAACAGTTGCAGGAACGGGGCATGGCTAGTCTAGTGAAGAGAGGGACCAGGGGAGACAGGATAGCAGTCTTCCAATATTGGAGGGGCTGCCACAGAGAGGAGGGGGTCAACCTATTTTCCAAAGCACCTGAAGTTTAGACAAGGAATAATGGATGGAAACTGAACAAGGAGAGATTCAACCTGGAAATAAGGAGAAATTTTCTGACAGTGAGAGCAATCAAACAATGGAACAGAAGTTGCCTTTAGAAGTTGTGGGAGCTTCATCACTGGAGGCTTTCAAGAAGAGACTGGACTGCCCTCTGTCAGAAATGGTGTAGGGCAGTGATGGCGAACCTTTTCGGCACCGAGTGCCCAAACCGGAACATGCGCACGCCTGCGGTGGGTTGCTCCCGGATTGGCCCGGTTCTTAGAGCCGGTAGCGGCGGTGGCGGCGGGAGGCTCTGCCCACCTGCCTGGGACACACGCACGAGCGAACCCGTAGTAAAGGGTTTTAGAACCCACTACTGGCGCACGCGCGCTGGAGCACCGGAGCGCCCAAAACCCAAAGACCAGCTGGCCGCGTGCATGCGAGCACCGGAAACCCGAACACCAGCTGGCCGGCGTGCACATGCGCGCCGGCCAGTTGGTCTTCGGGTTTCCGGTGCTCCGGCGTGCATGAAGACCAGCTGGCCAGTCTGCGCAGCTGGCGACGGTGCACGTGCCCACAGAGACGGCTCTGCGTGCCACCTCTGGCACGCGTGCCACAGGTTCGCCATCACGGGTATAGAGTCTCCTGCTTGGGCGGGGGGTTGGACTAGATGACCTACAAGGTCCCTTCCAACTCTGTTAAAAAGATGTCTGACTGAGATATCTCACCCTGATGATGTTTCGTAGTTGGGTCATGAGACGTCTGCGAGAAAACAACCAAGCTCAAGAAAGCACCAAGGAGCTCACAGTTCAACCCTGAGCTACACCTATTCTCTTCTATGAAAGCCCAAGTGTTACTCAGAATATACTTACAGGTGTAGATTTAGAAGACTTCAGTCTGAAACGGCAACAGATAATTTCCACTATGAATCTTCCAATGCTGTGTACTATGCCTACAGTAAGAGAACAAAGTGAACATTTGGTTATGCTGGTTATTCTATTTGATACTGTAACGTGGTTGTGTGTTCATTATCCATTGTGTGAAATGATAATGTTGAGAGCAATTTCTCACAATGAGCAGAAAACCCAAAGCAATCTTAACTTCCGGACAAGTGGCTGCTTTTGGGGTACACAATTTACAGACCCCCCCCCCCAAAGTATAAATCTGTAATCTGGATGTGGTTTCCTCATTCTAGTGTCTTTCGGATGACAATTCCTGTAATTTTAAACACAACGTTTGGATGGCTCGGAAAAAGGGAGCTTTGGATCAGACAAGACTGCTGTGTATTTTGAGCAGTCCGTTGAAAACATCTTTAAAATATACCTAAATTGTATAAACATGGGAAGTCAATCTTAGAAAGCACTGAAATTCTTTGTTAAAGGAGAGAATGAAAATAAAACCGATTTCCAAAAGATTCAGGGACCATCATGACAATCGCCACGATGGTAAAAAAGATGTTGAGACTCTAGAAAAGAGTGCAGAGAAGAGCAACAAAGATGATGAGGCTAAAACATACAAAGAACGGTTGCAGGAATTGGGCATGGCTAGTTAAATGAAAAGAAGGACTAGGGTTGACAGGATAGCAGTCTTCCAATATTTGAGGGGCTGCCACAAAGTAGAGGGGTCAACCTATTATCCAAAGCACCTGAAGGCAGGACAAGAAGCAATGGATGGAAACTAATCAAGGACAGAAGCAACCTAGAACCAAGGAGAAATTTCCTGACAGTGAGAACAATTAACCAGTGAAACGGCTTGCCTCGAGAAATTGTAAATCCTCCAACACTGGAAGTTTTTAAGAGATTGGACAACCATTTGTCTGAAATGATATAGGGTTTCCTGCCTGAGCAGGGGGTTGGACTAGAAGACCTCCAAGGTCCCTTCCAACTCTGCTATTATTCTATTCTATTCTATTCTATTCTATTCTGTTCTGTTCTGTTCTGTTCTATTATTCTTCTAATAAATGTTTCTCCAGCTGCATA
>QLTV01003131.1:2631747-2646072 GCA_003457575.1 Thermophis baileyi | reverse complement strand
TATATATATATATATATAGAGAGAGAGAGAGAGAGATACACACACACATATACACACACTATTATATTACTTTACAGTACAGTACATTACATTACATTATAGTACAGGGGTGTAAAACTCGATTTCTTCGCGGGCCGGATCAGCATTCTAGTTGTCCTCCGTGGGCTGGCGGGTCGGGGGAGGAGGAGTTGGCAGGCGCATGCGTACGCAGGCCCCGCCCCCGCCATCCTGGCCGCCTCCTGTGCGCAGGCGTGCATGCTGGGATTGGGTGGGCCTGGCCGAAGCGACGTAGGCCGGCCCCTTACCGTTTCGAGGACAGCCGCGCGGGCCAGATACAACCACATTGGGCCTTGAGTTTGACACCCCTGTTATAGTATATTATAGTATAGCATATAATATTATATATACACACATACATATAGATATATACACACATACATATACACACAACATATATAAATAAAGCCTTTGTCGTTGGCTTAATTAAGTTTTAAAGCACATTTAAACATGAGATAAACTCTCGTGCCTCCTTATCTGTATCTATTTCCTTGTCCTTATACAAAAGGCTCAACACCCCACATATGCTAATTAATCTTTATGTAAATATATTAATAATTTGGGGGAAGTGAGAGATATTCCACAGAAAATGTACCATCATCCTTGAGGCTAGATTCCGTAAAAAATGACATATTTATTTATGAAACATATTACACTACCAATTATTATTATAATTATTGAGATCTCAGCGGAGGTGTGATTAACACATTGGCGGAGTTGTTAAAAATCCCACGGAAATGATGCAATAAATGCCATTCAAGGAAATCAATCATTGTAATCCAAGCGGAACAACAAACAAAGCTCTTGTGATTTTTTTTCCCCAGATAAATAAAACCCACTTACGATCTGATGCAATTTTTTCGGTGCCATCTAAAGGATTAATAATGCCTGGAATGAGCTCTCCAAAAGATAAGTGATCTATCCTATGGGAGAAATTGTATGCTGGAAGACACAACGGAAAAACACCCGGTTAATATCGTAATTTTAGCTATAGGCACATATATGTACAGGTATGTCCTCGGCTTATGACCAAACTGAGCCCAACATTGCTGTGGCTAAGTGAGGCAGTTGTTAAGTGAATTCTGTCCCATTTTACGAGCTTTCTTGCCACCCTTGTTACGTGAAATCGCAGCAGTTAAGTTAGTAACACGGTTGTTAAGTGAATCTGAGTTTGATTGACAGGAGGTCACAAAAGCTGATTACGTGACCCTAGGACACTGCAAACCGCCATAAATATGAGTCACTTGCCAAGCCTCTGAATTTTGACCACGTGACCATGGGGATGCCGCAATGGGCATAAGTGTGAAAAATGATCATGTCACCTTTTTTTGTTGTTGTAACTTCTGTCACTAAATGAACTGTCGTAAGTCGAGGACTACCTGTGGTTCAGGTTCAACTCAAGGCAATTTAAGAGCTTTGTTCTTCTACTCAAAATTGAGAATGAAATCTCATCGTCTACCATGTCAGGGGCAGGGGTGGGCTTCAAAAATTTTAGCAAGGGGTTTTCTGCCCGGGTGCTGGGTGGGCGTGGCCATGGTGGGTGTGGCCTAGTCGGCCTCCTACACGCCGCATCAGGGTTGTGTGTTTTCTCCCCGGGGGGTGGGTGGGCGGGGCCAGGGTGGGTGTGCCCTAGTCGCCCCCCCCCCCCCGGCCGGGGGGGGGGGCGTTTTTGCCCTCCCCGGGCTCCGAAGGCTTTCCTTGAGCCTCCGGGAGGGCGAAAACGGCCTCCCCAGGCTCCGGAGGCCCTCTGGGTGAACTTCCGGTAGGCCCGTTTTTCACCCTCCCCGAGCCTTCGCGCGCACCCTGCACTTACCTGCATCCAAAACGGGCCACATGGGGACTCCTGGGAGGGGTGGGGTGGGCGGGGCCAGCCAGGAGTGGGATTTGGGGGTTCTCCGAACTGCACAGAATCTTAGCTAGAGGTTCTCCCGAACCCCTGCGAACCCCCAGCAGCCCACCCCTGGTCAGGGGGTGGCCACAAACCTGGCCACTTTAAGACTTGTGGACTTCAGCTCCCAGAATTCCTCAGCATGGCTGGCTGAGGAATTCTGGGAGTTGAAGTCCACAAGTCTTAAAATGGCCAAGGTTGGAAATGCCTGGTCTATATCCTCAGCTTCCCATTATTATCCCACTAGCATGTTAATGATGCCATGATATCTGCTCCAGGGAATCCGATTCGGATCTCTTGGAGCACATGGGGCGGAGGTGAACACACGATATTCTAGGGGGAGGAAGATACGAAAGGTCTAGATTGGAATTACAGGTAGTCCTCGACTTACAACCACAGCTGAGCCCAAAATGTCCGTGGCTAAGCGAGACAGTGGTTAAAAGTGAGTTTTGGCCCATTTTACGACCTTTTTCGCCACACCTATCGATTGAATCACTTGCAGCTGTTAACTTAGTAACTCGGTTGTTAAGTGAATCTGGCTTCCCCGTTCACTTTGCTCGTCAGAAGGACGTAAAAGGGGATCGCTTGACCCCTGCAACCATCATAAATACGAGCCAGTTGCCAAACATCTGAATTTTGATCACATGATCGCGGGGGAATGCCGCAGCGGTCATAAGTGTGAAGAACGGTCGCAAGTCCCTTTTTTTCACTGCCATGGCTACTTCGAACAGGCAAAACTCACTTAAAAACTGTCTTTGCTTAGCCAAGGAAATTTTGGGCTCAATTTTGGTCGTAAAGAGAGTATTGCATTAAATATTTTGGACATAGCATGGAAACCCCTTAATGGCTTCGATCCACGCCGTTAAGATTGCCTCCACCAAATATGATGCCCAAATATTTTGCGAGAAAGCAGACCGTTGCTGGAGATAAAAGCATCTGGAAAACATTTACACCCGTGCCAAGCGATAAGGAGATACGGGTGGTGTCGTTCTCCTTCAGCAATAGCACGCTGCAAAATCTAGTTGTGGTGTGCATTTGTTTCGGCACACACATCCAGAGGCCGGCTGCTTTTTGCAGAATACGTCACAAAATATTTTGGCAATGTGTCTGGAAAGAACATGTCTGGATAGATTTGTCTCAAGCACCCTGCGACAAGGAACACTTCCACGCCAAGAAGCAGAGGTGGCTTACATTCGTGGCTCACAAGGGCTGCCAAATGTGCGTGGCCCCTCGGGTGGGGAATTGCCCTAAAATGAATGAAAGAAAGAAAGAAAGAAAAGGGTTGTGTTGGAATTCAAGGATGTTATCGAAAGGCAGACTTAATCAAGGAATTGATACACATTTCCAAGAAAAACCATCAATGACAGGAACGCTTCTTTTCGCAGACTTCCAAATGAAACTCTATAGCAGGGGTCCCCAACCTTAAGTGGCCGGCTGTTGCACACATGTGTGTACGTGTGCACAGCCCCAGCGAGCATTGCGGGGGGCTCACGGCCCCACGCACGCATCTCAGGGGCTCGTGGCCCCACTAGCGCAACGGGTGCTTGCGCACATGACAAAACCATCCCCTCTTTCCCCCCCTCCGGGCTACCAATCCGAAAAGGTTGTGGAACTCTGTTCTATAGGATTGCTGTTGTGGCCTGTCAGCCTCTGGCCCCTCCAGAGGAGGCGGCAGTGGTGTGGGAGTCAGGGTCAGCATCAGGGCAACCTGGGAGGGGGAAGAGGGAATGGAGCTGGCAAGAGAGAGAGAGACAGAGGCGGAGCCTGGGCCGTCCATCAGCCCTCAGATGGAGAGTCAACAGCCCCCAGGTCTGGAGGTGGCTGATGAGGAAGAGGAGGAACAGCTGGGTCCAGTGCCTGACGCGCGGATGCGCAGAAGGCAGAGGAGAGCAGTGGAAATCCATGGGCCGATCCTTGGGATGGAAGAGCCACCGCTGCTAGCAAAGCCCCACCCTAGCTCTGGGGATAAAAGGCAGGGGGCGGAGATGAATAGTTGTCTGCCACACCTATTCATCTTCCAGCCGGCCAGACTTGTTAGCCTGCGAGACAAACTTTTTGCCAGGGCTGCCAGCATTCCTAATAAAGGAATCTTTTGAGTTTACGTCAGAGGGTTTGTCGTGTTTGGGGAGCTGGGTCAGAACAACTGCATTATTGGTCTGTTCCTTGAAAAATGTACATCTGATGTTTTGAAGTGGGAAGCAAAAGCTGGTTTATAATAGGGTTTCCCAACCCTGGCAACTTTAAGACAGGTGGACTTCAACTCCCAGAAGGAGCTGGCTGGGGAATTCTGGGAGTTAAAGTCCACGCGTCTTAAAAGTTGCAAATTCTGGTTTATAGCGTTTCAGGAAAAGAAATGAACATACTTGCCCACTGTAACGTGAAAGTTCCCTGCTACTTTATTCACATATAGGTGCCCATGAATTCTGCAGGCATCAGCCGAATGTCCGGGATTGTCTTCCCTGCGCAGATTTAAAAAAAAAATGCAATTCTTAAAAAGCCTTGCAAAATACAAATTCTCAGAAAACGTAGGTTACATATTGCTCACGGGCAAATCTAATGTCATGGTCCCCCAATGACCACGGAAGTAGATACAAGCTCGCAAATTGAGAAAAAATGGGAGTGACTTACCGGTGTGTCTTAGAACACAGGATATAGAATAACAGGATTGGAAGGGACCTTGGAGGTCTTCTAGTCCAACCCCCTATTCTAGCAGGAGAACCTATACCAGGGGTCGGCAACCTTAAACACTCAAAGAGCCATTTGGACCCGTTTCCCACAGAAAAGAAAACACCGGGAGCCACAAAAACCTTTTTGACATCTAAAATGAAGATAACACTGTGCTGTTTGCCGATTTCTCACCACATATTAAGCATACTGGTAAACCAGTCTCGTCAGCACTGAAAGCAAATGAATCTGCCCATGTACCATTAAACGTTCTGTTTTCTTCTGAAACTTTTATTTTCTTGGATTTATCCATGGCTGGCCTACCAGGGGTTGAAAAGCTCAATAAATCGTGTGCGGGCGGGTGTCGCACATTGGCGGTTGTGAAGCATATTTTGAGCGACAGGGAGCCCCAGCAGAGGGATAAAAGAGCCACATGCGGCTCCAGAGCCGCGAGTTGCCAACCCCTGACCTATACCATTCCAGACAAGGGGTTGTGCAATCTTTTCTAAAAAGTCTCCTGTGTTGGAGCACCCACAACTTCTGGAGGCAAGTCGTTCCACTGGTTAATTGTTCTCACTTTCAGGAAATTTCTCCTAGGTTCTAGGTTGGATCTGTCTTTAATGATCTTCCATCTGTTAATTCTTGTCCTGCCCTCTGGTGCTTTGAATACGTCGACCCCCTCTTCTCTCTGACAGCCCCTCAAATATTGGAGGACTGCTATCATGTCACCCCCTTAATCCTTCTTTTTGATTGACATAGCTTCTCTGACTCTGCTTGCAGGATATTGGCAGGGAAGGTTGGTTACCAATCTGACCACAATCTCTGCAGCGTCATAATTGTGAGCTGGTCACCCAAGTACCTGGATTATGATCGCAGGACCAAAGGAATGCTGCAATGGCTGGAACTTCGAGGCTCGGTTGTTACATCCATTTTTTCTCCCAGCATCGCCGTAACTTTGAACGGTCGCTGAACGAATGGACGTAAGGCCGAGGTTTTGTCTATGTCTCGTATATGCATTTTCCTTCAGGTTTTTTCTTCTTCTTATCATCATTTTGTGTATGAATCACTCTCAGACCGAGAAATGGCTTAGCGTATTGATTCTAAAAATACGGTCAATGTCATGGCTTTTATTTCTGAATTGGCCTGTTTTGGATTACATCAGTTCTTTTTCATGGTTTCCCCCCGCCCCCAAGGCGAGGAGACCCTGAAGCTACTGTCTCACCTTGGTGGAAGTGCCGTTGAAGCACTTTTAAAAGCACTTTTGAATATTATGTCTTGAAGGGAGTGTTCTTCCTGTAGCCGGGCCTGAATATTTTGTAGTATCCTAGAAGTAAAGCAAAAGACAAAGATTCAGCTATCATATCTGTCTATCTGTCTGTCTGTCTGTCTGTCTGTCTCTCTATGTCAGAGTGCGCACACTGTGACGTATGTGAGACAACCTAGGAGCAAATAACATCAAACAGAGGTTTGTAATAATAAACAGTGGTTTATCTCTACAAAAGAATATACCTACATGTACTAGGCAAAAGGTCAAACAATCAATCAGCAATTTACAGCAAGGAAGCACACACGGGAAGGGAGGGAGGGAGGGAGAAGGAGAGGGAGAGAGAGAGGGGGGGCCACAACAGGGCCTCTCTTATAATACAGACTCTTAAAGTGGTAACAGTCAAATAACCCTGCTGACTCATTACTACCATTGCATCATCATTACAGTATTACAGCATTCAGCAGCTGGTCAGCTATTAAATCATTACCCTATCAATCTATCTATCTATCTAAAATACATTATAGTTATTTATATTATATAGTTAGTTATATATATGTGTGTATGTATTTCCCCCATGCCATCACTCTGCTAAACTACTAATTCTCACAACATTGTCAAACTGCTTAGTAGGGCTATATTAATATCCTTCTCATCTTTCCTATTACCAATTTCTTTATCTTCTTATGACTATAACGTTGTTGCTTGTATCTTACGATTTATATTGTTTTATTTAGTATCCTAGTATGATTTATGTTGACTGCTTATTTGGTATCCTATGACTATCACTCAGTGTTGCAACTTATGATTTATGATGATGTATTTTTATGATAATTATGATCATGATTTATCACTTGGTTGCTTGTATGTACGCTGAGAGCTTATGCACCGGAGACAAATTCCTTGCACGTCCAATCACACTTGGCCAATAAAGAATTCTATCAGGCATGAAAGACCAGGTCAGATCTATCAGGCCAAGAATTTTTGCACAAGAATTTTCTCAACTAATCAACAAATCTTCTCAACCTGCTTAGAGTTAGATAACCGTCAACGGTATTCAAGAGAGGTTGGACTTAGTTCTCTTGTGGCTACGTAGGGATTCTAGGCTGATATCTCTTTTCACTCCACCCCCGGGTTCTGCCATTCCTTGTCCTACAGCAGTACTTCTAACAACAACAAAACATTTGCACAATAAAGCAATATTAGTAGTGAATACTGCAGAGCCACAACTCATCAGTGAAATGATTGAAGTACTTAGCCAGTTTAAAGATGAACTAAGATGGCCTTGGATGGACATGAATTATAATGATTATAATTATTGAACTATTACCTTTGCCACTCTCTTTGCATGGGGCTGAGTTCAAATATCACCTAAAACAAAAATAAATGATCAAAGTTGAGACAAATACTGTCTTCGTTTGTTTCTCAAACAAAAAATTGAGACTCTAAGAAAGCGGCACAAAAAGATAATTCAGCATGGTAATCAGTTTGGTATGTGGTTAAGGAACTAGGCTAGAAAATGGGAACCGCAGGCCAGTCACGTCCTCTCAGCCCTAGGAAGAATGCAATGGCAAACCACTTCTGAAAGACCTTGTCAAGAAAACTGCAGAGACCGAGCCAGGAAGTTGCCAGGAACCAAAACTGACTCAAAGGCACATAACAACAACAACAATCTTGGCAACTGTCATGTATTTATCACGTGATCGCTTTTTGTAACCGTCCCAGCTGGCTTCCGACGAACGAAGTCAATGGGGGAAGCCAGATTCGCTTAATGACCGTACGGTTCACTTAACAACTGCAGTGACTCACTTAGCGACGATGGCAAAAAGGTCGTAAAATGGGGCAAAACTCACTTAGCAACCGTTTTGCTCAGCAACGGAAATTTTGGGCTCACTTCTGGTCGTAAGTCGAGTTTACATTTGGAGGGTAAGATTTTTGAAACGGAAATCCATCTTCTGCTTCCCTTCTCACCAGAGATACCTTGTGGCTCACGACTCTACATGGTATTTCATGGCTATTCTGACTGTGGATGTCAACTCCGGTCATATTTTCTGCGACTGTTGATACCCAGTCAGGCTCAGTAAAATCAAAGTTATCGTGGGATGAATAGTTTTGATGTTCTTCACCCCTGGAATTATATAACAAGCCAGGTTGTCACTGCACCTTTGACAAAATAAATAAATAAATGAAACTCCCACTTACTGGTTCGTAGACCAATCCATCTGCAGTAGCAACCATCGTTTCCGCCAGATCCAGGACGTCAGCACCAATGTCTGTTTCAAAAAGTTGAAAAGGAGAGATAAGAATTTGCAAAGGGTTACCTAAACCGTTTCTTTTCTAAACCTTGGTCGTTAAAAGAACTGTTGATCCGTCTGTTCCTTTAATCCAGGTCTCAATTCATGACAGTAAATTTATTTCTTCAACAAATTTACACAGTGGAAAACTGAGAAACTTGTGCGTTTTGAGCCAACTAACTGCAGCACCTCAAAAAAATAAGAAGGAATTTACAGATCCTGCTTTCTTCTCAATGAGTACTGTAGAAATATTGCGGCTTCTTCGGGCCCCAGAAAAAAGTTCTACTGCTTATTAAAACCCTGATTATTAGTACCGTAAATAATGGTAATTCAAGATGCATTAGTTGGTAAAAGGACTGGCTGAGACTAATGGATGCTATTTTTCCAAAGCATTTTGCTGAATATTAGCTTCAATTTGCATCTGGCTTCTCTCTTTTTTCTTCCTTTTTTTTTTTTTGTATTATCCAATGTGATTTTAAAAAAAGGTAGCCATTTCAAAAGTCCACTTTCTAGCTTTAAAATAGACATCACAATAATGACAGCATTAAGAAAATACTTTGCAGTGCTATTTTCCAAAGAGATAAACACTGTTTAGCTTTTCTGGAGAAAGAGGGAGAGAGAAAGAGAAAGCAAGGGAGAGAAAAAGAGGATAGGAAGAGAGAGAATTTTGTGTGGCCTTCTTCGGATTAATCAATTTTATTTTAAACAAACCCGAATCTGGTAAGTGGAATAAACACCCATTCGGCTGTATAATCTATACATCTTTTTTCAAAGAAATTTGGATGATTGGCTTCATAGAATGGAGCTAATCTTTAAAAATCTGTGCAACAATATGCTTGGTCCTAAAGATGCTATAAAACTTTTTATTTTATTTTGCCATATTGGTAATCTGGTTACCAAAGGAAGTTGAACGTGTCATGTAAGGTACATGATTTCCAAGCAAAAATGACTCTAATGCACAAGATTAGTGAAAAAAGTTTACACTACTGACAAAACAAAGAACTATGTTTAGCAATTCAGTGCAAATGACATTTCCTCCACAAGCTATAAATCATCTTCTTTTAACAACCCCCATAATCCCTTGTGGGATGGAGTCTGGGCAACTGAATGCAGCTGAGTGTTTACTGGCCGGATGCCCTTCCTGTCGCCAATGCGGAGTTTTGTTTTGCCCAGAGAGAGAAATATCTGCATCTACCTAGGATCGAACTCACAGCCTCCTGATTGTGAGGTGAGAGCTCCACATCTAGGCCACCGCACCACTCCTCTGCAAGCTATAAAGTTATTAATTTATTCATTCTCCCAATCCCAAATCAACCATATCAGTAACCCCGGTAATTATTGAAATTATATAAATCCAAATCATTTTTTTCAAAGACATTGATTGTACCAATTATCACACTTCTCCTTACAAGCTGAAAGGAAACCAATGAAATATAATTTGAATTCTGATAAGTAATTTATTGTAGAAAATCTAAGGAGTAATTATGAAAGAATTCCAGCAACTTTTATGTATCTGTGGCTTTCTTGGGATTAACCAATTTTAGTTTAAATAAGGCCAAACCAGGTTAAGTATAATAAAGATCTATTCAACTTGTGTATGAAAAGCAAGACTTATGTAAAGTGAAATCAAAGTTCACATTTTTTGTAATTTTTTTCTCCTACTCAAGCTAAGCAATGTTAGTTGGCCTTGTTTCAACTGACTGTTGTTTTGGCGACAATCAAATCTGGAATCAGATCGTATTTTTATAACCATGCAAGAATTTATTTTATTTAGAACATTTATATTGCCGCCTACATGCACAGGGTGACTCAAGGCGGCTTACAGAATGAACTCTTAACCAGCAATGAAACAATGGTGGGAAAAAAGGATAATACGAGGCAGTGATTTTTATGGTTACACATTTAGGAATTAAAACACATGTCCCAATTTAGGGAAAGTCATCAAGGATCTACTTTCAATAATAGATCTGTCAAAGCTTGAAGAGAGGAATCTCGCCCAGCATTATCTGATTTCGATCTTGATTTCATGAGAAATATGTCAGTCCAGCCTGAATATCTACTGTAGTAAAACAAATCAGAATACTTACGTTGACATTTCATTGCAACTGTGATGTCTACATTTATTCTTAATTTACTGGAAGAGAGGAAAACACAAATATGTTAATTTCACCATAGTGCTAGTGTCATTCTACTTTGTCCTGACGTGTGATACAGAAAGTCCTGGACTTAACACCACAATTGAACCCAAGATGTATGTTGGTAAGTGAATTTTGCCCCATTTTGCGACCTTTCTTGCCACGGTTGTTAAGTGAATCACCGCTGTTGTTAAATTAGTAACCCGGTTGTTAAGTGAATCCGGCTTCCCCATTGACTTTGCTTGTCAGAAGCAAAATGTGATCCCTGACCACTGCAACGGTCATTAAGCGTGGAAAAAACGGTCAAAAAGTCGTTTTTTTCCATGCCACTGTAACTTCGAACCATCACTAAACAAACCGTTGTAAATCGAGGGCTACCTGTACAATTTTTCATAAATGTTTAAAGCCACAACTGCTTGACATTTGACATAAGAGCAGGAGGAACTGAAAATCTAAGCAGCAAAGATGAAAGCAGATTCTGAAAAATGCCTTCAAATATAGGAACTTTGCTGGCTGGGGAATTCTGGGAGTTGAAGTCCACTTCAACTTGAAGCTGCCAAGATTAAGCAACAGTAACTTTATAAAGCATCATATGAGGTGGTAACTATCTGGATGTCATTAACTTGCACCGCAATGTCAGCGAAACAGTGCCGGCTGGCGGGCCCGCGGGGGAGGGCCTTCTCTGTGGCTGCCCCGGCCCTCTGGAACCAGTTACCTCCTGAGATCTGGACCGCCCCCATCCTGCTGGCCTTCCGGAAAGCGGTGAAGACCTGGCTGTTCCGGCAGGCTTGGGGCCGTTGATCTCGCTTCTGCAATCTGGCGAGATCCGGCCATGAAAAGTTGTGTATGGGTTTTAATTGTTTTTAAATGCTTTTTATTATGTATTTTTTTTAATAATGCTTTTTTATATTTTAATAAGTTTTGTATTGTTGTAAGCCGCCCAGACAAACAATAATAAATAAATAAATAAATAAATAAATGTGAAAACCTTAACAATATTCCCGATTCTTCAAAATATGGAAAACTGGAAATCTGATGTTCCAACTATCCGACGTGTCATTTTTACCTTGGAATACATGGAAAAGCCTAGACTGCTTTCGTTTGGAGAAACTGGATCCCAAATCTTTTATAAATGTTTGCTGGGACAATATTCTCCAACCTCGCACTTTCTAAGAAGTGCCACTGGGGAAAACTAACATCTGGAAAGCAACAGGTTGGGGTTTAATTAGATTAATTTCATAGCATCAAGCCGTCTCCTCGGAGGCCAATTAGAAAATCAGAAACCAACCTTAAGAGCCTCAATTTGGCAACTCGAGTGTGAATCACTTCTGTTGGATTCTGCTTGTATTCACAGAGAGAAAAATAAAGAATAGAATAGAATAACAGAGTTGGAAGGGACCTTGGAGGTCATCTAGTCCAACCCCCTGCTCAGGCAGAAAACCCTGTACCATTTCAGACAAATGGTTGTCCAACATCTTCTTAAAAACTTCCAGTGTTGGAGCATTCACAATTTCTAGAGGCAAGCCGTTCCACTGATTAATTGTTCCAACTGTCAGGAAATTTCTCCTTAGTTCTAGGTTGTTTCTCTCCTTGATTAGTTTCCATCTGTTGCTTCTCGTCTTGCCTTCTGGTGCTTTGGAGAATAGGTTGACCCCCTCTTCTTTGTAGCAGCCCCTCAGATATTGGAATACTGGCTATCATGTCACCCCTAGTCCTTCTTTTCATTAAACTAGACATACCCAGTTCCTGCAACCTTTCTTTTGTATGTTTTACTGTAGCCTCCAGTCCCCTAATCATCTTTGTTGCTCTTCTCTGCACTCTTTCTAGAATCTCAACGTCTTTTTTTTTATCGTGGTGATCAAAACTGGATGCAGTATTCCAAGTAAAGCAAGGAACCCAGCTTACATTTCCATCTAAAGAAAGATTTACAACTCCACAATAGAAATCTGCCTTGAATTTTTTTTTTTTTTAAGAGAACGGAGAGCTTCCTGCCTGAAGAAAACTTGTCTGAAGAATAATATCAATAGCACTTAGACTTATATACCGCTTCATAGTGCTTTACAGCCCTCTCTAAGCGGTTTACAGAGTCAGCATATTGCCCCCAACAATCTGGGTCCTCATTTTTACCGACCTCGGAAGGATGGAAGGCTGAGTCAACCCTGAGCCTGGTGAGATTCAATCTGCCAAACTGCTGGCAGCTGGTGATCAGCAGAAGTAGCCTGCAGTACTGCACTCTAACCACTGTGCCACCGCGGCTCATAATGCCTCGAGAACTGTTGTTAACTCTAAAGAAAGGTGTCCAACCTTGGCAATGTTAAGACGATTTGTGGACTTCAACTTCTAGAATTCCACAAGTCTTCGTTGAAGTCCAAAACTCTTAACCTTGCCAAGGTTGGACAACCCTGGTCTAAAGCGAGATAAGATTGTGATAGAAACATGCTGTGCTTTTTTTTTTTTTTTGAAGAAACACTGATAAAATAATTGTGTGATGCTATGCTGTGCTTTATTGAAGAAACGCCAGAGTATTCAAAGAGCGCGAATCAAAACATTTATGAACTCTGATGCAACATGGGGATGAGGGCAGCATAACCATGTTTAACTGAAGGTGGAGAAGAGAAAACTCAATACAAATACCGTATTTTTCGGACTATAAGACGCACCGGTGTATAAGACGCACCAAGATTTCGAAGAGGTAAGTAAGGGGGAAAAAAAGTTTTTGCCCTCCCCCAGCCCCCAGGAGCACTTTGAAGACCTCCCAAACCCTCTGCGCACCCGTTTTCGTGTGTATTCGGTGTATAAGACGCACCAACATTTCCACCCTCTTTTAGGGAGGGGGGGGAGTGCGTCTTATACTCCGAAAAATACGGTAATGCTTTTCCCTGGGACCTCTTACCCATGATTGCTGTATCTTGAAATTTGCAAGCGCTGCTTATAGGTTTCAGGTTGAGGCAGAAATGGCTTATTTATATCCATGACAACACCACAAAGAAGCCAAACAAACAACTATTATTTCCAAAAGTGTTTAAAAAAAAAATCACATCAGCTTCCAGCAGAGATGCAAAATGTTTTTGGTGCCCCAAAGGCGCATGTACAGCACACCAGCGTGAGACCAAGAAATGCATGTAAACTCCCAGCTTGAAAGATGAAAAACGGGCAAAGAAATATTGGAGTAGGATTCACTTCTTAACAGAGAAAATTCTCAAAGTGAATATAAAGATAAATTTTGGCAACAAAAGCCGCCGGGGTTCGATAATCTTGTCATGTTTATGTCTATATTAGAGGTGGAGACCCTTTGAGAGCTGAATGCAATGTAATTTCATTTTAAAGTATGCCGATTAGTGTACATTCAAAGTGACAATAAAGTATTCTATTCTGTCCTATTCATTGTCCTATTCATTGTCCTATTCATTGTCCTATTCTATTCTATTCTATTCTATTCTATTCTATTCTATTCTATTCTATTCTATTCTATTCTATTCTATTCTATTCTCCTATTCCAGTGATGGTGAACCTATGGTACGCGTGCCAGAAGTGGCACGCAGAGCCATCTCTCCGGGCACACCAGCAGTCACCCGTTGCTCTTCTGGGTTCCATCGTGCACATGCGCGCCGGCCAACTGGTCTTCACACATGCGGGAGCGCCAGAAACCGGAAGAGCAGCTCCCTGGCACACATGCACGCGCCGGGAAACTGAGCTTCTGGTTTCTGGCGCGCTGGTCTTCGCGCATGCCAGAAACTGGAAACTCAGCTTCCCAGCGCGTGCATGCGCGCCGGGGAACTGCTCTTCTGGTTTCTGGCGCTCCCCCGCGTGCGCTCGGTGCCGAAAAGATTCGCCAACACTATTCTATTGTATTCTATTCTATTGTATACATTAACGACCGGGTCTGAGAGAGGGGTATGGGATCACGAGCCAAAGGCAGCTTTGGATCTGGACACCCCCCCCCCCCCCCGCCCCCCCGCGCCCCCCCCCCCCCCCCGCGGCCCCCCCCCCCGCGCGGGGGCCCCGCGCCGGCGTCCCCCTGCC
>QLTV01003131.1:2609749-2622230 GCA_003457575.1 Thermophis baileyi | reverse complement strand
TGCTGGTCGTCGGAGAGCCAGCAGCGACTGCAGCGCTAGGCTTCGCCCACCCGCCCGGACGCCGCCATTTGGGCTCCTTTACCCTCTGCGCATGCGCAAAGCGTTCTGCGCATGCGCAGAGGGTAAAAGAACCCAAATGGCGGCATCCGGGCGGGTGGGCAAAGTCTCCCGCTTCCGTCGCTACCGGCTGTCCGGCGACCCGCAGGCATGGCCGAACCGGGAGCATTTCACCCCTGCTGACGGTGGCACCAAGATGGCGGGCTAGCATGCGCGGCGACCCCTGTGAAAAGGTCGTTCGACCCCAAAGGGGTCGCGACCCACAGGTTGAGAACCGCTGAATTAGAACAATTAGAACAATTCATCGATGGAACAACTTGCCTCCGGAGGTTGTGAATGCTCCAACACTAGAGCATCCACAAGAGAAGAGATTGGACAGCCATTTGTCTGAAATGGTACAGGGTCTCCTGCTCAGAGGGTTGGACTAGAAGACCTCCAAGGTCCCTTCCACCTCTATTATTCTGTTAGTTTATGTCATCAGAGAAGGAAGGATTCTAAGCCTAGAACATACCACCCATTTCCAAAATAAAATCTCAAACTCCCGTTAAAAGGCATCCATAGGAAGATGTAATTTTCTCAGAAAAGAAGTCAACCTTTCAGATAAATGAATCTACGATGAGGGGTGAGGGGAAAAAAAACACTACAAATCTTGCAAAGACTTGAGGATGGAGGAGCCGTTTAATCTGCCTCAAAGCTTTGACAAGGTTTATAAGAAGGTAACAATAAGAAATCAATATAGACCCGTGATGGCGAACCTATGGCACGCGTGCCGGAAGTGGCACGCAGAGTCATCTCTCCAGGCACATGAGCCATCGCCTGTTGCTCTTCCGGGTTCCGGTGCGCTGGCCAGCTTCACACGCACAGGAGCACCGGAAACCAGAAGAGCAGCTGCCCAGTACGCATGCGCACACCGGGAAGATGATCTTCCGGTTTCCGGCGGTTGCATGCGCACCGGCCACCTGGTCTTCCGGTTTCTGGTGCACATGTGTGTGCGAAGACCAGCTGGCCTGTACGCTTGCGCGTGCCGGAAACCAGAAGATCATCTTCCCAACACGCAGGCTGCTCTTCCGGTTTCCGGCGCACACATGTGCACAAGCCAGCTGGTCTTCGTGCGCGCATGCGCGCTGGAAACCGGAAGATCATCTTCCCAGCATGCGCATGTGGCTGCTCTTCCGGTTTCCAGCATGCACGCGCGTGCTCCCGTTTCGGCACTCGGTGCCGAAAAGGTTCGCCAACACTGATATAGACCATTAATTTGGGGGTTTGAAAAAAATCTTAGTTCTCCTTCAGTCAAGCCACAATCTTTACTCAAAACCAATGGGGGTGTCAATCAATTCTGAGACGTCCAAGTCACCCCGTTGGGAATTAGTCAGAAGTAATCTGAGAATGGTTTATATACTAACCACTTATTAAGGAGCAAGCCACAAGCAGAGCCCACACTGCCCACGCAAGAAACAAAATCTACTTAAAGGCCGATTTAACTTGGCACGTCCTATTCTAAACTGACAGAACGTGATACCTTGATACACAATTGTCATGTCCATTTCCAAAGTGTTGGATAGTTTCCTTGTATCCTGGAGGGTGGGGGGAGAGAGACAGAGACAGAGACAGAGACAGAGACAGAGAGAGAGAGAGAAAAGCTTTCCGAGAGAGAGAGAGAGGTAGATATAAAGAGAGAGAGAGAGACAGACAGACAGACAAGACAGGTAGATATAAAGAGAGAGAGAGAGACAGATAGAGATAGAGAGAGAGAGAGAGAGAGAGAGAGAGAGAGAGAGAGAGAGAGAGAGAGAGAGAGAGAGAGATAGTTACTACAAGATATAGTGGGGGATAGATGGTTCTGTGTTGGAAAATATGACAATGAAGTTTACAAAGTAATCAGCAGAGGTAAGATGGGGGTAATGTTAGGATTTTGGATCTTAACACTGCTTGATCTTATAAAATAAGAGCTACAGAAAAGCCTATAACCGTGATGGCGAACCTATGGCATGCGTGCCACAGGTGGCATGCGGAGCCATATCTGAGGGCACACGAGGCGTTGCCCTATGTCAGCTACAGCGCGCATGTGCGCGCTGGCCAACTGATTTTTGGCCTTCCGGAGGGCGGGGGGGGAGGTCGTTTTTGCCTTCCCCAGGCTTCAGGAATGCCTCCGGAGCCTGTGGATGGCGAAAAATAGATCCAACAGGCCTACCGGAAGTACGTTTCCGAACTTCTGGTAGGGCCATTGGGCCATTTTTCACCCTCCCCAGGCTTCAGGTGGCTTTCCTGAAGCCCTGGGAGGGTGAAAAATGGCCCAACTGGAAGTTCGTTTCCGAACTTCCGGTTGGGCTGTTGGGTCCGTTTTTCGCCATCCACAGGCTCCGGAGGCTTTCCTGAAGCCTGGGGAAGGCAAAAACGACCTCCCCCCCCCGCCCTCCGGAAGGCCAAAAATCAGCTGGAATCCGTTTTTCGTCATCCACAGGCTCTGGAGACTTCAGTGAGCCCTGCGCGCATGCGTGGGGGGGGGGCAGCGCAGGGGGGGTTGTGCACAAATGCGCAGGGGAAGGGCATTGCATTATGGGTGTGGGCGTGCGCGCCCTTTTGGCACCAGAGCAAAATACGTTTCCCCATCACTGGCCTATAAGGATCTAAGTCCAGGAGATCATTTTGATCTATTCAGCAATTGGTCTGGGAGCATAATACAGTTATTCCTCGATTTACGACCACAACTGAGTCCAACATTTCTGTTGCTAAGCGAGACATTTGTTAAAAGTGAGTTTCTCTCCCATTTTACGAGCTTTCTTACCGCATTTGTTAATCTGAGTCACTGAGGTTAAAGTGATATTCGCACGGTTGTTAAGTGAATCTGGCTTCCCCCATTGATTTTGCTTGTCGGAAGGTCACCAAATCACATGACCCTGGGAAACTGCGACCGTCATAAATGTGAGTCAGTTGCCAAGAGTCTGAATTTCGATCGCGTGAACATGGGGGGATGCTGCAACGGTTGTAAGTGTGAAAAATAAGTTACTTTTTTCGGTGATGCTGTAACTTAGAACGGTCACTAAATGAACTGTTGTTAAGTCGAGGACTACCTGTATTCGGCAGCTGGTCCAGGAGCAAAATATTGCAGCAATAAAGCATTGCTATCAACCCTAGAGATTTTCAACCCTCTCTAATTCCCCTTTTGTAAAGGATGAGTAAAGCACCCAGCGCACGCCTGGCTCTTTAGAAAGCATTAAGTGACTGCAACAGTTACAGAAGTGAAAAACACAGACAATGCCAACTTATACAGCCCTAATGTTGTAATGCACTCAAGTGTGAACTGTGACTTTTCATTTTTTTTTCTAATGCCAAACACAATCTTGTTCTACAACTTACCTGCGTCCCTTTCTAATGTGCACCTCTAGCAAGGCAGCCTATCAGCAACTGCCAAATCGCCTTTTAAAATGAAAACAAGGAAAGAAACTTCTAGAGATCCTTATTCATTTATTTTTTATTTCCTTCTTCTCCGTGTATGTTTCTCTCCCTGACTACCCGTACGGGCCATTCACAAAATTTTGAGATTCCAGTATTTAAGGAATGACTTGGCTTGATCTTTAATTTTGTACTTCTAGAACGGTGAAGGAGAAAAAGAGTGTGTCTTAACTCGAGGGCAGGCAAGCACCTGCGCACAAACGCCCCACAATTATATATTAGCTTTACTACCGTGTTTCCCCGAAAATAAGACCCTGTCTTATATTGTTTTGAACTTGGAAATAAGCGCTTGGCCTTATTTTGGGGGAGGTCTTATTATTTTGGGGTTAAGACCTGATTTCCAGCTCTGTCTCTCTAACCCTAACCAGAGGAAATGGCGGGGACCGGCTGCGCATGCATTTCAATATTTGGGGGAGGGCTTATTTTTGGGGGGAGGGCTTATTTTTGGAGAAGGGTTTATTTTCGGAGGAGGGCTTATTTTTGGGGGATGTCTTATTTTCAGGGAAACATGGTATTATTGGGAGTTCGCTTCCTTCGGTCCAGGACATGGCATATAAACAATGTTTGACCAGTGTCCGCAGTATTGTGGTGGACGTTACACATCCTCTCCATGATTGGTTTTCTTTGTTACCTTTTGGGAGGGGGCTTTGTGGTATCCAAAGCAGAACTACTAGATTGTGTAATAGCTTTATACCATATAGTATCAACCTTTTTAACACTCAAGACTTTTTTTCCACGATATAACCCAGAAGTAGCCACCTGCCGTTTCCCGCAGGGGGGGAGAGAGAGCGGGGGAGGGGGGGGGGGGGGGAGAGAGGGAGGGAGGGAGAGAGAGAGAGAGAATGAGAGAATATATGTGTGTGTGTGTATACATACATATACAGATGTGTGTATGTAGATAGATAGAGGTAGTATATTCTTCGACTTACAGGTCCATTTAGTGACCGTTCAAAGTTACAATGTGACTTACGACTGTTTTTCACACTTATGACCATTGCAGCATCCCCCCATGATCATGTGATCAGAATTCAGATGCTTGGCAACTGGCATGTACTCATGACGGTTGCCGTGTCCTGGAGTCACGTGATCCCCTTTTGCGACCTTCTGACGAGCAAAGTCAATCTGGGGAAGCCGGATTCACTTAACCACGTGACCAACTTAACAAATGCAATGATTCACTTAACGACTGTGACAAGAAAAGTTGTAAGATGGCCCAAAACTCACTTAACAAATGTTTCACTTAGCAGCATACATTTTGGGCTCAATTATAGTTGTAACTCGGTGTATGTATGTATGTATGTGTGTATGTATTTGTGTGTGTGTGTGTATGTATGTATGTATGTATGTACGTATGTATATATATATAGGTATTTTGTTCTTATTAGTATGAATCATTGTGGTATAACAAGGGCAATTGCATTTCAGCAGGACTGGACTGACCAGTATTTCATATGAAGTTTGGAAATGTCTCCATTTAAAATGCTATGGTTGGTGATTTAACAGAGAAAAAAACATATACATACATACATACATACATACATACATACATACATACATACATACATCCATCTATCTATCTATCTATCTATCTATCTATCTATCTATCTATCTATCTATCTATCTATCTATCTATCTATCTATCTATCTATCATCTATCTATCTATCTATCTATCTATCTATCTATCTATCTATCTATCTATCTATCTATCTATCTATCTATAATTTTTTTCTTTTGCGAGCAGGCATCGGAATTTCATTTTTTAGTGTGTGTCAGTGTGTCCACAGAAAAGTGACGATAAAGGTTATTTCATCTGATTACATTTGCCAAGAGCTGTTTGGGAAAATGTGTCATCTTTCCCACTTTCACATCAGAACCACAACTGAAAGAAAACAGCCTTTCAAAGCATCGCAGAGAAGAGTATAAATTTCCATGGTAATAAGCAACTACATTATGAGCTGCAGACTCTTAACATCCTTTTCCTAACAGATCATCATTATAAGATTTTTGGGGTGCTTCTGCACCAAAAGTTCACAATGCTTACTGAACAAAATGTATCACACCACTGATCTCCCCTTGTCCGCAGAAGAAACCTCGCACAAACACAACTACATCTGACAAATTGCACACCAACTGTTAATTTCCCTGGCAATCATGAGAATGGTCTTACTGCAACACAGTCAACGTGAGGGGGGGGGGAAGGGGGGGTTGCAATTGACAGATGTCAAAATCAAACCGATTTAAGGCTGTTTGGGGGGTGGGAGGGGACTTGGGAAAAAATCTCAGCTCTCCTTCAAGTCAAACCACAACTTCTACTCAAAAGCAGTATCATTTCAATCAATTCCGAGCCGCTCAATTAACCCAACTGAGATTTAGTCACTGCAGGTATTCCTCGACTTTCAACGGTTCGTTTAGTGACCGTTCAAAGTTACAACAGCACTGGCAAAAGTGACATACGACTGTTTTTCACACTTACGACCGTTGCAGCATCCCCCTTAAAATTTGGATGCTTGGCAACTGGTTCACATTTATGACGGTTGCGATGGTGTCATTTAATCCCCTTTTGCGACCTTCTGATCAGAAAAGCCAGTGGGGAAGCCAGATTCGCTTAACCACCGGGTTACTAACTGCACTGATTCACTTAGCAACGGTGGCAAGAAAAGTCATAAAATGGGGCAACACTCACTTCACAGATGTCTCACTTAACGGCGTAAGGTTTGGGCTCAATTGTGGTCGTAAGTCGAGGACTACCTGTACTAACTCAGAAAGCTTTATACTAACTATTTTAAAGGGGAATATTGGTAGCTCAGGGTTGACATGAGGGGTCCTTGGTGCTCTCCAAGCTTGGTGGTTTTCTTGCAGACGTTTCATGACCCAACTAGGTAACATCATCTGTGCTACGAGGGAGTAAGGTTTGAGGAGGAGGAGGACTGTGGGGTCCTTGTTGCTCTCTGAGTTTGGTGGTTTTCTTGCAGACATTTCATGACCCAATTAGGTAACATCATCAGTGCTAGTAAGGTGGGGTTTGCTGTCAGTTTATATTCTGGGGGGCGGTCTTAGAGATTCTTTGGTTGGGCTGTTTAGTGATGGCTCTTTGGCAGTTTCTTGATTGGGGGATTGTTTACTTGATGGTTGGTCTGAAGTTAACCTTGGAGTTAGACGCCACCAGGGAATTCCTAGAAGCCTGGCACTCTGACAAATCAACCATTAACAACATCTATAGACTATGCAAAAGAGACAATCAACCAGCCCAAAGGAGAACAAAAAAGACTCCAGCCCTTCTCCAGCAGTAATCAGCACCCAGATCAGCCTAAATTAACTCAAAGTTTAACATCAGATCAACAATCAAGTAATCAATCCCCAAATCAAGAAACTGCCAGAAGCAACAGCAAACAGCCCAACCAAAGAATCTCTAAGACCGTTCCCACCCACACTGACAGGGCAAGATACCACAATATAAATTGATAGCAAACAGCACTCCTTACTAGCACTGATGATGTTACCTAGTTAGGGTAATGAAACATCTGCAAGAAAACTACGACCCCACAGTCTTCCCCCTCCTCCTTCCCTCCTCCAACCTCCCTCCTAGCAGTTATGATGTTAACTAGTTGGGTCATGAAACGTCTGCAAAGAAAACAAGCAAGCTCAAAGACCACCAAGGACCCCACAGTCTTCCCCCTCCCCCTTCCCTCCTCCAACCTCCCTCCTAGCAGTGATGATGTTACCTAGTTGGGTCACTCAACGTCTGCAAAGAAAACAAGCAAGCTCAGAGAGCACCAAGGACCCCTCGCTAACCCATTTTATTAAGGAACAAAGCCTTAGGGAAAGAGGAAATATAAAGAAGCCGCAAGCATAGATCCCGCTGCCCACACACACACACAAAATATAAATCTACTGAAAAAGGGTGATTTAACTTGACAGATCCTACAGGGGAAAAAAAAGATCAGCCCAAGCACATGGGTGCAATTGCAACTGTTTGCAAACCCCCCCCCCCTTCCCGGGTCTTGCAAGGTGCAAAACTCCGAGCCCCTTTGGCATCCTGCCCTACCTGCACCACATTCCCACGTAGCCCCAGGCACAGGTTCAAAACCCCGACAGGTTAAAAGAAAATGACTTTCAATGACTTCAGAGCCATTTGGCATGCCAATTCTCCGTTCTCTTGCCCCGCAGGGTTCAAACTCCGCTTCAAAAGCAGGAGGGCAAAAATAAAAAAAATCCCCGCTTTCTTTTCCCGTGTACAACATTCACACGTGCAGCACAGACAAAAAGAGGGAAGGCTGGCGGGGTCACGTGCGCCAAAGCGGACCCGGGAAAGGGGGGGCAGACGGCTACCCCCCACCCCACATCAAAGACACCCCATACCGAGAAGAGGGGACCGAGGTCGGAGGGCTCACCTTCCCCGCCGCATCTCCGCAGCGGCAGCGGCAGCGGCAGCGGCAGCGGCAGCGGCAGCTTCGGGTCCGGTCGGGCGTCGAGCCGAAGAGCCGAGCGGGCGGCCGCGGGGACGCTCGGAACCGAAGAGCCTCGTCGAATGGAACGCCGCGACGTCAGCAATCCCTGGCCAATGAGAACGCCGCTTCCCGGCTCTATGCGGGGCCCCGCCCCTTTGGCTTCCTGGAAGAAAAAGAAAAAAACAACAACGGGAAGCTCGGAAATGAAAGCCCTTCTATACCTTCCTCCGCCTCTATGGTTTGTGATCGGACTCCGCCTTTCCTCCTCGCGCCCTTTTCCCGCTCTCGGCGGTTTTAACTCGAGCTCGTTTTAGAGCCGTTCTGCCAGAGGGGGCGCTGTTGCCGTTCCAGAACTTCCCTAGGGGAACATTTTGCAAGCGGCGTCCGCTTTTGATAGATAGATAGATAGATAGATAGATAGATAGATAGATAGATAGATAGATAGATAGATAGATAGATAGATAGATAGATAGATAGATAGATAGATAGATAGATAGATAGATAGATAGATAGATAGATAGATAGATAGATAGATAGATAGATAGATAAGAGAGAGAGAGAGAGAGAGAGATGTTTCTATTAGTAGATGTGTGTGTGTGGGGGGGAATTCTGTTAGCATTTAAAATTTAAAAATTTATATGAGGGGTCCTTGGTGCTATGACCCAAACTAGGCAACATCATATAGGCATTGATGATGTTACCTAGTTGGGTAAATGAAACGTCTTCAAGAACACCACCAAGCTCAGAGAGCCCCAAGAGCCCCACAGCCCTCCTCCTCCTCTCTGCAAACACCACTCCCTTCCAGCACTGATGATGTTATCTAGTTGGGTGATGAAACGTGTGCAAGAAAACCACAAAGTTAATACAGCACCAGGGACCCCACAGTCCTCCTCCTCCTCCTCCTCCCCGCAAACACCATTATCTATGGCAGGGGTCGGCAACCTTAAACACTCAAAGAGCCATTTGGACCTGTTTCCCACAGAAAAGAAAACACCGGGAGCCACAAAACCCTTTTGACATCTAAAATGAAGATAACACTGCATATATCACTTTTTACCTTTATGCTATGTATAAAAAAACTATAGTGTGTTGCATTTATGAAATCAGTGACCTGCTACAGAGAAAAAACATTTTTATTTCTGCATGCAACAAAAAAATTTTGAACTCTGAAAAAAAAAAGATGGGTCGAAAAGCTCAATAAATCACGTGCCGGTGGGTATCGCACATTTGCGGTTGTGACGCATATTTTGAGCGACAGCCGCAGCAGAGGAATGAAAGAGCCACATGCGGCTCCAGAGCCGCGGGTTGCAGACCCCTGGTCTATGGAGTCTACAGAGATTCAAAGAATCTCAAAGAAAAATAAGAAAATCCTGTTGCGTTTTGGAAAAGCACCTTTGGGACAACCAAGCTGAGAGAGCACCAAAGACCACACAGTCTTTCTCCTCCTCCTCCTCCTCCTCCTCCTCCTCCTCCTCCTCCTCCTCCTCCTCCCCTTATTCTCTTCCACTCCACAAACCCCACTCCCTTCTAACACTGATGACGTTACCTAGTTAGGTAATGAAATGTCTGCAAGAAAACAACCAAGCTGGGAGAGCACCAAGGACCCCACAGTTCAACCCCAAAACTTTAGATAAGACTATTTTGGGTGAGGGGGGAGCTTTAGGGACACCAAGTGAAGTCCAATCTTGGGGCAACTTCTGTAGTGCGAAGAGGAGGAAGATCCAAGTTTTAATGCTGGCTCCACCTCTTGCCTTAGAAATTCCCTCTTCTAATTCCAAGGGGATAATAAAGGAAGAAATCCCAAGTTAGCTTCTTCTTGTGCACAACTAAGGAAGGACGGTGTCGTACGTTCATTTCCATGCAATTTTGTTGGCTGCAATAGGGAAATAGCCTTATTTTGCCCCTCCACCTAATATTGCCCCCAATATGGCAAAGGCAGGCTATTCCCGTATTAGAAATATGGTGCTCTTCTGTTTACTAGATGGTGTGAGTTGTTTTTTTTTGCCAGGATAAAGTTAGCAAAGTATTGCGACTTTTGGAAGCTTAAGTGAACAGCTAATAATCCAAAAGTGAGCAGTTTTTGCATGCCTCTCTGAGAGCTGCTGAACGTCCGAGGAAGCTGGCTGCTCTCCAATTTAAAGCAATAATACAGCACACACCCAATTTGTGTAAGAAACCTGCTTTTTGTACCTTGTATCAGGCATTTTATTTCTTAGATATCAGAACAGAACGGAATAACAGAGTTGGAAGGGACCTTAGAGGTCTTCTAGTCCAGCCCCCTGCTTCAGCAGAAGGCCCTATATACCATTCCAGACAAATCGTTGTCCAGTCTCTTCTTAAAAGCCGCCAGTGTTGGAGCACCCACAACTTCTGGAGGCAAATCATTCCACTGATTAATTGTTCTCACTGTCAGGAAATTTCTCGTTATTTCTAGGTTGTTTCTCTCCTTGATTGGTTTCCATCCATTGCTTCTTGTCCTGCCTTCAGGTGCTTTGGAAAATAGCTTGACTCCCTCTTCTTTGTGGCAGCCCCTGAGATATTGGAAGACTGTTATCATGTCATCCCTTGTCCTTCTTTTCTCTAGACTAGTGAAGAAAGTTAACACCCACCCCTCTTAGAAGAATGAAATATTCTAGGAAATATTAAAAAGGCAGAATATTATATTTCCCTGGATGAAAAAAGGAGAAACATGTTTTTAAAGACAAAGCAGCTCCCTGCAGCTTCCTGCCCCCCACTTCAGCTCCAGGGTGATGGGATTAAGACATGGCCCTCAGGACATGATAGGATTAGCCCTCTACCCAGAGGTGGGCTGCTGCCGGTTCGGACCGGTTCGGGCGAACCGGTAGGTCTGACCAGCGGCTGGGCCCGCCCACCCGGCCTGATGCTATCCCATTCTATATAATCGCCGTGTATTTGAAGCTGTGCGCATGTGCGGAAGCCGTATGTTTGAAGCTGCGCGCGCGCTCACATTTTCGGTTCTGGGCGAACCGGTTGTTACATTATGTGACCCCCACTTCTGCCACTACCCATCTAACAGCAGGGGTCACTGCATTGCGAAATCACCTAGGGACATTACATCAGCCCAACCAGACTTATCTCAGACAAACTCCTAGGATTTGCACATGACCCCTACAGCAACCAATGGGATACCTGCCCTTACACAGGAACAGGAAGCTCTAAGGCGGGGCCCAAGAGAGGCAGAGGTGGTATTCACTTACCTTCCCTACCGGTTCGCAAATGTGAGCACGCACACGCGCTGGCTTCGCTCGCACGCGCCTCCTCCTCCACATATGTGCGTGACCATCAGCACATGCGCTTTGCTTCAAAACATGCAGAAATAGGTCAGCATAGCGCCGGGGCGGGTTGATGGGCCCAGCCCCGGGTCGCCACTACCGGTTCGCCCGAACCGGTCCGAACCGGCTGAATACCACTTCTGAAGAGAGGGTATAAATATATATCTCTCTCTCCTCCATGTGCTCAACTGCCCAGGACCTCAAACCATGTGGTCCTGTCCACCATTAAACCATCTTTCCAAACAGCCTCCATGTTTCCAGTGTCTTTCTTCCCACTCGGAACTGAACCCAGATGGACATTTCTTCCAACACTAGACCTACCCAATTCCTGCAATCTTCATTCTTCATTTGTTTTAGCCTCCAGTCTCCTAATCATTTTTGTTGCTCTTCTCTGCACTCTTTCCAGAGTCTCAACATCTTTTCTTATTTTCTGGTGACCAAAACTGGATGCAGTATTCCAAGTGTGGCCTTACACCAAGGCATTATAAAGCGGTACTATCGTATCACAGAAGCTCCAAAGTCCTCTCTTGGCTAATATCTCTTGTATTTTGGCTACTTGTTCCTGAGCAATAATTTCACTTTTATCTTTAGGAATAATTTCAAGAGACTGCCGAAGAAAAGCGACCCTACCTTATTTTTCTTTAATTGCTATTCATCTAGAAAATGCTGCTGCTTTTCAACTAAATCCAGTTTGAAATTTAAGACCTTGTTTAAATACACTGTTGAAAAACAAAACGTGACCAAATGCTCAGGTGTTTCAGGAATTAAAATACGTATTCGAACTGACTAATTAATCCAAGTAAAGAGATTCTACTGTTTATTTTAGAAAATGTTTTAATTGATGCATACTGTAGAGGTTTAACCTGGAGTTTACGCTCTATAAATGCTCCAGGATATTGAGAAAATCTAGATAGGATTTTTTTTCATGTCTTTGATCATGCTCCAATTAATACTAAGGGAAAAAGATCTATGGATTAAAACAGTCCTAGTAACACACACATGGAGTTAAAACGAGGTCTTATTTCAAAGACAGCAAAACATCAAAACAGAAGAAAGCATAACTTAATGCCTTCAGTATGGTATTTACAGAAATATTACTTTATGCATTTGTGGGTCAAACTGAATGCCATAATTAGGGGAATGGAGAAAGAGAGAGAGAGAGAGAGATCTACTGTATATCTATGTCTGTCTGTCTGTCTGTCTGTCTATCTATCTATCTATCTATCTAT
>QLTV01003131.1:2551960-2570253 GCA_003457575.1 Thermophis baileyi | reverse complement strand
GAGGTAGATCGAGATATATTGAGATAGAGATAAAGAAATATAGATAGAGAGATAGATAGATAGAGAGATAGATATATAGATATAGAGATAGAGAGAGGATGAATGATAGAGAGATAGAGAGATAGATACCGATAGATAGATAGATAGATAGATAGATAGATAGATAGATAGATAGATAGATAGATAGATGATAGATAGATAGATAGATAGATAGATGATAGATAGATAGATAGATAGATAGATAGATAGATAGATAGATAATAGATAGACAGAGAGACAGAAATAGGGAGATGATAGAGAGATAGAGAGGGAGGGAGGGAGAGAGAGGGGGGAGAGGGAGAGAGAGCGAGAGCACAATAGCAATAGCACTTAGATTTATATACCTCTTCATAGTGTTTTACAGCCCTCTCTAAGTGTTTACAGAGTCAGCATATTGCCCCTAACAATCTGGGCCCTCATATTACCGACTTCGGAAGGATGGAAGGCGGAGTCAAACTTGAGCCAGTCAGGATCAAATTGCTGAACTGCTGCCTGCAATACTGCATTCTAACCGCTGCGCCACCACGGCAGTTTCATAATGATGGGTTAGGGTTAGGGCGTATGCACATGAACGTACCCATTTTATTGTGGAGATGCTGTTCATCCTTGTGGCCCATGCCCAAAATTCATGTCTAGCAGGCCACATCAGAGGAACGCAAAGCACTGAAAGTGCCAACATGCACTTCCATAATCTTCATTGATGTGTTTCAGGTCCACGGAAACTGCCTTTGTGAACACAACACAGATGGTTTGTCCTGTGAACGATGCAAAGATTTCTACAATGATGTCCCTTGGAGGCCGGCTGAAAGATCCCAGGAAAATGCTTGCCGAAGTATTCCAGTGATTGGCTTAATTTTTATCAGATTTGTGGATAATATAATCGCCCATCACCCTGCTGAATCTCCATTAGCGTGGCAGTGTCAAGTGCCAGGAAAATCAGGAGATTCAGGCAGTTCAAATCAGCATAAAGATTTATTGCAAGCTTAAGCTCTCTACAAGAATCTGACCAACTAACAGTCAAGGGAAATGAGCGGGAGATAAGAATAGAAAGGAATTCAGGGTCGGCTAGACTTAGAACTCTTGTGGGTGCGCAGGGACTCATGACTGATGACGTGTTTAACCTTTCAACCTGGTCATCTCCTGCAGGCAGACTGAAATTTCATTCTACAGGTAGTCCTCAGTTAACAATCGCTCGTCGAGTGACTGTTTGATGGGACGATGGTGCTGAACAAGGAGACTTAAGGCCACTCCAAGTTGCAACCATCACAGTGTGCCCTGGTCATGTAATTGTGATTCGGGTGTTTAGCAACTGGCTCGCAATTATGATGTTGCAGCATCCCACAGTCAAGTGATCGACAACAAGCAAAATCCATAGAGGAGGCGGAAGGAAGTTGTAAATGGTGATCAAATGACATCATGCCTAACAACCGCAATTGGAACTGCGGTAGTAACTCGGCGCAGTCACACTTCATTACGGTTTGTGACCACATCACACAACGATGCAGTTTCTGATCCCAATCGCAATCGTTAACTGAGGGCTACCTGTATTTTATTTGAATTATTTATATTGATGCCTAACTCACAATCGTGATTCTGGGTGGTGTAAACGTATTAAAGCAACAGCTGCGAATAGAATGGAATGGAATGGAATAGAGAATGGAATGGAATAGAATAGAGAATGGAATGGAATGGAATGGAAGGGAAGGGAAGGGAAGGGAAGGGAAGGGAAGGGAAGAGAAGAGAAGAGAAGAGAAGAGAAGAGAAGAGAAGAGAAGAGAAGAGAAGAGAAGAGAAGAGAATAGGAAAGTGAATAGGAAAGAGAATAGGAAAGAGAAGAGAAGAGAAGAGAAGAGAAGAGAAGAAAAGAGAAGAAAAAGAAGAGAAGAGAGTAGAATAGAATAGAATAGAATAGAATAGAATAGAATAGAATAGAATAGAATAGAATAGAAAAGAAAAGAAAAGAAAAGAAACAGAGAATGGAATGGAATGGAATGGAATGGAATGGGAGAGGAGAGGAGAGGAGAGGAGAGGAGAGGAGAGGAGAGATAGAATAGAATAGAATAGAATAGAATAAAAAGAGAAGAAAAAGAAGAGAAGAGAGTAGAATAGAATAGAATAGAATAGAATAGAATAGAATAGAATAGAATAGAATAGAATAGAATAGAATAGAATAGAATAGAATAGAATAGAATAGAATAGAATAGAATAGAATAGAATAGAATAGAACAGAACAGAACAGAACAGAACAAATGCATCTGGTTCTTATTGGTGTGCGAGGGCCCCGTTACGTTTGCTTTCTCTTTCAGAATGTGAATGCAACGGTCATTCAGAGAGCTGCCACTTTGATATGGCCATGTACCTTGCCAACAACCGTACCAGTGGTGGAGTTTGCGAAGACTGTCAGCACAACACAACGGGGCAACATTGTGGACGGTGCAAGCCTTTTTTTTATCAGGATCCCCAGAAGGCCATGGTGGATCCTCATGCGTGTATCCGTAAGTGTGAAGCGCTTATGAGATAATCCAGAGGGTTGGATTCAGACAATTCGTAGGACTTGCTATGTTTAATTCGACTCGTATCAATTTGGGTGATGTTTCCAAACATTACGTTGCTCCCTTCTACCTAGTACAGGGGTGGGATTCAAAAATGTTAGCAACCGGTTCTCAGCCCGGTTGCTGGGTGGGCGTGGCCATGGTGGGCGTGGCCTACTTGGCCTCCTGCACCATGGTGGGGGGGGGCATTTTCACCCTCCCCAGGCTCCGGAGGCTTTCCTTGAGCCTCCGGGAAGGCGAAAACGGCCTCCCCTGGGCTCCAGAGGCCCTCCGGAAGCCGGAAATGGGCCCATTTCTGGACTTCCGAAACTTCCAGGAGGCCCGTTTTTTGCCCTCCCAGAGCCTCCGCGTGGGCCCTGCACTTACCTGGCATCCAAAACGGGCCACGTGGAGACTCCTGGGAGGGGCGGGGCGGGGTGGGAGGGGCCAGCCAGTCCTTGCAACTACCGGTTCGGCGAACCAGATGTAAAATTAGCATCCGGTTCACCTGAACCAGTCCGAACCGGCTGAATCCCATCCCTGCTAGTATATCAGTATTTGTCTGTCTGTCTCTAGCTTGTGACTGCGATCCAGAAGGCACTCTGCAAAATGGGCTGTGCCAGGATCATTCGGATCCTGTCCTTGGAACCATTGCTGGCCAGTGTCGTTGCAAAGCCAACGTTGAAGGAGTCCGTTGTGACAAGTGCAAGCCACACTACTATGGAATAAATGAAAGCGATCCGCTTGGCTGTCAGAGTACGAATTTTTCTTTCATTTTCATGCGGTTCAGGTCTTGTAGTCAGGGTGGAAAAAAAACGCAAGCATGAGTTGTATTTCAAAATATCAGTTGCCCGGCTTGAAATGCTATCATTTCACTGGAATTGCTATATAACAGTGATGGCGAACCTTTTCGGCACCGAGTTCCAAAAAGTTTACGCGGAAACATCGCATGCGCGCATACTTATCGGGGCTGTGCTCCGGAAAAGCCGAACTTCCGGGTTCTGGCACGCATGCGCACCCCAAAATCACCTGGCCGGTGCGTATGCCAGTTTTCGGCACTGCCCCGCGCGCGAAGGGATCGCGCTCTGGATCATTCATGCGCGCCAGAAACCCAGAAGACAAACAGGCAAGGCCGCGCGTGCCAGGCAACATGGCTTCGCGTGCCACTTTGGGCACACGTGCCATAGGTTCGCCATCACGGCTATATAGTTTTGACTTAACCCATCAGGGCGTTTCTGCTGCCGTCCATTTCTCACCCAAATGGTGATCTGGAATTCTGTCTTTCCAGCTTGCAGGTGTCACTCAGCGGGGAGTTTGCCTTTCTCTGTCTGCAACCCAGAATCTGGAAAGTGTCTGTGCCAGGAATTTGTCACTGGACAACGTTGCGAACACTGTCTTGTATGTATTGAGAAGTTTTTCAAGTAGTTTCTTGCTTTGGATTTTCCTTGGTGGTGTTCTGCCCATTTGTTTTCTCTGCCTTTTAATGCAAATATCAGGGTCAATATATACAGGTAGTCCTCAATTTACAACAGTTTGGTTAGTGACCGTTTGACGTTACAACGGCACTGAAAAAAGTGATTCATGACCGTTTTTCACACTTACGACCATTGCAGCATCCCTGTGTCATGTGATCAAAATTCAGACGCTTGGCAACTGCCTCGTATTTATGATGTTTGCAGTGTCCCTGGGGTCACGTGATCCCCTTTTTGCAACCTTCTGACAAGCAAAGTCAATGGGGGAAGCCAGATTCACTTAACAACCGTGTTACTAACTTAACAACTGCAGTGATTCACTTAACAACTGAGGCAAGAAAGGTCGTAAGAAAATGGGGCAGAGCTCACTTAACCATTCTGGCAAGAAAAGTCGTAAAATGGGGCAAAACTCACTGAACAAATGTCTCACTTAGCAGCAGAAATGTTGGGCTCAAAGGTGGTCGTAAGTTGAGGACCACCTGTGTATTTTTAATTGAATTCATACACTGGCGTAATTACTCCATCTCATTTCTTTTCCATTGTAGGAGGGATACTGGGGTCTTGGAAGTCACGTATATGGATGCTCCCCGTGTGACTGTGACATTGGTGGTGCCTACAACAATTCGTAAGTTTCTATCTTAGCTCCTTCACAATATTAAAAAAAAAAAAAATAACCTAACAGACCCCAGGAAAATAAGAGATGTACTAAAGATTCGTCTTTCAAAGAAAGCAATTCTTTTATAGCAATAGCAATAGCACTTAGACTTATATACCGCTTTACAGTGCTTTACAGCCCTCTCTAAGCGGTTCACAGAGTCAGCCTATTGCCCCCAACAATCTGGGTCCTCATTTTGCCCACCTCGGAAGGATGGAAGGCTGAGTCAACCTTGAGCCGGTGAGATTTGAACCGCTGAACTGCAACTAGCAGTCAGCTGAAGTAGCCTGCAGTACTGCACTCTAACCACTGCGCCACCTCGGCTCTTATTTCTTGGGTATTGGACCCATAGGTAACCATACCTATGGACATATGCATTAAATTGAAATATCAGACCATCTGAATCAGGGGTATCAAACTCAAGGCCCGGGGGCCGGATCCAGCCCACGGTGTGCTTAGATCTGGCCCATGGGGCCGCTCTGGAAACAGCGAAAGACCATCCCACGGTGCCTCTGCCAGCGAAAACAGAGCTCTGTTTTCGCTGGCAGAGGACTTCAGTAGGCTGTTGCAGCCGAAAACGGGGCCCAGGGAGGCATGCATGGCCCACCCGAGCTCCATTTTCGCTGGCAGAGGGCTGCAGGAGGCCATTACGGCCGAAAACAGAGATCGGGTGCCCGTTTTTGCTGGTAGAGCGCTTGGGCCACCACAGGCGCCCCTGACACGAGTGACGTCAGGCTGGCCACGCCCACCCCGGCCACATGCACCTCAGCCCACGAGGTCAAACAACCCTGATGCAGCCCTCAATGAAATCGAGTGACGCCCATGATCTGAATGCTGCTTATGTGGTTCACATTGCAACATAAATAAAAATTGTCTTGTGATAGTTGGCCTTGTGCCTACCCTGTTTCCCCCAAAATAAGACATCCCCTGATAATAAGCCCAATCGGGCTTTTGAATGCATGGCAATAACGCCAAGTGCTTATTTCAGGGTTCAAAAAAAGTATAAGACAGGGTCTTATTTTCGGGGAAACATGATAGTTGCCTGCTTCAACAAATCATACACTGGTAGTCCTGGACTTACAACAGTTCATTTAGTGTCCATTCAAAGTTATAACAGCACTGAAAAAAGTGACTTATGACCATTTTTCACACTTACGACCTTTGCAGCATCCCCACAGTCATATGATCAGAATTCAAATGCTTGACAAGTGGTTCATCTTTATGACGGTCGCAGTGTCCCGGGGTCATGTGATCCCCTTTTCCGACCTTCTGACAAGCAAAGTCAATGGGGAAGCCAGATTCACTTAACAACTGTGTTCCTAACTTAACAGCTGCGATGATTCACTTAATGACTATTGCAAGAAAGATTGTAAAACGGGGCAAGACTCACTTAACAAATTTCTCACTTAGCAACATAAATGTTGGGGTCCATTGTGGCCATAACTCGAGGACTAGCTGTATCTTCTTCATAGTCAAGTGAATTTGCTGTTTGCTAGTCTAAAAACCAGAAGAATACTATGTCTCTATAAAATCTGCTGCCCCACTATGATTTTTATACAGGTACAGATATTTATCATAAACGCCGGCTAGATTTGTTAGCTGGGGGTGCCTTGCCCAAACAGAATCCAAGGCAGAAAGGTAGATTAATATCTCTTTATTTAGGCATAAGCAAGGAGATTTTATTTTTCTTGGGCTCCAAGATCACTGCAAAGAGTGACCTATTAGATCAAATCCACAGCAGTATTTATGTTGAAAGTACTGGGTGTGGGAGAAGGAATGGCAGTTCCTGGGGTCGGAGTCAAGAGAGGAATCAGCCTAGAATCCTTATGTTCCCATAAAGGGTTGGTCCAACCCAGGGGTGGGTTCTAACTTATCTCACTGCCGGTTCTCTTCCTCCAAAATCCAGCTTCTGCGCATGCGCAGAAGCAAAAAAGAGAGATGGCGCCATCATAGCGCCGTCGAAAAACAAGATAGCGCCATCATAGGCGCCGCCGAGAGAGCCGGTTCAGGGACGTGTTCAGCCGGCCATCACTGCCGGTTCGGCGAGCGGGAGGAAATTCCCGCTACCGGTTCTAAAGAACCGGTCCAAACCGGCAGGAACCCACCTCTGGTCCAACCCGTTTTGAATAACTCCTATCTAGCGCCAATTTAGTACTGACTGCTAGTTGGCTAGATTCTTATATATAAGCGTGAGCAATAAATCAGCTTAATTGGAATTTAATGGGTGATCCTGATTCTTCACGCCTGACAAGGGGAGAAACACAATTTTTAATAGCACAATCGCTAAAGACAACTTAAGGGGGATAAGCACAGGATAGAATTAGGTGTCAGTATCTGGAGGAAAGGCTTTTAATGTATATGATTTTACTTTCATGTGATCTATAAGCCCCCTTTAAGATGATCTGGAATATTGGCCACTATTACAGGCAGTCCTCGACTTAACAACAGTGCATTTAGTGACCGTCCAAAGTTACAACGGCACTGGAAAAAGGGACTTACCACCGTTTTTCACACTTACGACCTTTGTAGCATCCCCGTGATCATTGTGATCAAAATTCAGATGCTTGACAATTGATTCATACTTATGACCGTTGCTGTGTCCCAAGGTCATGGGATTTACCTTTTGGGACCTTTTGACAAGCAAAATCAATGGGGAAGCCAGATTCACTTAACAACCGTGTTACTAACTTATCAACTGTGACGATTCACTTAACAACTGCGGCAAGAAAGATCGTAAAAGGGGGGCAAAACTCAGCAAATGTCTCACTTAACAACAGAAATTTGGGGCTCAATTTTTGTCGTAAGTCGAGGACTACCTGTAATTGGTCAGAAAACTATTTCGAAGTCATAGCTTAGTCCAGTGGTTCTCAACCTTTCTAATGCCGCGACCCCCCCGCCGCCGCCGCGAACTACCACCGCGACCCCCTCCCTACCCTCTCCCCACGCAGGATGAGGTGATAAAGGGGGCGTGGCACCAGGGGTGAAATGCTCCCGGTTTGGGCTTGCCTGCGGTGGAGACTTCGCCCACCCACCCGGACGCCGCCATTTGGGTTCTTTTACCCTCTGCGCATGCGCAAAGCATTCTGCGCATGCGCAGAGGATAGAAGAACTCAAATGGCGGCGTCCGGGCTACCAGCTGTCCGGCGACCCGCAGCACGGCCGAACCGGGACCTTTTCACCCCTGCAGTGACGGTGGCAGCAAGATGGCGGGCTAACGCGCGCGGCGACCCCTGTGAAATGGTCGTTCGACCCCCAAAGGGGTCGCGACCCACAGGTTGAGAACCGCTGGCTTAGTCTTCTTTAGCTTCTTTTCACATTTTATTTTCCACTGTTGTTTCTTCCTAGGTGCTCACCTACCGACGGACAGTGTGACTGCCGACCTAATATAGTAGGCCGACAATGTAGTGAACCAGCTTTAGGCTACTTTTTCTTACCTTTGGATTATTATATATACGAAGCTGAAGATTCAACACCTCTCCTTGGACCTCTGCCCTTGGTATTTTAATGAATTTGCACTGGGTTACAAATAGTACAGATCAGGGGTGGGTTTTAACTTACCTCGCTGCCAGTTCGCTTCCTCCTGCACCGTGTGGCCGCGCCTTGTGGGCGCGCGCATGCACAGTACAAAAAAAACCTAAAAAAAATGGCAAAAACAAGATGGCGATGCATGCGCAGTGCCAGAAACTCGGCTTCTGCGCATGCGCAGAAGAAAAATAAAAAAAAAATTCAAAAAATAAAAAAAATTCAAAAAAAAAAAGATGGCGCTGCCCATGGGACCGGCACCGACCGAACCGGATCGGTGATGTCATCGTGACATCACAAGCGGGTCGCTACCAGTTCAGGCGAACCGGTCCGAACCGGGAGGAACCCACCTCTGGTACAGATTAACATGTACGATAATCTTTTCTGGAACAGCGGGAAGCAGAGGACAACATGGAAAACTAAAATTACAGGGAAAAGAAATTAGTACATTTTATTTATTTATCTGTGACTGCCAGGAGCAACTAGCCTAGAGATGAAGACATTCGCCTCCCACCTGGAAGCTTGAGAGTTCAATCCTAGGCAGCAACAGATGTTTCTCTATTACAGCGCAAAGAGAAAATATCTGCTGTGAACTCGGTGTAGGCGTCAGGAAGGGCATCCGGCCAGTAAACGCTCAGCTCCATCCAATCGCCCCGACTCTATCCCGATTAAAGGGTCATAAAAAGAAATATAAAATATTTGTGGCTGCCACATTTAGAGTAGCTTTTCCCAATATGGCCTACAGAAAGTAGTTTATCTTCCTTCTCTTTCTCTGTGTGATTTTTACTTCCTTTCATTAGCATAATAACTTCTGAAAATGGAGGTTTAACTTTCTTCCATTTAAATCTGTTGTTCAAAACGGCGGAAAGTTCCATTTCTACGGGGAAATCGAGACATGGTTTAAATTCTACCATTTCCATGGTTGCCTAATTATTCATAGTACGATTGCACGGAATGTATTTCTAACACTAACTCTCAGATTCTGATACTGTTATCATTTCAATATATTTATAAGGTTCAACCAACAACCATGCCGCGCTGTGATGTCTATTTTCAGCAACAAGGCTACGATTTCACAATTGAAAATGGGAAAATTGTCTTGAAGAAGATGAAGAAAAGGGGCAACAGAAAGCTGACAGCTGGACAAGTAAATCTAATATTTTTATTTTTTTATTATTATTATTGATTAGACTTTTTATTCCGAAGCGATATCTTTGGAAGGTGGTAGACGAGAGACTAAAAAGCGTGGTGCTTATTCTGCCAGCCAGAGGTGGGTTCCTCCTGGTTCGGACCGGTTATCCCGAACCGGTAGCGACCCGCTGGTGACGTCACGATGACGTCACGGATCCAGTTCGGTCGGTGCCGGTCCGTGGGCGCCGCCATCTTTTTTTTTTTAATTTTTTTTTAATTTTTTTTAAAACATTTTTTCTTCTGTGCATGTGCAGAAGCCGAGTTTCCGGCAATGCGCATGCGTCGCCATCTTGTTTTTGGCTTTTTTTGTTTTGAATTTTTATTTTATTCCTTTGCGCGCACGTGAAGGAAGCGAACCAGCAGCGAGGTAAGTTAGAACCCACCCCTGCTGCCAGCATATTGGGATGCACTTGGCTACTAGAATAAAGTTGTTCTTTTAAAACCCTCTTTCAGAATCCGGTTCCCTTCAGCAGAAACCCGGCTCTGAATATTGTGATTAAAGAGGTTGTGCCTGGAAAGCCTGTGACATGGTCAGGACTGGGTTTCGTGCACGTGCAAAGCAAAGCTGGATTACGTTTTTTGATCAACAACATTCCCTTTCTGATGGACTTTAATATCATCGTCCGTTATGAGCCAGAGGTAATTATTACATGCCTAATTATTTCAGTATTTTAATAGAGACCCAGACCAAAAGCAAGGGCTCTGGAATAAGCAAAGTACTTGGACTTAAAAAGACTAAACTGAAACCTGTCAAATTTACCTTGACTGTCATGCTCATTCCATTTTCAACCCTCAGTATTATGGATTCAAAGATTTTCTCATAACTACAATCCAAGAATGATCCCAGTCGAAACAAAAGGTCTTCAGATGTGAGGCATATAAATAGTGTGATTTTGTATCACCATTGATTAGAGCCGTGATGGGGAACCTATGGCAGGTGTGCCGGAAGTGGCACACACAGCCATCTCTTCGGACACGCGAGCCGTTGCCCATTGCTCTTCCAGGTTCTGGCGCGCCAGCCAGCTGGTCTTCATGCACGCAGGAGCGATGGAAACCAGAAGAGCAGCTGCCCGGTGCACATGTGCACACCGGGAAGATGATCTTCCGGTTTTCGGCGCACGCATGCGCACTGGCCAGCAGGTCTTCGCCTGCACATGCGTGCCAAAAACCAGAAGACTAGGTGGGCGGTGCACATGCGCATGCCGGAAACTGGAAGATTATCTTCCTGGTGCGTGCATGCACACTGGGCGGCTGCTCTTCCAGTTTCCGATGTGCTCATGCGCACCGGCCACCTGGTCTTCATGCGTGCATGTGCACCAGAAACCGGAAGACCAGGTAGCCGATGCGCATGCATGCACTGGAAACCGGAAGATCATCTTCCGGTTTCCAGCGCGTACACGCGCGCTCCCATTTCGGCACTCAGTGCCTAAAAGGTTCACCAACACTGTGTGAACATTCATCTCAATGGAATAAGAATTCGAGCAGTATAGCAATAGTATAGAGAGAGCCAGTTTGGTCTAGTGGCCAAGGCACCAGGCTAGAGACCAGGAGATGGTGAGTTCTAGTCCCACCTTAGTCATCAAAGCCAGCTGGGTGACTTTGAGCCAGACACTGTCCCACAGCCCAACCCACCTCACATGGTGGTGGTTGTGAGGAAAATAGGAGGAGGAAAGTGCATTATAAATAGATAAAGTGTATTAGATATGCTCACTGCCTATTTTATACCAAAATAAGACAAGAAACAACAGATGGAAGTCTATCAAAGAGTCATCTAACCTAGAATTAAGGAGAAATTTCCTGACAGTGAGAACAATTAACCAGGGGAACGGCTTTCCTCCATAAGTTGCGGGTGCTCCATCACTGGATGGCTTTTAAGAAGAGATTAGACAGCTATTTGTCCAGAATGGTATAGGGCAGTGACCTTTAACCTTTGGGGCATCAGGGACTGGTTCCTTGGAGAGAGGTTTTTCCGTAGATTGGAGGGGCCATGGTTTCACGTGTTGCCTGCATCCCGCGGATGGGGCTTCACTTGGTTGCGCGGACCGGTTTCTGGCATGCTGCGGACCGGTGCCAGTCCATGGACCAGAAGTTGGGGACACCTGGTATAGGTTGGACTAGAAGGCTAGAAGACCTCCCAAGGACCCTGCCAACTCTGTTATATTGTTAAAAATAATAAAGACGGGATACAAATTAATTAATTAATTAATCTCGGTCCCGAGAGGGAGAGACGTATGTAACGCACAGTCCCATATTAAATTTTATCACTTACTAAAGTTGTCTTATCTATTGCTCAATGCTCAACAGTGTCTGTTGTGGACGGTGTCAAAAACAACAAGATGCAGATGCAAAATTGCCATCTTGCCTTTTGGATACACACACACACACACACACACACACAGAGTCCTCTGGATGCTAATGTCGTTGGAGTTGGTTGTCCTGCCAAAAATGATTTTGTTTTGGGGTAGCGTTAACTGACCTGGATAACACTTACTTGTAAAGAAAACTTCTGTTTGAACAGCTGTTTCGTTTCCTGGTCCAATAACTCAGTATGCTCTTGTTGATACCTCTCATAAAGTTAGAAATATTTACACGTTGTTTGAATCTTGGTAGTTGTTGTTTTTTCACCCAAACATCCAGGCTTCAGCTGACTGGAGAGCAACCATTATCGTTAAGTCTTCTGGTCCTGAAGGAAGCGAACACTGCAAGACCCTGGAAGAACCCCGGTTCCTTGATCTGCCATCCACCAGGAGGTCTGGTATTCAATTTTCAAAAATTAAATGGAATAAAAATAGAAATAGAAATATAGAAATAGAAATAGAAATAATAGAAATAAAAATAGAAATAATAGAAATAATAGAAATAATAGAAATAGAAATAGTAGAAATAATAGAAATAATAGAAATAATAGAAATAGAAATAGAAATAGAAATAGAGTAGAGTAGAACAGAACAGAACAGAATAGAACAGAACAGAACAGAACAGAACAGAACAAGAATGGAATGGAAAATAGAATAGAATAGAATAGAATAGAATAGAATAGAATAGAATAGAATAGAATAGAATAGAATAGAATAGAATAGAATAGAATAGAATAGAATATGGAATGAATAGAGAATAGAATAGAATAGAATAGAAAACGGAATTGAATGGGAATAAAATATGGAATGGAATAGAAGAGAAAATGGAATGGAATAGAATAGAATATGGAGAATAGAATAGAATAGAATAGAATAGAATAGAATAGAATAGAATATGGAATGAGAATAGAATAGAATAGAATAGAATAGAATAGAATAGAATAGAATAGAATAGAATAGAATAGAATAGAATATGGAATGAATAGAGAATAGAATAGAATAGAATAGAATAGAATAGAATAGAATAGAATAGAATAGAATAGAATAGAATAGAAATAGAGCAGAGCAGAGCAGAGCAGAACAGAAATCATAGGGCTGGAAGCATCCTTGGAGGTCTTCTAGTCCAACCTCATGCCCAAGGCAGGAGACTTTATACTATCTCGGAGAAATGGTTGTCCAATCTTTTCTTGAAAACCTCCAGCCATGGAGGACCCACAACCCACAATTTAAGCAGTGGAAGCCAGGCTGTTCCACTGCTTAATAGTTTCTCACTGTCAGGAAGTTTCTTCTTAGTTCCAGGTTGTATCTCTCTTTTTGAGAAGGTTCCACCTATTGCTTCTTGTCCTGCCCTCAGGTGCTTTGGAGAATAAGTCAACCCCTTCTTCTCTGTGACAATCCCTCAAGTATCCGGAGAAAGCTATCCTGTCACCTCTAAAACCTTCTCTTCATTGGTCTAGATATGCCTGGTTCCTTTAACCAAATGAGTCATTTAATTGTGAGATAGGAGGCATATAACTTTGATAAACAAACATACCCACAAACATGCAGAGAAAGTCTGAAAGGCGAATCCCTATATGAAATACAGTGCCAAAGACATAATACACCAGATTACAGATTACTCCAGAACAGCGGTTCTCAACCTTGTGAACTTTTAAGATGGGTGGACTTCAACTCCCAGAATTCCCCAGCCAGCATGTATTGATAATTTATTCCAAGGACATTGCAAGGATAAAGGTGTTGTGGCTTGCCGAAGTCCCGCGCAGCTGCTCATGGAAGACCAAGAACCGACCATGGGGTGGCAAGAGCAGTCTGTATCTCCGGCACCTGAGTCCAAGACCGAGGAGGACGCAGGGCCAGAGGACGATACTCAATCAGGGCCTTCTGCACCTCCCCAGCAGGAGTTAAGTGACTCCAGTGAAGAGGAGGAGCCTGATTGATGCTAGGGCATGCAGGGCAGCTAGCCGGCAAGAGTGGCTTTGTAGAAGGAGGTCTCCTCACAGGTAAACCTGCAGGCAGAGGGGCCACGCCCTAAGACTATATAAGGTGGAATCACAATGGAAACTGTTGCTGGAAACAATGCACGTATTTACCCTGGCTGCTGTTTACACTTTTGGTGATATCAGTTGGACTAACTCCAGTCCGGGCTCTCGGCCAATTCCAGCAAGTGAGGAATTTAAGGACTTAATGATCTGTTTGTGTTTTTTTGTATTTGAAATCCCGGCCAAAGTGTTCTGTGATTTGCAACAGGCACTTTGGGAGAAACCCTGAAATTAACTTATTACTAAGCATTTATTAGTGATAAAGCCTTCTTTATTTTGGACAACAGTGTGCGTGTGTCGTTTCCTGGGGGCTTGCCGCACTGGGTCACAACAAAAGGCTTCTTCTGTTTGATAGCATCTCAATCACTTCCTACCAGTCCTTTCTCTAATAGCAATAGCACTTAGACTTATATACCACTTCACAGTGCTTCACAGCCCTCTCTAAGCAGTTTACAGAGTCAGCCTATTGCCCCCAACAATTTGGGTCCTCATTTTACCCACCTCAGAAGGATGGAAGGCTGAGTCAACCTGGAGCCTGGTGAGATTTGAACTGCCAAATTGCAGTCAGCCGGCAGGCAGCAGAAGTAGCCTGCAGTACTGCACTCTAACCACTGCGCCACCACGGCTAATGCTTGCAATACATGAACATGCACATTTCACACTGCTTTAATTAATGCTAAAACCAGAATAACTGCATTTTTAAATCCCTAAATGATGCGTTGATTCTTTTCAACAGAATTCAGTTGCTATCTACTCCGATATGCTTACAACCAAAGAAAGAATATTTTGTAGATGTCTATTTTTTCAAGACTTCGGATCCTGAACCAAAGTCTCAATCCTCCATACTGGTTGATTCAGTAAGTGGCAATGATACGATCATAATTTTCGTTTTCTGTTTGATCGAATGGATTTGGGGGATCGATTGCTTTATATTATCTATCGATTTATCCCAATAGTTATACAGGTAGTCCTCGAGTTAAGCCCGCAATGGAGCCCAAAATTTCTGTTGTTATGTTATGACATTTGTTAAATGAGTTTTGCCCCATTTCACGACCTTTCTTGCCACAGTTGTTAAGTGAATCAATGCACTTGATAAGTTAGTAACTTGGTTGTGAAGTGAATCCGGCTTCCCCATTGATTTTGCTTATCAGAAGGTCGCAAAAAAGATCACATGACCCCGGGACACAGCAACCGTCATAAATATGAGTCAGTTACCAAGTGTCTGAATTTTGATCACATGGCCATGGGGATGCTGCAAAGGTCGTAAGTGTGAAAAACGGTCATAAGTCCCTTTTTTCAGTGCCGTTTTAATTTTGAATGGTCACTAAATGAACTGTTGTAAGTTGAGAACTAGCTGTGTTGATTATTTGCAATAATGATGCATTTATACAAACCATCGGGCAATAATTTTATTATCATTCATTTCTTTCAACTGCTAAAAATGACGCCATCCCCGGGGTCAGTCGTAAGGCTGAATGACTGCAGGAGCCCTGCAACAGTTGTAACTTTGAAACAGGGTCCTATGTAATTTGGGGGCGTCTGTCATAACTTTGAACATTCATTAAGTGAGCTGTCGGATCTCAAGGACTAGCTGTATTCTTCGATGTTTTGAGACTTGTATTAATATGATAAATCGGACTCGTCTGGGTTATTTTGTTTGCTTAACAATACAAATTATATTCCTAATCTTTATCCCTTTTTTCTAGCCATTGATAAAATAAATTCCATGTTTGATAGTATTTGGTATCTTCTTTCTGTTTAATCTTCAATGTAAGTCTGTCCATTTCTGCACAGTCCAATATTTTCTTAATTTTCTCTTCATCTGGTGGTATTTCTTCATTTTTCCAATGTTGAGCAAATACAATCCTTGCTGCTGTTAATACATGCAATGTTAAATATACACTTCGTTTATCAAATTTTTCTGATACTATACCTAATAAAAAAAGTTCAGGTTTAAGATCTACATGTTTTCCTGACATCTTTTCTAATCACATGCGTATTTTTGCCCACATTTTTTTTTTTTTTGCTTTAACACAAGTCCACTACAGATGGTAATATGTGCCAGATTTTTGGTTACATTTCCAACATTTACTAGACATATTTTGAACATTTTGGCTAACCTAGCAGGTGGTATAAAACATTTTATATAAGTTTTCTTTATACGAAGTTGCCTTTGTTAATTTATAATTTCTTTCCCATATATTTTGCCATTTCTCTAGTTCTAGATTATGTCCAAAGTTTTTTGACCACTGTATCACTGTTTCTTTAACTTGTTCATCTTCCATTTTCAAAGTTAGTAGAAAGTTATATTGTTGTTTATTAAGCACTAAATAAATGTAATAGTAGAAAATTAATAAAACTTTATTTTTAAAAAAATTATAGATTGGACTCCTTCCTGCCATCGCTTCCGTGGAAAACCTTTGCGATCAAAATGATTTAGAGGAATTTCAGCAGTATCATTGCGTAGAAAGTGCTTCAGAAATCGGACCTCACATCTTACCGGAAACATGTGCAAAACTTATTGCGAGTTTGTCTGCCCGGATTCACAATGGTGCCATCCGTAAGTCCTTGTCTTCTACTTGTTGAAATATTGTATCTCCTCTATTGTATTATCCACATATTTTATATGTGGCGGCTCAGTGGCTAAGATGCTGAGCTTGTTGATCAGAAAGGTCAGCAGTTCGACGGTTCGAATCCCTAGCGCCGCGTAACGGAGTGAGCTCCCGTTACTTCAGTGGTGGGATTCAAAAATTTTTACTACTGGTTCTGTGGGTGTGGCTTGGTGGGCATGGCTTGGTTTGGTGGGCATGGCTTGGTGGGCGTGGTTTGGTTTGGTGGGCGTGGCTTGGTGGGCGTGGCTTGGTGGGCGTAGCAGGGGAAGGATACTGTAAAATCTCCATTCCCACCCCACTCCAGGGGAAGGATACCAGAGGTGGGTTCCTCCCGGTTCGGACAGGTTCGTCCGAACCGGTAGCGACCCGCTGGTGATGTCACAATGATGTCACGGATCTGGTTCTGTCAGTGCTGGTCCATGGACGCCACCATCTTTTTTTTAAAAAAAAAATTTTCAGTTTTTTTTTCTTCTGTGCATGCGCAGAAGCCAAGTTTCCGGCACTGCGCATGCGTCGCCATCTTATTTTTGGCTTTTGGGGGGGGGGTTTCATGTGGCGCAGGAGGAAGCGAACTGGCAGCGAGGTAAGTTAGAACCCACCCCTGAAGGATACTGTAAAATCTCCATTCCCTCCCCACTCCAGGGAAAGGTTACTGCAAAATCCCCATTTCTTCCCGATCAGCTGGGACTCGGGAGGCAGAGAATAGATGGGGGCGGGGCCAGTCAGAGGTGGTATTTACCGGTTCTCGAACTACTCAAAATTTCCACTACTGGTTCTCCAGAACTGGTCAGAACCTGCTGAATACCACCTCTGCATTACTTGCCCCAGCTTCTGCCAACCTAGCAGTTCGAAATGGAAGTAGAAAAATAGGGACCACCTTTGGTGGGAAGGTAACAGCGTTCCATGCGCCTTCGGCGTTTAGTCATGCCGGCCACATGACCACGGAATCGTCATCAGACAGCGCTGGCTCTTCGGCTTAGAAACGAAGATGAGCACCGCCCCCTAGAGTCGGGAACAACTAGCACGTATGTGCGAGGGGAACCTTTATCTTTACAGATAGTCCTTGACTTACAACAGTTCGTTTAGTGAACGTTCAAAGTTTACAACGACATTCAAAAAGAGTGACTTATGACTGTTTTTCACACTTACGACCATTGCAACATCCCCGTGGCCATGGGATCAAAATTCAAACACTTGGCAACTGCTTCATATTTATGACGGTCGCAATGTCCCAGGGTCATGTGATCAATTTTTGTGACCTTCTGACAAGCAACGACAACGGGGAATCCAGGTTCACTTAACAATGGGGTTACTAACTTAAGAGCTGCAATGATTCACTTAACAGCGGTGTCAAAAAGTTATAAAATGGGGCAAAAACTCACTTAACAAATGTCTCACTTAGCAACATAAATTTTGGGCTCAATTGTGGTCGTAAATCGAGGGCTTCCCTGTATTTACGGATGCTTTATTTAAAGTTGCTACATTTGTGTTTGTACGTATAAGGTGTTTCATCAACTTACGACCACAATTGAGCCCAAGCTTTCTGTGGTTAAGAGAGACATTCGTTGTGAGTTCTGCCTCATTTTACGATCATTCTTGCCACCATTGTTAAGTGAATCACTGCAGTTAATAAGTTAGCAACCCGGTTGTTAAGTGAATCTGGCTTCCCCATTGATTTTTACTTGTCAAAAGGAGATCACATGACCTTGGGACACAGCAACGGTCATAAGTACGAATCAGTTGCCGAGCGTCTGAATTTCGATCCCATGATCCTGGGGATGCTACAAAGGTTGTAAGTGTGAAAAATGGTCAGAAGTCCCTTTTTTCAGTGTCATTGTAACTTTGAACGGTCACTAAATGAACTGAAGTTGTTAA
>QLTV01003131.1:2498849-2525651 GCA_003457575.1 Thermophis baileyi | reverse complement strand
TGACAAAATTGGTAATGTACTAAATACATTTACAAAATTCAAACTAAAGAATTAACCATTCAAAGTACCTTAATTTTCTGGAGTTGGGTGGTCCCTAAAACAAAATTTTAATTTAATAATTTAATTTAATTTAATTTAATTTAATTTAATTTAATTTAATTTAATTTAATTTAATTTAATTTAATTTAATTTAATTTAATTTAATTTAATTTAATTTAATTTAATTTAATTTAATTTTTAATTTTTTTATAGAATTTATATTGCCGCCTATTCGCACATGGCGACTCAAGGCGGCTTACAGAATATAAAACCTCATATAAAAACAATAAAAGGAGAGTCATATAATAAATTAATATAATAAAATCACCCTCCACCCCCCACCCCAGCGATAGCACCTCACACGAGCCATTTAATGGGCTCCATCCCGCTCTGGGCTCCCCAGGCCCGCTGGCAGAACCAGGTCTTCAGCGCCTTCCGGAAGAGTGTCAGAGTGGGAGCCATTCTAATCTCTGAGGGAATGATGTTCCAGAGAGAGGGAGCCACCATGGAGAAGGCCCTTCTTCTGGGTCCCACCAGGTGTATCTCCCTTGGGGATGGGACCCGCAGCATTCCCTGCCTTTCTTGGAGAAAAAAAGGCACCGTCAGCTAAATTGCTGGGAAGAGGATATATCAGGAATAGAGCTAATGAGAAAACATGTACAGGTGGTCCTTGACTTACAACAGTTCATTTAGTGACCGTTCATAGGTACAACGGCACGGAAAAAAGTGACTTAGGATCAGTTTTCACACTTACGCCCATTGCAGCATCCCTGTGGTCACGTGATCAAAATCTAGACGCTTGGCAACTGACTCGTATTTATGACGGTTGCAGTGTCCCGGGGTCACGTGATCCCCTTTTGCGACCTTCTGACAAGCTAAGTCAATGAGGAAGCCGGATTCACTTAACAACTGGTTTTACTAACTTAACAGCTGCAGTGATTCGTTTAACAACTGTGGCAAGAAAGGTTGTAAAATGAGGCAAAGCTCACTTAACAAATGTCTCACTTAGCAACAGACATTTTGAGCTCAATTGTGGTCGTAAGTCAAGAACTACCTGTATGTTGTTCTTATGTTAAGCTGATCTGAGACATATTATGTCAGTCTGTTTAAAAGGTTTTAAACTGATATTTTAGCTACTGTACACTATTTTAAACATTTTCATGGCTGATGAAGTGTAACAAGACAGAATAACAGAGTTGGAAGAGTAGAGTAGAGTAGAGTAGAGCAGAGAAGAGTAGAGTAGGGAGAGGAGAGGAGAGGAGAGGAGAGGAGAGGAGAGGAGAGGAGAGGAGAGGAGAGGAGAGGAGAGGAGAGGAGAGGAGAGGAGAGGGAACAGAGCAGAACAGAACAGAATAACAGAGTTGGAAGGGACCTTGGAGGTCTTCTAGTCCAACCCCCTGCTCAGGCAAGAAATCCTATACCATTTCAGACAAATTGTTGTAATTAAATGCGAGTTAATCATGATCATCCCCCAGTAGATTTGGGTTGAAGAATGAAAACACACCGAGTGATGTTTTTGCTGATCACTTCAGTATGAATGCCTGACGTGTTTTCATGCAGGTATGTGGGATGCCAGGAAACGTCTCGTGTGCCATGGCAGAGTGTGGAGGGCCTTTATGTCGCGACAGTCAGGGCAATAAACACTGTGGCGGTCCAAACTGTGATGGGGCATACCCCCTTTCTACCAACACCTTTAGAAAGGCTGATCACACGGGCCTGCTGTTAAGTAACCTAACCAATCAGACGCAAGGATCCCAGAATAAGGTACTGTATGTTAACAGTCATGTGTGTTGCAAGCTTCTGATCTCCAAAAGGTTTCATGGTCTTCAAAGTGCCAAGAGACAGATCGCATTAATCCCAGTTAATAGATGGGGAGATAATTGCTAAAGATTGTTAGAAGGCTGAGGAAGAAACCACAATAACAGAATATGCTCTTTTATCCTAAGTAGAGTTTTCTGTTTCCTGTTACAGTAAAATAATTGAGCAGTAATGCACATGGTGACTGTGTTATTTGTTTGCTCTGTGGTGCTTTATATAAACAGAATTTCCTACACAAACACTTATGTTTCCTGCTTCCTCTTGCTTTAGAACATAGAAAAACAGGGTTGGAAGGAACCTTGGAGGTCTTCTTGTCCAACCCACTGCTCAAGCAGGAAACCCTATATGATTTTAGACAAATGGCTGTCCAATCTCTTCTTAAAAAACCTCCAGTGTTGGAGCACCCACAACAAAACCAGAGGTGCTGGCTTTTGTTTGTTTGTTTGCTAGGGGCGCTCCAGACATAAAGCATCAACAAATTGAAGAATGTGTTAGTAGCTTATCTAATAAATGGCAACTCAGTTCAGCTAAGATACAGAAATCCTGTGAAGAAGACATCCAGAACTTCCAAATATGGTCTACCTTAATGCTCTCAGATGTCTGCAGGCTCCTATAATACTTTCCAAATTTTTGTACCTTACCGCTAATTTTTGTATTAAAAACTTCTTATGGAGAGTTATGTAATTGTTACTTCCTTGGTTGTGCCCTGTTGTAAGGGTGTTGACAGTAAGGCTGAAGGACAGGTGTGTGTTAGTACCTAGTAAGTCAATGATCAAAACTGGATTTGATCTTGATGATCATGATGATATCTCTCTTAAAATAGCAGAATATAGAATAACAGAGTTGGAAGGGACCTCGAAGGTCTTCTAGTCCAACTTCCTGCTCAAACAGGAAACTCTATACCATTTCAAACAAATGGTTGTCCAACTTTTTCTTTAAAACCTCCAGTGTTGGAGCACCCACAACTTCTGGAGGCAAGTAGCAAAGAAACTTTCAAGGGAATTTCACATTTTGTGCAATCTTTCACTGCTGATGTTGTTGAAGAAGCTCTTTTGCATTATTTAGCATAACATGTGACTCCTGCACTATTGTTCTCAAGAACAATGACCTAGTTAATAAGTTATCCAATTCGTATTCGTACTGTGTTTATGAATGAGTCTCCAACAGTATAGTTGGCCTGCACCAGAAGACCAGAGGTGGGTTCCTCCTGTTTCGGACCGGTTCGCCCAACCCGGTAGCAACCCGCTGGTTATGGGGGGGGGGGTGCCGGTCCGTGGGTGCCGCCCTCTTTTTTTTTTTTGAATTTTTTTGAATGTTTTTTTTGATTTTTTTCTTTTTGAATTTTTTCCTGTTTTTTTTCTTCTGTGCATGCGCAGAAGCCGAGTTTCCGGCACTGCGCATGCGTCGCCATCTTTTCGGCTTTTTGGGGGGGGGGATTTTTTTCAGGGTTTTCGGCACTGCGCATGCGTGCGCGCGCGCCCACGCAGCATGGGAGGAAGCGAACCGACAGCAAGGTAAGTTAGAACCCACCCCTGCAGAAAACCAACTGTTTCTGGATGAGTGTCTACATGAGCTTTTAGCTCTGTCCCTGGAGAATGCAGATCCTTTATATTACAGTGTTAAATGTTCTCAGAACTGAAATAATTCCAGGTCCAGCACAAAGAATCTATTTTTTTAATTACAGAAACGACATGGAAACTATGCTACACCCACAAATCAGAAATTTAGGGACTGTGTGGGAAGAGAACTGTGCTGGTTTTGTTTATTCCCATCCATCTTTTCCTGGTTAGCTCCATTTGTGGTTTTCTCCAGTTCTGTATTTTTCCTACAGTAATGAAGCTAACAACCAACCATTCACAGTGGGCTAGTTGTGCTTAGAATTGTAAAAATAGACACTAGGCGTATTATGATTCAGATTCTATATACGTCTAGCATGTGGGTATCATAAACTATTTTCCCCCAGGCAAAATCATCTGAAGGGGACAGGTTAATAAAGTCAAAATCCGTGGATTTACTTGTGCAATCGTATCCACCATTTTGCAGGAGAAGAATTGTCAGAACCTGGGGGTGGAGTGAAAAGAGGTATCAGCCTAGAATCCTTACATAGTCACAAATGAACTCCCTTGAATTCCATTGACCCTGATCAGGTGCTAACACTTAGTGGAGACGATGCATAGGCTGTTTAGCAATGAATCAGTTTAATTAGACCTTCGTGTGTGGAGCTGATCTTTCTCACCTGACAATTTTAATTTTTTGACATCTCTTCCCCCCCCTCCCCAAAAAAATTATACCTCTGGCCTCTGGATGAGTTCAGTCAATCGCTTAAAAAAATGGATCCTAAAACCTACTTTTCCTTTAATCAGGCTTAGAGTTAGAACTGAAAAATGGATCTAGAACAGTGGTTCTCAACCTTTCTAATGGCACGACCCCCCCGCAACCCCCCCGCCGCCACCGTGACCCACCAAGGTAGCGCGAGGCGCCGCCCACCCACCCGGATGCCACTATTTGGGTTCTTTTACCCTCTGCGCATGCGCAAAGCATTCTGCGCATGCGCAGAGGGTAGAAGAACCCAAATGGCGGCGTCCGGGCTACCAGCTGATGGCGACCCGCAGGCACGGCCGAACCGGGACCTTTTTACACCTGCAGTGACGGTGGCACCAAGATGGCGGGCTAACGCGCACGGCAACCCCTGTGAAATGGTCGTTCGACCCCCAAAGGGGTCGCGACCCACAGGTTGAGAACCGCTGATCTAGAAGTTATGGGGGAAACATTATCATTGCCTTTGGGTTCCCCCCCCACCAATAAAACTGATAATAAAAAAATCAGATTGTTATCGAAATGTACCCTCACAGATCAAAACTATAAGGAAAATGACTGAAGACACTAAGGAGAAAACATTGAAGATTCATGGAAAACTGGAGAAAAGTAAATATCAAATCGAAAACGAAAGAGAAAGCATGAAAAACCTGATCAAGAGACTGAGGAACTTTTTGCTAGGTAAACGTGCTATTCTTTCTCTCCTGTTTTCAGTATATGTTACGCGAAATAAATTCAGCATAGCAGGCACGTTAACAAAATAAAAATGACATTATTTATATCAATTGTGGCCCACTTTCGATTAAAAATAAGCTGATTTAACTCATATTTAAACAGTTCTTCTTCATATCAAGAACTGACCATTCAGAGTAATTGAGGTATGTTATAACACTATAAAAGTGTGTGTGGGGTGTCTGTGTATATACCAGGGGTGGGTTCCAACTTACCTCGCTGCTGGTTCGCTCCCTCCCGCGCCTTGTGGGCACGCCTCATGGGCACGCCTCGTGGGCGCGCCTCGTGGGCGCGCCTCGTGGGCGCGCCTCGTGCGCAGTAGCAAAAAATCCCAAAAAAATAAAAATAAATTTTAAAAAGCCAAAAAAAAGATGGCAACCACATGCACAGTGCCGGAAGTCGGCTTCTGCGCATGCTCAGAAGGAAAAAAATAAATAATTTTAAAAAAAAATGGTGGCCCCCATGGACTGGCACCGACTGATCCGGTTCGGTGACATCATCGTGACATCACCAGCGGGCCGCTACCGGTTCAGGCGAACCAGTCCGAACCGGGAGGAACCCACCCCTGGTATATACACAAACAGACTACTAATAAATAATACACTAATGTGTATATACACAAACAAGAATACTAATAAATAATTAGGTGCCCAATTTTAATCCATAATGCTGGCGGGGGAATTCTGGCAATTGAGTTCCACACATCTTAAGGTCTGAGGTTGAGAAATATTGATCTAAAATAATGCACGAAAAAGAACTATTAGATAATAAAACATTATTATTATTAATGGGTGGCGCGGTGGTTAGCATGCAGTATTGCAGGCAAACTCTGCCCACTGCTAAGAGTTCGATTCTGACCGGCTCAAGGTTGACTCAGCCTTCCATCCTTCCGAGGTCGGTAAAAGGAGGACCCAGATTGTTGGGGGCCATATGCTGACTCTGCAAACAGCTTAGGCCTGTAAAGAGTATGAAGCGGTATATAAGTCTAAGTGCTAGTGCTATTGTTATTTAAGCTGTGGTGGCACAGTGGTTAGAATGCAGTATTGCCGGCAGACTCTGCCCATAGCCTGGAGTTCAATCCTGACCAGCTCAAGGTTGACTCAGTCTTCCATCCTTCCGAGGTCGGTCAAATGAGGACCCAGTTTGTTGGGGGCAAAAGGCTGACTCTGTAAACCGCTTAGAGAGGGCTGTAAAGCACTGTGAAGCGGTATATAAGTCTAGGATGCCAAGCAGTGACCCTACACAGTTCTCTCCTCTTATTTTCTAAGAGGAAAGCGCCCCACCGGAGGATATAGAAAAAGTTGCAAATTATGTTCTGGCCATCAAGATGCACGAGGGATCTCAGGAGCTGCCAGACCTGCTCAACAACCTCAAGAGTCTCATGACACATTGTGAGGACCACACAGAATATACCAAAAACTTAAAGAAACAAAAGGAAGAGGCAGAGAAGCTTTTGAAGAAAGCCGAAGAAGCTGAGTAAGTACTGTGTTTTCTTATTTGTACTGATGTATGAGACTACAGGTACTCCTCGACTTACAACAATTCGCTTAGTGACCATTCCAAGTTACAACGGAACTGAAAAATGTGACTTATGACCATTTTCACACTTATGACCATTGCAACATCCTCACGGTCACGTGATCAAAATTCTGACTCATATTTATGACGGTCGCAGTGTCCCGGGGTCATGCAATCCCCTTTTGCCATCGTCTGACAAGCAAAGTCAATGGGGAAGCCTGATTCACTTAACAACGGTGTTACTAACTTAACAACTGCAGGGATTCACTTCACAAATGTGGCAAGGAAAGTCGTGGAATGGGATAAAAGTCACTTAACAAATTTCTCACTTGTGCTCAATTGTGGTCGTAAGTTGAGGACTACCTGTATTTGTAGTTCAGGGTTGAACTGTGGGGTTCTTGGTGCTCTCTGAGCTTAGTTATTTTCCTGCAGAAGTTTCATTACCCAGCTACGTAACATCATCAGTGCTAAAAGTGTGGCGAATGAGTACAAATCACACTCCCTTGTAACCCTGATGATGTTCCCTAGTTGGATCATGAAACGTCTGCAGAAAAAAACCCTAGTTCAGAGAACACCAAGGACCCCACAATCCTCCTCCTCCACTCCACAAACTCCACTCCCTTCTAGCGCTGATGATGTTACCCAGTTTGGTAATGAAACATCTGCAAGAAAACCACCACGCTCAGAGAACACCAAGGACCCCAACAATTTCTTATTCGTATTTGTGATCATCCAATGCAAAGCCCTGAAAAATGGATTTTCTGATTTAGCTAATCTTATCCCATAATAACTTTTCAATCATTCAGTGAGAAAACCAATGTCAACTGATTATGATCAACAATTATGATTAAGTCTTTTGTAACTCCATCCTCGTCCAACTTCCTAAATGACTTGTAATAAAGATTCATTTGGTTTGTTCATTCTGTTCTGTTCATTCATCTAATTATTGTATTTTACTTCCAATTAATAATCCTAGCATGCAGATTTCTTGCGTCTCTCAAGATCTTTTTTTTTTTAACTCAGGGACAAAACAAAAGCTCTCTCTGCACCTGACGAAATAATAACCCACCTGAAAGAATTAGACGATACTCAGAGACAAACCCAAGACACCTTGGCAACTTTCAATGAGAAAATAGAAGAAACTATAACAAATATTTCAGAGGTATCCTCAGTCAATTCAAAGATTGTAAATTAAAGCATGTGATATTTATCTATGGAGATTCTCAGTCATCCAGGTCATGGTTGTCCCAAAGGTGCTTTTTTCAAGAGGCAACTAGACTTTCTGGTTTTTCTTTTGAAGACGTTTTGCTTCTCATCCAAGAAGCTTCTTCAGCTCTGACTGAATCCTTCCATTCCCCACCATTCGCCACCCTCCAGTCAGAGCTGAAGAAGCTTCTTGGATGAGAAGCGAAACGTCTTCAAAGAAAAACAAGAAAGTCCAGTTGCCTCTTGAAAAAAGCACCTTTGGGACATGTGATATTTAATTTTTTTAATATTCTCTTGTCTTTTTCATTCATCGTCCTCTAATAATGAGTGGCAACCCCTTTTACTAGTTATGTTTCTCGGGGCGCAGGCTGAGAACCAAATGAACAAGGCTGACACCGAGTTGCAGGCTTTTCCAGAAAAACAGTCCAAGCTGGAAGATGAAATAAGTTCCTTGAAGACCAAAATGGAGAGGAACAGAATCCAAGCCACAGATGCAAGATCAAAGGCAGAAGAAGCCCAAACTCAAGCGACAGAGAGTAATAAGGTAAAATGGCATTTAAATGCCCTTGTTTATCCCCCTGAAAAACGGGAGTTATGACCATTTTTCACACTTCCAACCAGGGGTGGGTTCTGGATCCTTTTGCTGCCGGTTCGTTCAGGGTTGTGCTGGGGGCGCGCGTGCGTGCGCCCGCAGCAATCAAAAATTAGCTTCTGCGCATGTGCAGAAGCAAAATCCAAGATGGCGGCGCCCACAGAGACACCGACAGAACTGGCTCCGTGACGTCATCGCCAATTTACTAACGGTTCTAAAGAACCGGATAGAACCGGTAGGAACCCAACTCTGCTTCCAACCACTGTAGAATTCCCTACGGTCACGTGATCAAAATTTGGATGCATTTATACATACTGCATTCCTTGTTTTTTAGGAACTTGCTAATCTTGAACACGAATACAGCAACTTGCAAGACAAACTCCTGACCAGCGGATTTTCATTAGAAACCTTGGAGAAACTCAACTGGTTGAAAAAAGAGGCAGAAGAACTGGCTAATGAGACCGCAGAGAAAGCGAAAAGAATCACAGGTAATTTACACACCTTGTATGCACATAGATATACCCACATACCCACATATGTATATACATAGCCATAAAGTCTGTCTTTTGCTGCTATAAAAGGCTTTGGAAATGGGTGTTAAGGGGACAGGAAGAATGTTTAAATATTTACTGGGTAGGGAGGATAAACAATCAGCTACAGGTTGTTCCCCACTTTTGACCAAAATTGGGCCTGAAATCTCGTGCCAGATGCCACCACATGAATTAGCAATAGCAATAGCACTTAGACTTATATACCGCTTCACAGTGCTTTACAGCCCTCTCTAAGCGGTTTACAGAGTCAGCATATTGCCCCCAACAATCTGGGTCCTCAATTTTACCCACCTCGGAAGGATGGAAGGCTGAGTCAACCTTGAGCCTGGTGAAGGATGGAAGGCTGAGTCAACCTTGAGCCTGGTGAGATTCAATCTGCCAAACTGCTGGCAGCTGGTGATCAGCAGAAGTAGCCTGCAGTACTGCATTCTAACCACTGCACCACCGCGGCTCACTCAACGACTGCAATCCCATCTGTCCCAGTTGCAGTCGTTAAGCAGAGTGCTTGGGAGAGGGCACAGGCCTCCCGGGCATGGTAGGGCAGGAATAGGGCACCTGAGAGGCCCAGTCCCTCTGCCTAACCCATTGGAGGGAACAGTCATGAGAATGATGACTGTCATTCTTCGGCGGGCTGGAGGAACAGACCTCAAATCTGGTGAAAATGCTACTGAATGCCATCGCTCTGGAAGTCTCAAAATACTGACATTCAGTAGCATTTTACCCTCTGGAGGAAATTCCTTGGTACACTAGGAGGATGGATCTCAAATCCAACTTCCTCTCTGCTTGCAACATTTCCTGCCGGCTTCCCCATTAACTTTCTGGGGAAACCGGCAGAGAAGTTCATGCATGGTAATCAGATGATGGCACATGGAAACAAGTCGTCAATGTGAACAGTTGCCAAGTGCCCAAAATGTGATCATGTGACCTGAATGGGCAGAGCAACAGTGGGGAGTGCTTTACAGGTCATAAAATATCTGTTCCAAGGCAGTTGTGACTCTGAACAATTGTTAAACTGACCATTTGTAAGTCAAGCACTAATTGCACTTTCCATTGCCAAAAAAATATATATGGCAGGATGGTCCAGAGAATATGTGCACCAATACCAAGGCTGGAACTGGAAAGGAATCCTTTTCTTTTCTTTTCTTTTCTTTTCTTTTCTTTTCTTTTCTTTTCTTTTCTTTTCTTTTTTTCTTTAAATTCTGTTTATTGAATTTTAACTTTAAAAACATATACATATTCATAATTCCTCAATCCTAAGACATCGACATCTATTTGGTTATTTACATACATTATTCCATCTCATTTACATTGTGTGTAGTATTCACACTTATATCTACATATACAAATAATATACAATATACATCTACTTATTTTTCCTATTTTCCAACCAGTCATACAGTTTTTCCCACACCATATAGTATTCTTTTTCCTCGCGATCTTGCAACTCTAGAGTCAATTTTACCATTTCTGCACAATCCATTATTTTCTTTATTATCATGTTTTCTGGGGGACTACTTTCCAATTTTCATGTTTGTGCAAAAGCTATTCTGGCTGCTGTCAAAATATGAATTACGATATACTGTATTTCTTTGGCCCATGTTCCTCTAAGAATCCCTAGCAGATACATCTCTGGTTTGAATTCAATTTGCGATTTTGTTATTTCTTGTAACCATACTCTTATTTTGCTCCAGTATTTCTTTGCCTCTGGGCAGGACCACCACATTCCTGAAACTGGACTGGTCATAGATCTCTTTTAATTCCAAAATGTAAGGTTGTGTAACCTTAACACAGCTAAGCAGATAATGTATCTTGGCCTCAAGACACATTATTGGGAAGTTTTACACAATTGGTTGGCTCAGATACACATGCCTAACAATACATGCATATACATATCTTACACTTAGGCAAGGAAAACCAAAAGCAGACATATAGACTGGGTGAAACCAGGCTTAATAGCAGTAACTGGGAGAGGGATTTTGGAGTCTTAGTAGACAACCAGCTAAATATGAGCCAGCAGTGTGCGGTGGCAGTTAAAAAAGCCAATGCAATCCTAAACTGCATTAACAGAGGGATACAATCAAGATCAAAGGAGGTACTAATGCCATTCTATAAAGCCTTAGTAAGACCACACCTAGAATACAGCATCCAGTTTTGGTCACCACACTATAAAAAAGATGTTGAGACTCTAGCAAGAGTGCAGAGAGCTAGTCTAGTGCAGAGAAGGACCAGAGGAGCCATGATAGCAGTGTTCCAATATTTGAGCGGCTGCCACAGAGAGGAGGGAGTCAAGCTATTTTCCAAAGCACCTGAAGGCCAGACAAGGAACAATGGATGGAAAGTGATCAAGGAGAGATTCAACCTAAAAATAAGGAGAAATGTTCTGACAGTGAGAACAATCAACCCATGGAACAGAAGTTGCCTTCGGAAGTTGTGGGAGCTTCATCACTGGAAGCTTTCAAGAAGAGACTGGACTGCCATCTGTCAGAAATGGTATAGGGTCTCTTGCTTGGGCGGGGGGTTGGGCTAGATGACCTACAAGGTCCCTTCCAACTCTGATAATCAGTTTACCTCTGTTTACATGCCTTTGCTTTGGTTATTTTTAGATCTGGAAAAGAAGATACAAGATCTGAACCAGATTAAACAACAAAAAGCTGATCAGCTGAAGCAACTGGAGGATCAAGTTATAGCTATTAAAAACGAGATCGCTGAGGAATCCAACAGATATGCTATTTGTAAAAGTTAGACTCCAAGAAGATGACATCCTGTGGGAAATCGCTGAATACCTGTCTGTAAATGGTTTATAATAATGATGAGCATTAGATAAGCTACGTAGTTATTATAATGCAAAGGTGGTACGGTATATACTGTATACAGGTAGTCCTCGATGTACGACCACAATGGAGCCCAACAGTTTCTGTTGCTAAGCAAGACATTTGTTAAGTGAATTTTCACGACCTTTCCTGCCACAGTTGTTAAGTGAATCATTGCAGCTCTTAAGTTAATCACACAGTTGTTAAGTGAATCTGGCTTCCCCGTTGATTTTGCTTGTCAGAAGGTCGCAAAAGGGGATCACGTGACCCCAGGCCACTGCCACCGTCATAAATACGAATCAGTTGCCAAACAGCTGAATTTTGATCATGTGGCCATGGGGATGCTGTAACAGTCGTAAGTGTGGAAAAACGGTCATTAGTCACTTTTTTTCAGTGCCGTTGTAACTTCGAACGATCACTAAATGAACTGTTGTATGTCGAGGACTAGCTGTACTTAGTAGACGGTGTTCTGAGGTAAATCTTACTCCCATTCAGAGGTGGGTTCCTCCCGGTTTGGACCGGTTCGCCCGAACCGGTAGTGACTCGCTGGTGATGTCACGATGACATCACGGATCCGGTTCGGTTGGTGCTGGTCTGTGGGCGCCGCCATCTTTTTTTTTTTTGAATTTTTTTGAATTTTTTTTGAATTTTTTTTTGAATTTTTTCCGGGTTTTTTTTCTTCTTGTTTTCAGAGGTGGGTTCCTCCCGGTTCGCCCGAACTGGTAGTGACCCGCTGGTGACGTCACGATGATGTCACGGATCCGGTTCGGTCGGTGCCGGTCTGTGGGCGCCGCCGTCTTTTTTTTGAATTTTTTTTAATTTTTTGGGGGGGAAATTTTGGGGGGGGGGAATTTTTTCCAGGTTTTTTTTCTTCTGTGCATGCGCAGAAGCCGAGTTTCCGGCACTGTACATGCGTCGCCATCTTGTTTTCGGCTTTTTTTGGGGGGGGGGTTAAAAAAAATTTGCACTGTGCATGCGTGCGTGCACGAAGCGCGTGCGCGGCCACGCGGCGTGGCCACGCGGCGTGGGAGGAAGCGAACCAGCAGTGAGGTAAGGTAGAACCCACCCCTGCTCCCATTTATTCCGAAGCACGTCTCTTTAAATTCAGAGCCTCATTCTAAGAGTATACAGTTAATCCTCGACCTACAACCATTCATTTTGTGGCCATTCAACATTACAACAACGTGAAAAAAGTGACTTATGACCGTTTTTCATACTTATGACCATTGTAGCATCCCCATGTGCATGTGATCAAAATTTGGATGCTTGGCAACTAGTTCATATTTATGACGGTTACTGTGTCCCGGGATCATGTGATCCCCTTTTGTGACCTTCTGACAACCAAAACCAGTGGGGAAGCCAGATTCACTTAACAACCATGATACTCACTGAACAACTGCGAGGTTTCACTTAACCACTGTGGCAAGAAAGGTCGTAAAACGGGTCAAAATTCACTTAACAACTGTCTTGCTCAAGCCAATATTATGAGTCTATATTTCAAGTCATGTTTTTGTTCAGCTAAGTAGGAAATAATAAGAAACAGTATTAAAGGGTGCAAATTGATTTGAAAGAGACACCTCACAACTTGCCCCTCTCCAGAAGTTTATTTTAAGATTCTTAAAATAGTTGGGTCAAATCAGGTAGCTACTTTCATTGTTCAAAAGAGCTACTTCAAACATACTTCAATAGTAGGCAAAGCACTTCTAAACTATTTTGAATTAAGCTCAAACCTGTGCATGTACAGACATAAAAGTTTTCTTCTCTGTAAGATTCCAGATGTGTATACATAAAGCATTGTTTAACATTCCCCCCAAACTTGCTAAAACTAGGCTAATCCTTTTTTGCACATATTAATTTAAAGCTAAATAAGATTAAAATGGTGTGGTTGTTGCTTTAATATAGTCAAAGATCTTAAGCAGCTAGACAGAATTTGTTTTGGTCATAAACCATAGTTAAATATTTTATTGGCTTGGAAGTTATAGCAACACTACGTATTCCACATATTACAATGATACAAATTCTCAGTGTCTGAGTGTACATACACTTGCATCCACTAATATAAATTCTGTTGTTGTGGTTGTGTTTCTGTTGTTCATTGGGTCATTTTAGTCTGGGCTGTTTGTCTGATTTAATGTTTTTAGCTTTTTTTTAATGTTTTTTCCCCCAGTTTTATACACAGCTCAAAGTCTATTGTTGATTAGCTAATAAATTCAAAATAAAAATGTTTTATAAGCTTATGCTTGTTAACATTATTATTATTCATTGTTTTAATGTTTTACAAGCTTTTATTGTTTTAAAGTCTTACTGGCTTTAAATGTTTGTAAGCCGAGCAGAGTCGCTTCTCAGCAAGATGGGTGGTATACGGCAAATAGATGATAGATAGATAGATAGATAGATAGATAGATAGATAGATAGATAGATAGATAGATAGATAGATAGATAGATAGATAGATAGATAGATAGATAGAAGGAAGAAAGAAAATAAAGAAATAATAGATAAATAAATAATAAATAGATAGATAGATAGATAGATAGATAGATAGATAGATAGATAGATAGATAGATAGATAGATAGATAGATAGAAGGAAGAAAGAAAGGTAGGAGGGAGGAAGGGAGGGATAGAGGGAGGGAAGATAGATGGAGAGATAGATAGATGGATAGAAAGAAAAAGAGATAGATAAAAGGAAGAGTTTTGGTTGGATACCTATTGGTGACCATGATAGGAGTGGAAGAGAGAGAGAGAGAAATACCGAATTGATTTATTGGCATCTAAGCTTTCTTGTAGACCCACATTCTGTTCCCTTAGTTAAAGCCAAGGATACATTATGGAAATGTTGGGCATCGGAGATGAACCGAAGAATGATAGACAGACAGATATAGATGATAGATAGATAGATAGATAGATAGATAGATAGATAGATAGATAGATAGATAGATAGATAGATAGATAGATAGATAGATAAACAGAAAGACGAAGGAAGAAAGGAACGAAGGAAGGAAGCAAGGAAGGAAGGAAGGAAGGAAGGAAGGAAGGAAGGAAGGAAGGAAGATGGGTGGGTGGTTGGTTAGTTGGGTGGATGGGTGGTTAGGTAGGTAGGTAGGTAGTAGATAGATAGATAGATAGATAGATAGATAGATAGATAGATAGATAGAAAGAGCCACAAATAATGAAAGCTTATCACAAGCTCTGATGTTCATACCTGCTCAATTTTAACAGCAAACAGAACAGGAATGTGGGTCAGCTAAGTATCCAGCAGATCAGGTCTGCATCCATTTTGGTATCTAGCATCAATTACATTGGATCTAAACACTCTTTTCCAACCAGATCAAAAGGTGATTTACTTCAACAGACATTTACAATAGTTTGACACCAGTGGTGGGTTTCAATTTTTTTTTTACTACTGGTTCTGTGCGCGTGGCTTGGTGGGTGTGGCGTGGTTTGGTGGGCGTGGCTTTGTGGACGTGGCAGGGGAAGTATACTGTAAAATCTCCATTTCCTCCCCACTCCAGGGCAAGGTTACTGCAAAATCCCCATTTCCTCCCGATCAGCTGGGACTCAGGAGGCAGAGAATAGATGGGGGTGGTGGGGCCAGCCAGAGATGGTATTTACCGGTTCTCCGAATTACTCTACAATTGCGCTACCGGTTCTCCAAACTACTCAAAATTTCTGCTACCGGTTCTCCAGAACTGGTCAGAACCTGCTGAAACCCACCTCTGTTTGACACCCACTCAAAGTAATGCAATTTACGCAGCACATCATGTTGCTTGCATGACTCCGTGAAATCGATTGCATTACCTTGGGACATAAAGTGCCTGATGGGAAGAAGTAACAGTGGCCTCAGTTATTAGGAGTTGAATAAAACTAACTAAGGAGAGAAGCAACCTAGAACTAAGGAGAAGTTTCCTAACATCAACCAATGGAATGGCTTGCCTTCAGAAGTTGTGGGTGCTCCATCACTGGAGGCTTTTAAGAAGAGAGTGGACAGCATTTGTCTGAAATGGTATAGGGTCTCCTGCTCAAGCTGGGGATTGGACTAGATGACCTCCAAGGTCCCTTCCAACTCTGTTATTCTATATCAGTGTTGGCGAACCTTTTCGGCACCGAGTGCCGAAACGGGAGCGCGTGAGCACACGCAGGGGAGCACCGGAAACCGGAAGAGCAGCTCCCCAGTGCGCACGCATGGGAGTGCCGGAAACCGGAAGACCAGCTGGCCAGCGCGAATGCGCGCGCCGGAACCCAGAAGAACAATGGGCGACGGCTGGCGTGCCCAGAGAGATGGCTCTGTGTGCCACTTCCAGCACGCATGCCATAGGTTCACCATCACTGTTCTATATTCTACAATATGTTCAATTTGCAGGTAAGAAGATACATGGTGGCTATAGCAGTATTTAAAACACTAGGTGGCAGCAGTAACTTTATAAATGCTTCCTTCCCTATTAATCTCTTCCTTCGTATTTTACGTGTTCCAAATTAAAAAAAAACGAATTACATAAAATATTTTGCAATGTGGGACTGGTTACTCTTGGTATGAATTGAGGGAAATTGGTGGGCTGAAACCAAGGAGATGGCTACTGAGCAGCTATTAAAATTATATGCGCAATTATTCAATCGTGTTACACAAGGCTGAGCAAAATTTGTAAATAATTTCAGAAAGTAGGTTTCTATTTGCTAGGAAAACATTGTGGGCCTAAATCAATTATGGGAAGATACTTTTTTTCATTGATTTGCAGCAGCTCAAGCATAGTATAGCTTAGGGTTTTTTTTTATTTGCAACACTTCAAAGACCAGTTCAAGCATAGCAATACACACCTCAGTCAGTTACTGTAAGGTAGGAAGTTAATAGGTAGGAAGTTAATAGGTAGGAAGAGCCGAGGTGTCGCATTGGTTAGAGTGCAGCACTGCAGGCTACTTCAGCTGACTGCTAGCTGCAGTTCGGCGGTTCAAATCTGACCGGCTCCAGGTTGACTCAGCCTTCCATCCTTCCGAGGTGGGTAAAATGAGGACCCAGATTGTTGGGGGCAATATGCTAACTCTGTGAACCGCTTAGAGAGGGCTGTAAAAGCACTATAAAGCGGTATATAAGTCTAAGTGCTATTGCTATTGCTATAATATATTTGTCCAGATAGCCCATCATAGCCCATTCTGATCAACAGTCATCTTCCAGTAAAAACAAAACACCATCTGATTATTAAATAAACTACCAGAAACATAAGAATAATAAAATTTTCACTCCCCAATTCCTGAACAACAGTTGGCATATCACCTTCAAACCTTCTCTTTCAATGCTGAGGGGAAAAAAACCTCTTAACTGCTATAAATTCTTGTTGAGAGCCCTCCATCAATTGAAGGATAATATAAGGGTAGCTTATTTTATCAAAATAATAAAGGCGAGATAAAAAATAATCTAAATGAAATTAAACTAAAATTAAATAGGCATCCTTTAAAATTTGGACAGACAAAAATGAAGCAGTTAGCCCTGCCAGGAATCTGAAACATCAAATTCCAGAATTTTAATAAAATTACACACGTCCTGTTTGTTTATACCTCAACTCACAATAATTTACGACGCTAAGAAGCTGGAATTTCCTTTCAGATGGGAAATATGTCTTCTGCCCCAACTCTTGTTCTGACTTGGCTGATAACACAACATGATAGTTGTCGTTTCAGACTTCGTCAGTAATGACTTTCCCCTTGGCAGTAATCCCTGTGAACAAACAGATTTTATTCTTAGATTATCCCCATCACCCGAAGTAGGGGGGGGGGGGAAACTGTTGTAAGGGTTTCCTTCCTTCTACAAGTTGTAACACTGGAAAAGTTGTCTAAAGGAGTATTTCTAAATAGCTAGGCAGCCAAGATTTTTATCCAGTGAAGACAAAACATTCTCAGCCAGGAGATTTATCATTGTTTAATAGAGGATTTATAGCAGGATTTTATAAATGCAGAAGTTAAAATAGATTTTAAAAATGCTAAAGTGTCCCCTAGTAAAAACAATACACGATACATACAATCACATCGGCACCAACACTCTTACAAGAATGCAAGGTACGAGGATCAAAGTTTTACCTCAGGTAATCCTCGACTTATGACCACAATTGAGTCCAAAATTTCTGTTGCTAAGTGAGAGAGAGTTGTTGAGTGAGTTTTGGCCAATTGTACGACCTTTCTTGTCGCCGTCGTTAAGTGACTCACTGCAGTTGTTAAGTTAGAAACACGGTTGTTAAGTGAATCGGGCTTTCCCCGTTGACTTTGCTTGTCAGAAGGTCACAAAAGGGGATCACATGATCCCGGGACCATGGAACCGTCATAAATATGAGTCAATTGCCGAGTTTCTGAATTTTGATTATCTGATCATGGAGATGCTTCAATGGTCGTAAATGTGAAAAACGGTCATAAGTTGCTTTTTTCAATGTAACTTTGAATGGTCACGAAATGAACTGTTGTAAGTCAAGGACAAACTGTACTACATTTCCCCCCCCCCCCTTTTTTTTTAATGAATGCAGAAATGACACCCTTACATATTTCTGTTCTGAAAGAATTTCACATAAAAATTACAAGACTAGAAATGTAGAACAAGTGTTTCCATAGCCAGGATTGCTGGAATCAGGATTTTAATAGATTGAAAATATATTTGATTAACCAGTTATGGTGAATTTTGATCTACAGAGCTTTAACTTGAGAGTGAGGTTAAGAGACATACTGTTTTGTTTTGAAATTACGGTGCCAATTCCCATTATTTGGAGAAAATGTTAAGTTTACACACGGAGTGATTTCACGCCGCAGGGAAATTACGCATAGCTTTCTAAAGGAGTAACGGAAATTAGAAGATAAGCAGATACGCTTACAACTTCACTGCACTGCATACGGAAAGAAACGGATGAGACTAGAATAAATGACAAGAATACGGAATATATTGCAAAACACAATGCAATCCAGGTATTTCCTACACTCTGTACAGGTCGTCCTCATTGAGCGACGGTCCTGTTTAGTGACTGTTTGCCGTTACGATAGTGATGAAAAAGTAACTTGGTGACAATCCTCCGGTTTATAACCTTTGCAGGTCTGTGAAAGAAAAAGAAAATGTAAAACCATCAGCACGGTCGCTATTTCACTTAGCGACCATTGCCGGTTCCAATTTTGGTCGCTAAACAAGGACTACTGTAAGTATAACATTGCAGAGTTATAGGTGCAATGTGCTTACTCATTAGTGAGCTTACTAAGTTCCATTTCCAGGAAACTGTATGTATGTGTGTTAAGCAGTATGCAGTAGAATGTATAAAATTCTAATTTGCTTAACTTTGAATAAGTGTGAATAACCACTTAGGAAATTTTTATTTCATTTCTATTTTAAAGAAAAATGGAGCAATCCTACAGTTTTAAGCTGCAGTTTCCTCATAATGACTCTTAGTGGTGTTTTTCCCCCCCCATGTTTAGTTTTCTTTAATCATTGCAATATGTGCATGTTTTCTTAATTGTACAGCCACTGCTGTGTTATTTGCGATGGCTTATTATACTTGACTAATAAAATATATTTTTATAAAGTAAATTTTTTATGCATGCAAAAGTATATTTTTTTTCCTAACAATTGATATTCCGGTCTAAGTGATACACTATTATTTAATTTCTTTCTTTTTTTTTTTTTAAGAAGGTGGGAAAACACAGAGGGCTTTGTTTGGAAAATTCCATGCCACAAAAGGTTAACTGGAAAATTCCATACCGGAGAAGAGGAATTGCATGTTTCACTTGGAAGCAGCTGTACATAGATCACTAATAATTTTTTTTAAAAAACAAACTAGAATTGAAAATGTCCAGGTGCTTAAGAGGATAACATAGAAAAGTGTTTCTCAAGTTTGACAATTTTAAGATGTATGGATTCAACTCCCAGCTGGCCGGAAAATTCTGGGAGTGAATGTCCATACAGCTTGTTAAAGTTAAGTTGCCAAGGTTGAGAAACGTTGACGTAGAGTATGCTTTTATGAAAATCTTGAAGGCCTTTTAAAAAAATGAGTATAAAGTAATACAGAACAGAACAAAACAACAGAGTTGGAAGGGACCTTAGAGGTCTTCTAGTCCAACCTCCTGCTGAATCAGGAAATTCTATACCGTTTCAGACAATGGTATAGAGCAGTGTTGGTGAACCTTTTCGGCACTGAGTGCCGAAACGGGGCCACATACATGTGTGCGCGTGCTGGAAACCAGAAGAGCAACAGCCCAGTGCGCATGCACACACCGGGAAGACGATCTTCTGGTTTCCGGCACGCGCATGCACCCCGGCCACCTGGTCTTCCGGTTTCTGGCACGCATGTGTGCGTGAAGACCAGCTGGCTGGTGCGCATGTGCATGCCGGAAACCAGAAGATCATCTTCCCAGTGCGTGCATGTGCACCGGGTGGCTGTTCTTCTGGTTTCCGGTGCTCCCGTGCACGTGAAGACCAGCTGGCCGGCGCACCAGAACCTGGAAGAGCAATGGGCGACGGCTTGCATGCCTGGAGAGATGGCTCTGCATGCCACTTCCGGCACGCATGCCATAGGTTCGCCATCACGGGTATAGAGTTTCCTACAATGGTGTTTGTTAAAAATTCTGTTTATATAAAGCACCACAGAGAGCAAACAAAGAGCACAGTCACCATGTACTTTACTGCTCAACTGTTTTAACTGTAACAGGAAACAGGAAACTCTACTTAGAATAAAAGAGCATAGAGTATATACCATAGATCCAAACATGTAAACACCGCCATCTACTGGCTGAATATTACTGTAGTTGTTGTATAGAACTGAAACAACAGGACTGGAAAACAAGTCACTTTCCCATTTGCTATTAATCATCTCCTTGCAGATGTTGGAACTTCCTTCGTGAAGGAATCCTATGATCTAGGTGTTGAAGATTGGGTACAGGTAGTCCTCAGCTTACAACAGTTCATTTAACGACCGTTCACAGTTACAACAGCACTGAAAAAAGTAACTTATGACCATTTTTCACACTTATGACTGTTACAGCATCCCCATGGTCATGTGATCAAAATTCAGATACTTGGCAACTGACTCATATTTATGACGGTTGCAGTGTCCCAGGGGTCACGTGATCCCCTTTTGCGACCTTCTGACAAGCAAAATCAATGGGGAAACCCGATTCAGTTAACAGCCATGTCACTAACTTAACAACTGCAGTGATTCACTTAACAACCATGGCAAGAAAGGTGGCAAAATGGGGCAAAACCCGTTTAACAAATGTCTCACTTAGCAACAGCAATGTTGGGCTCCACAGTGGTCATAAGTCAAGGACTCCCTGTATTAGAATGATTTAAGGAGTGAATGAGTTAAGGATCATCCTTAGCTGGTGAAATTGACAAGGACAGAAACAGTGCTTTATGTTATCCTCACTCTATAACCCACAACCACAGCTTCAACTCCTGCACCAAAAGGCCCCTTGGGAGAGAAGTCCTCTTCTCCTTCATTTTGAGAAACTTCTTTTTCAAAGAGCCAAACAAAACTATCTCCTTCTCTTAAGCCAGGATGGAGACTAGATTTACAGGCTGTGTACATCGCCATTGGTTTTCAGATAAGCCATGATGAGCCTTAAGTCCTGTTAAAGGTTACTGCGTCCTTTTCTGGATAGGACCACTGGTTCCAAACCAACAAACACTTGTGTGTGTGTGTGTGTGTGTGTGTGTGTGTGTGTGTGTGTGTTCCTGCCTGTGATGTTTTTAAAAAGACTGCATTGTTTTCCAGAAAAACGTTCTCATGACCTTTCCCCGTTAAAGATTTTCTGAACACCTGGTGTTAGTTATCTTGGTCTTCTTTCACTCAAAGGATCCACAACTTTTCTCTCTCTCTCTCTCTCTCTCTTTCTCTCTAATTATAAATCTTTCTCTCCCAGCTAATTCCCAGAAAGCATCAATAATCCCAGCGGGAGGCAACTGCTTTCATCTCGCATTTTGGCGTACTCACCAACATTTATTTACCGGTGTGCTTCTTTCTCCCTTGCAAATATTTTAACCTCGGCTGCCTAATGATTAAACTGCTGGGCCTGTTTTGGGAGCCCAGAGGGTTTAATCATTAGGTCAGAAAAGCTAGAGAAACTCTCAGAAAAGTTGAGAAGTAGGCAGCCGGACAGACCCTTCCTGCCTTCCCCCACCCAACCCAGGCCTACATTCCCCAACTGATTGATGGAGAAACCGGACACTGTTTCACCCTGAGGTAATAAATTGACTTTCTTCCACCATTTTTCCCTTCCCCCAAAGTCCGGGGAAAGGGATCGAGGGAGTGAGAAGCTTTCTGGAATAATGTTCAAAGGGTCTCTTCTCCATCCAAAGACCACGAACATCTCCTTTTTCTACAGCCCATGACCACAAACACAGAATAACAGAGTTGGAAGGGACCTTGGAGGTCTACTAGTCCAACCCTCTGCTCAAGCAGGAGACCCTATACCATTTCAGACAGATAACTGTCCAACCTCTTACTAGTTACTAGTTACTAGTTACTAGTTACTAGTTACTATTTATTTGTCAAACATGTACAAGATAGCAGGTATAGGTATAATCATAAACATAATCAAAGTGAATACAGATAGATGAAGACAATAGGACAGTAGGACAGGGACGGTAGGCTTCCTAAAAACCTCCAGTGATGGATCACCCACAACTTCTGAAGGCAAGTTGTCCACTGGTTAATTGTCCTCGCTGTCAGGAAATTTCCCCTTAGTTCTAGGTTGCTTCTCTCCTTGATTAGTTTCCATCCGTTGCTTCTTGTCCTGCCTTCTGGTGCTTTGGAGGATAGGTTGACCCCCCCTCTTCTTTGTTGTAGCTCCTCAGATATTGATGGGTGTGAATCCTTGGTGTTCAATCCAGAGCCACAAATATTCCCTTCTATTGGTACCTCAAATTTCAGACAATGTAGAGTTTTCTGCAATGGTATTAATCTGTTTTTTTTTTTTTGCTTTTTATAAAAATGAGTATGAAATACTATTTTATACCTGCACGAGTACGAATACGGTTTTCTACCTGCAGAACAGGAAAGCACCGAGGAATGGAAACAGAGTAAGATCAAGGACTGGAAAATAGATCTTTTTCCATTTGCTATTAATCACCTCCTTGCAGTTGTTGGAATTTTCTTTGTGAATTGTTGTTACCCCTATGATCTAGGTGCTGAAGATTGGATACAGGATACAGGTTGGATACTTGGCTCACAACAGTTCAGGTATCTATGAGCATCAAAAATGTCAATATGGCAGCCACATTCATAGCAATAGCACTTGGACTTATATACCGCTTCACAGTGCTTTACAGCCCTCTCTAAGCGGTTTACAGAGTTAGCATATGGCCCCCAACAATCTGGGTCCTCATTTTACTGACCTCAGAAGGATTGAAGGCTGAGTCAACCTTGAGCCGTTCAGGATCAAATTGCTGGCAGTCGGCAGAGTTAGCTTGCAATATTGCATTCTCACCACTGCGCCACAAGGAAGGAGAATGAGAAAGGGAATAAGAGAGGAAGGAAGGAAGGAAGGAAGGGAACCAAGAAGGAAAAAAGGAAGGAAGGAAGGAAGGAAGGAAGGAAGGAAGGAAGGAATAGCAATAGCACTTAGATTTATCTACCACTCCATAGTGCTTTACCACGCTCTCTGGGTGGTTTACAGTGTCAGCAAATTGACCCTAACAATCTGGGTCCTCATTTTACCCACTTTGGAAGGACGGAAGGCTGTCAACCTTGAGCCAGTCAGGATCGAACTCCTGGCAGTGGGCAGAGTCAGCCTGCAATACTGCATTCTAACCACTCCGCCAACAGGAAGAAGAATGAGAAAGGAAATAGGAGGGAGGGAGGGAGGGAGGGAAGGAAGGAAGGAAGGAAGGAAGGAAGGAAGGAAGGAAGGAAGGAAGGAAGGAAGGAAGGAAGGAAGGGAGGAAGGAAGGAAGGAAGGAAGGAATAGCAATAGCACTTAGATTTATCTACCACTCCATAGTGCTTTACCACGCTCTCTGGGTGATTAAACAGTGTCAGCAAATTGGCCCCAACCATCTTGGTCCTCATTTTACCGACCTCAGAAGGATGGAAGGCTGAGTCAAGGTCATAAAACGGGACAAAATCCACGTAACAAATGACTCACTTAGCAACAGAAATGTTGGGCACAATTGTCGAAGACTCCCTATACTTTAAAATTAACCCCAGACAACCCGTAATGTGGAGAACACCTTTTAAATTCCCACAACGTTAACTTGGCAGCTCGTTTTGCCGTTCAGATTAACGTGGCACCCTTTTGAAATGCTGAAGAATTGTGGGCTGCAAATTTTTCAGATGCTGCTGGACTTTGTTATGCGGCTTTAGCCAAAGAAAAACCAATTTTGCGCCATTTTTAAGCTGGCCTTTACTGACCCTTTCAAGATGTTTCAGTTTTAAGGAAGGGTAATCTTAATTTCTATGAAATCCTTAAGAATGCTATTGATTAATTTTTGCTGTGTTTTGCTATCCCTGAGTGGTTTAAAAGTCTTTGGAGTTTTCTCTCATGACTCACCCCTCACAAATGTTGTGGCCAGGACAATGGCGGATCCCCCATCCCCCAGACTATTAACAACTAACAACTCCTGGAGTCAGTGTAACCTAACTAGCTGAGTATGTTTGACGGGAGTCGTCTTACAATAGTGTTTCTCAACCATGGCAGCTTTAAGCTCTTATTTAACTGCTGTCTTACCATATCTCCTTGCAGAGAAGATGCTAAAGATAAGGGGGCTCTTGCCTCAATCCAGGGGTATTCACAGGGGAAAGTCAAAATAAAGGAGAATATAACGGGCACATTTTATCATTTGTGGTGAACTTGTGTCAAAGCAAAAAAAAATTTGGGCAAAGATAGGTTAGAAAAGATAATAGAGAAACATGTAGATTTTAAACCAGAATTGTTTTTATTAGGTATAATATAAGAAAAACTTGATAAGAAAAGTGTGTATTTAATATTACATGTCTTAACAGCAGCGAGGATTATTTCATACAATATTGGAAAAATGAAGATACACTGCGAGATGAAGAAATAATTAAGAAGATACTAGATTGTGCAGATTGACATTGAAAATGAAACAGAAAGAGGATGTAGAATATTATCAAACATGGAATTTATTTTATTTAATTGATTTAAAATTTATTTAAGAATGTAATTTGTATTGTTAAGCAAATTAAATACCCAGACAACACAATGTTTATTAAGCACTAAGAAATGTATTTAATAGAAAATCAATAAAATAAAATAAATAAAAATAAAGGAGAATATTTGTAGCTCAGGGTTGAAATGAGAGGTCCTTGGTGCTCTCTGAGCTTGATTTCGGTCTGCGGAGGTTCTCTGTCATCCAGGTCATGGTTGTCCCAAAGCAGGGGTGGGTTCTAACTTACCTCGCCGCTGGTTTGCTTCCTCTCGCATGCGCGCGCATGTGCAGTGCTGAAAATTCCAAAAAAAAATCCCCCCCCCCAAAAAGCCAAAAACAAGATGGCAGTGCATGCACAGTGCTGGCAACTTGGCTTCTGCACATGCGCAGAAGAAAAAAAGTTTTTTTAAAAAATTCCAAAAAATAAAAGATGGCGGCGTCCACGGACTGGCACCGACCGAACCGGCTCTGTGACATCACCAGCAGGTTGCTACCGGTTCGGGTGAACCGGTCCGAATCGGGAGGAACCCACCTCTGTCCCAAAGGTGCTTTTTCAAGAGGCAACTGGACTTTCTGGTTTTTCCTTTGAAGACATTTCGCTTCTCATCCAAGAAGCTTCTTCAGCTCTGACTGGATGGTGGGGAATGGATGGATTTATACTCCTTGCAGACAGCTGGTCATTTTCAATCTTTTTAGAGAGCCGTTGAGGCCACTTGGAGGTTTGTCTGTGTCCTCAGGGTCACCTGAGTGGTGCACATGGGTGTGGAGCCTTCTTGGAGCTGTTGAAAGGACTGTGTTGTAGACTGGAGATAGATGATGTTGTATCCCACCCCCCTCTGTTGAGAGAGGGCTGTTCAATTTTGGCATAGATGGCCACTTTGACCCCTCTTTCAAACCAGCGATCCTCTCTGTCCAAAATGTGGACTTTGCCATCTTTAAAACACAACCACTTTCAATAAATGCGTGGCACAACATAGGAGAACAAATGCAGCAGTCCATCTGCATTTAAAAGACAAAGGCCACTCTTTTGAAGACAGCAAAGACAGAATTGGTCTTTATTTTATTTTGATGTCTATTCTTTTTAGACAGTCAGATGACATGAATGTGCCTTTAGTATGATCCCAGTACAGGTAATGCCTCGATTTACAACCGTTTGTTTAGTGACCGAAGTTGTAACGGCACTGAAAAAAGTTGAGCTAGGACCGGTCTTTGCAGTTAGGACTGTTGCAGCAACTCCATGGTTATGTGATCAAAATGTGAATGCTTGGCAATTGGCATAAGAGTCATTCCCTGCTGTACCATAAATCCCACATAACGAGTCGAGTCGAGACGAATAGAATAGAATAGAATAGAATAGAATAGAATAGAATAGAATAGAATAGAATAGAATAGAATAGAAATAGTTGAAAGGAACCTTGGAGGTCTTCTAGTCCAACCCCTTGCTCAGGCAGGAAACTTTATACCATTTCAGACAAATAGTTGTCCAATCTCTTCTTAAAAACTTCCAGTGTTGGAGCATTCACAACTTCTGGAGGCAAGTTGTTCCACCGGTTCATTGTTCTCACTGTCAGGAAATTTCTCCTTAGTTCTAGGTTGCTTCTCTCCTTGATTGGTTTCCATCCGTTGTTTCTTGTTCTGCCTTCAGGTGCTTTGGAGAATAGGTTGACTCCTTCTTCTTGGTGGCAACCCCTGAGATATTGGACGGCTGCTATCATGTCTTCCCTTGTCCTTCTCTTCACTAGACTAGACATACCCAATTCTTGCAACCGTTCTTCATAAGTTTTAGCCTCTAGTCCCCTAATCATCTTTGTTACTCTTCTCTGCACTCTTTCCAGAGTCTCAACATCTTTTTTTTAATATTGTGGCAACCAAAACTGGCCAGAAATAGATTGTAAAATCAGGTGCACTCCACTTAACAACCGCCTTGCTTAGCAACAGAAATTCTGGTCCCGACTGTGATCATAGGTTGAGGACTATCTGATCTATCTATCTATCTATCTATCTATCTGTCTGTCTGTCTGTCTGTCTGTCTGTCTGTCTGTCTGTCTGTCTGTCTGTCTGTCTGTCTGTCTGTCTGTCTGTCTGCCTGCCTGCCTGC
>QLTV01003131.1:2480807-2493342 GCA_003457575.1 Thermophis baileyi | reverse complement strand
TGTCTCCAGGTGTTTGACCCAAAGTCACCCATCCAGCTTTCATGCCTAAAGTGGGACTAGAATTCATAGTCACCTGCCTAGTGATTGGTCAAAATCACCCAGCCACCTTTCATGCCTAAGGCGGACTAGAACTCACCCACTCCTGGCGAATGGCCCAAAGTCATCCATCTGGCTTTTATGCCTAAAGTGGGACTAGAACTCACAGTCTCCTCGTGGCTGATCCAGAATCACCCAGCTGGCTTTCATGGATGTGGCAGAACTAGAACTCACAGTCTCCAATAAGCCTGGTGTCTTAATTACTAGACCAAACGGATAGCTCCATAGACTATAGAATTTAGAAGAATTTGATTTTATCCTAGGATACCATCTAAACCAGGGGTCTGCGACCTTGGCCACTTTAAGCCTGGCGGACTTCAACTCCCAGAATTCCCAGCTGGCTGGGGAATTCTGGGAGTTGAAGTCTGCCAGGCTTAAAGTGGCCAAGGTTGGAGTCCCCTGATCTAAACAATATGGAAAATGTCTCCCTGAACAGGAGAACGTTACTCTTGCTGTCTTTTCTTAGTTTTTCCAAAGCATTCTTTTGGGTATATTGAGCGGTATTTAATTTTCCCCTAATGAAATAAATGCTTTCTTCTTTTGACATTCTTTGTTTCAGGTCTCTGGGCCTTCGTAGCAGGTCAAGGACCAGAATACAGCTATGGATGCGCGGAAGGCAGTTGCTATCCAGCTACCGGAGACTTGCTGATTGGCCGAGCCAACAAGCTCACGGTCACCTCCACCTGCGGTCTTCACAAACCTGACCCATTTTGCATTGTCAGCCACCTCCAGGTAAGCCAAAACTGAAAGAGGCAGCTGTAGAGGAACGTTTACTGGGAAACGCAGGTAGTCCTCGACTTACAATTCGTTTAGTGACCGTTCGAAGTTACACCGGCCATGAAAAAAGTGACTTACGACCATTTTTCACACTTACGACCGTTGCCGCCTTGCCACAGTCACGTGATCAAATTTCAGACGCTTGGCCACTGATTCATATTTACGACGGTTGCAGCGTTCCGGGGTCATGCGATCCCCTTTTGCGAACTTCTGCCGAGCAAAGTCAATGGGCAAGGTCAAATTCGCTGAACGACCGCGTTCCTAACTTAACGACTGCCGTGATTCACTTAACAACGGTGGCAAGAAAGGTCGCAAAACGGGGCAAAGCTCACTCAACCGCCGTCTCGCTCGAGTCGATTTTAGGAGCCGATGTTTCAAGCGACACTTTGTTTAACTCAATGGGAAATAGTCCCAAAGGTGCTTTTTTCAAGAGGCAACTGGACTTTCTTGGTTTTTTCTTGGAAGACGTTTCACTTCTCATCCGAGAAGCTTCTTCAGTTCTAACCAAATGACGGGGAAAGCTGAAGAAGCTTCTTGGATGAGAAGTGAAACGTCTTCCAAGAGGAAAACCGGAAAGTCCAGTCGTCTTTTGAAAAAAAGGACCTTTGGGATAACCTTGACCTGGATGACGGAGAACCTCCATAGACATTTAAATGGGAAATAATAATAATAAAAATAATAAACGAGGACAAAACGGTGGAAATTATTTGAAAGAGACATCTCGCTCCTCTCCAAATCTTCCTTTTAAGATTCTTTTTTTTTGTATTATAGTTTTATTAGATTATAATATAACATACAAAGAGAATACAAAAGCAAATATTAGGGAAATTAGGGGAGGAAAAAGGGAAGTGGATAGTGGGGGAAAGGAAAGGAAAAAGAAAAAGAAAGGCATTGACTTCCGACTCCTTTGGTGCAGTAAAATAAGGCATTAAAATCTATCCTCAACTTTTTACTTTTTCATAATAATGGAAACTAGCCATTTCTGTAACAACAAATCTATCTAATCGGTAAAACCCAAGGTCAAAGTTGCATCTTTTCCCACCTCAAATCTTCCTTTTAAGATTTTTAAAGCAGATGGGTCCAATCAGGTAGCTCCTTCAAACATACTTCAATTGTAGGCAAAGCACTTCTAAACTCAGTTAGCGACAGAAAGGTTGGGCTCTGTTGCATTTTGCTTTTTCCTCCTTTTCTTTGTTCCTTTAAGCTGACTAAGCAGCTCCACCTCCCCACTTCGATAAGCAGAAACATCTGCTGGTGTCTAAAAGTTGAGAGGAAACAGATTCCATCCTTCAGACCCAGATATGTTTGCTCAGTTGCCTGTGTCCCGCTGTTTCCTATCCTTATTTGTTGTGTTTTGTGTTTTTTTAAACTTCCTGAATACGATGAACATAAAATCTCCAAGGATTTTTTTTTTTTTAGTCCTGGCTGTGATACAAGCAAGAACTCTTGTGAGTTCTGTCTAAACCCAGATCGTCCCTGGGAAAGGACCAGATTTGATTTCAGAGGTCGTTCCTTGAAGGAGGTGGGGGGGGGGAATTCCCTCCCTTTATGCTTTGTTTAAGTTCGTTGTTATCATTGCATACACGACAGAGGTGGGTTCCTACTGGTTCTAACCGGTTCTTTAGAACCGTTAGTAGCTCAGCGATGATGTCATGGAGCCGGTTCCGTCGGTGTCTCCGTGGGCGCTGCCATCTTGGATTTTGCTTCTGCGCATGCCCTAACCCTAACCCTGAGCGAACCAGCAGCAAAAGGATCCAGAACCCACCCATGATATGTGAAATCACAGCTTCCAGTTCTTTAGTTGGTGTTGGGTTTCATTCAGGATTCTTCCCCAAAACCTACAGTGTTTTATAAGGCATCTGTGTAATGGAGTTACAGTTCATTTAGTGACTGTTCGAACGGCATTGAAAAATGTGACTTAGGACCGTTTTTCACACAACGACCGTTGCAGCATCCCCGTAGTCTGGGGGTCAAAATTCAGACGCTTGGCAACTGACTCATATTTATGACGGTCGTAGCGTCCCAGGGTCATGTGATCCCCTTTTGCGACCTTCTGACAAGCAAAGGCAATGGGGAAGCGAGATTCCCTTAACAACCGGGTTACTACCTTAACAATCGCAGTGTTTCACTTAACAAATGCGAAAGGTCGTAAAACGGGGCAAAACTCATGTAAGAAATGTCTCACTTAGCAAGAGAAATTTTATGGTCATAAATCGAGGACTATCTGTATGTGCGGATCCGTGCAGTGTGGCTTCTTGTCCCAAAGGTGCTTATTCAAGAGGCAACTGGACTTTCTTGGTTTTTCCTTGAAGACGTTTCGCTTCTCATCCAAGAAGCTTCTTCGGTTCTAACTGAATGGTGGGGAACGGCTTGGGGGAATTTGCATTCCATCAAAACTGAAGAAGCTTCTTGGATGAGAAGCGAAATGTCTTCAAGGAAAAAGAAAGAAAGTTCAGTTGCCTCTTGAAAAAGCACCTTTGGGACAACCCTGGCCTAGATCAGAGTTCCCCAATGTTTCCGGTTTTGCGGACCAACGGTGTGTGTGTGTGTGTGTGTGTGTGTGTGTGTGTGTGTGTGTGTGTGTGTGTGTGTGTGTGTCAGAGAGGGGATGGTTCTGCCCGGGGAAGCCTCCTGAAGCCTGGGGAGGGCGAAAACAGCCTTCCCCAAGGCCGAAAATCAGCTGGCCAGCGCACGCTTGCACACTGGAGCTGACATAGGGCAACGTCTTGCGTGCCCTCAGATATGGCTCCGCGTGCCACCTGTGACACGCGTGCCACAGGTTCGCCATCACGGCCCTATACCATTTCAGACAAGTGACTGTTCAGTCTCTTCTTAAAAACCTCCAGTGATGGAGCGCCCACAATTTCTGGAGGCAAGTCGTTCCCCTGGTTAAATGTTCTCACTGTCAGGAAATTTCTCCTTAGTTCTAGGTTGCTTCTCTCCTTGTTTTGTACAAATTGGTCTGAATTATAAACCTCTCTGCTCCATCTTAGAAGTAACCCAGTGTTTATCCTTTTAATAGTTCTCGCACAACTTGCATGTGATGTTATATAACACCCTGAACTGTAGCTGTTCTCCAATTTTTCAAGGGAGAAGGTCTCCTTGTCACCCCTTGTTTTACTCCAAAGGTAGAAGTGTTTATCTTTAAAAAAGTGAGAGAGATTAATACATGTTTCAGGAGAAAGTCAGCATGGTTCAGAAAGCTTTTAGGTGGTCAGATGGTTAGAAAAGTACCAGCCAGTCTGACAACATGACATTAAAGGAGTCCAATTTCCAAAAATGGAAGTCTTCTCTTGTTGCAAAGCAGCCAGAGAGAAAAGTGTCGAAGTGTTTGTGCCAGTAAAGATAATAATGTTGGCTTCTCGTTGGGACTGAGCTGTTTTGCAGAATTAGAAGAGGCTAGATAGCTGTCTAGTGTTTTTCCCAAAGGTGCTTTTTTTCAAGAGGCAACTGGACTTCCTTGTCTTTCTTTGAAGACGTTTTGCTTCTCATCCAAGAAGCTTCTTCAGCTCTGACAGAATGGTGGGGAATGGAAGGATTTATACTCCTGGTAGACAGCTGGTCATTTGCATCCTTTTAGAGAGTCGTTGAGGCCACTTGGAGGTTTGCCTGTGTCCTCAGGGTCACCTGAGTGGTGCAAATGGGTGTGGAGCCTTCTTGGATCTGTTGGAAGAACCGTGTTGTAGACAGGAGATAGATGATGTCATATCCTTCCCCCTCTGTTGAGAGAGAGCTGTTCAATTTGGACATAGCTGGCCTCTTTGACCTCTCTTTCAAACCATTACTGCTTGCCTAAATCCCAAAGGTGCTTTTTCAGGAGGCAACTGGACTTTCTTGTTCTTCTTTGAAGACGTTTTGCTTCTCATCCAAGAAGCTTCTTCAGTTCTGACTGGATGGTGGCGAATGGAAGGCTTTATAGTCCTTGCAGGCAGCTGGTCATTTGCATCCTTTTAGAGAGTCCTTGAGGCCACTTGGAGGTTTGTCTGTATCCTCAGGGTCTCCTGAGGAGTGCAAATGGGTGTGGAGCAACGTTCCCTCTAACAAGGGAAATCGCTGCGCGGCAGTTTGAAACTGCTGCGCGGCGATTCCCTGTCACGTGCGCGGCCGCGCAGCAAAGTTCCCTCTGACATGGGAAATCGCTGCGCGGCAGTTCAAAACTGCTGCGCGGCGATTCCCTGTGACGTGCGCGGCCGCGCGGCCGCGCACCTTAGAGGGAACAGTGGTGTGGAGCCTTCTTGGAATTGTTGAGATGGAGACAACACAGATTTCCTCCCCAACAGCTTGCGCCTGTCTTCAACAGTGAAGGGACACAGGGCGCAAACATCCTGCAGAAAGCACAGCTCCACAACACAGTCCTTTCAGCAGTTCCAAGAAGGCTCCACACCCATTTGCACTACTCAGGTGACCCTGAAGACACAGATAAACCTCCAACTGGCCTCAACAACTCTCTAAAAGGATGCAAATGACCAGGTCTCTGCAAGGAATATAAATCCTTCCATCCAGTCAGAGCTGAAGAAGCTTCTTGGATGAGAAGCAAAACCTCTTCAAACAAAAAACAAAGAAAGTCCAGTTGCCTCTTGAAAAAAGCACTTGACTGAGTATCTCCATAGACACTCTCTAGGGTTTGCAATCTTAAATTTAGCACATGGAGAGCTGGGAAGGAAAGTGAGGGAAGACTTCTGGTTGTTTTTAACCCTGCAGGCTTAGGAGAAAATCATGCAAAGTGACTTTTGAATCCTGGATCGAAATCTCCAAGCGGAGAGCGGAGCAATTAACAACTGTTGCATTAAAAATATCCTAGGAAACATGTCAACATCCAGGAGCCTGTATTAACATCCTTGCGTGGCAGCGTGGTTAATTTTGAGACTGTTTCCTGGAAACAGATCACATCCCAGTTAGTGCTTAGATCAGGGGTGTCAAACTCAAAGCCCGCAGGCCGAATCCAGCCCGCGGGGTGCTTAGATCTGGCCATGGGGCCGCCCTGGAAACAGCAAAGGACCAGTCCAGGTTGCAGGAGGCTGTCGTGGCCGAAAACAGGGCCCGAGGGGGGCATGCATGCCCCCCGCACTCCGTTTTCCCTGGCAGTGGCCTAGCAAAACAAACTAAAAGCAAAACAAAACAAAAGGTGAAATGTTTTCCCTTTTGCATTTGAGCATGCAAGAAGGGACAGGAAAGGAGAAAGGGAAAGAGGAAAGACAAAGAAAAAGAAGGGAAGATGGGAAGAGAGCAAGGAAGGAAAAATAGGGTAAGGAAGAAGAAGGAAAAAAAAAAGAAAAAAAAAAAAAAAAAGAAAGGAAGGAAGGAAGGAAGGAAGGAAGGAAGGAAGGAAGGAAGGAAGGAAGGAAGGAAGGAAGGAAGGAAGGAAGATTATAATGAGAGTGAGGGACGGTCTGAGGGAACTCCTGCCTTAGCACTTGGCCACCACAGGTGCCCCCGACACGAGTGATGGTGAGCTGGCCACGCCCACCCCAGCCGTGCCCACCCTGGCCACACCCACCTTGGCCTCCCTGGTCATACACAACCTGGATGCAGCCCTCAATGAAATCGAGTTTGACACCTCTGGTTTAGATTCTAACAAGCAAATTAGATTGGCTGCCCATCGTTGGGACTCCAGTATGTTGGACATTAGCCTGGACTTGAATGGTTCCAGTGAAGTGGGAATTTAACAAAGTTTGAGTATCAGCCTTTAGAAACAATCGCTGTTTCAAAATTGATTTTGCCTTGCTTATTTCAGGACGACAAGAAATGTTTCACGTGCGATTCGCGAGATCCGTTCCATGAGACCTTGAATCCTGACAACCATCGTATTGAAAACGTGGTTACTGCTTTCGCTCCGAATCGCCTGAAGCTGTGGTGGCAGTCAGAAAACGGTAGGCTGCCCCAGGATGTGATTTGAAGATCTTGAAATAGTCCTGGGAAGGCTGTACATATGGAATTACAACTGGTATAGAAACGTGTTATGAAATTGCATAAGAATGGCAAGAATTTTCACTTTTTAAAGCGTACTGGGATCGACCCACGAGTCAGACCTCATCATTAAATTACAAATATTTTCCTTCAGCCGGCAATAATCTGTATTAGGCGTTTTTATAGCAAATCGGGTTTTTTTTCCTAGTAATGATTTTCATCCATTTGATTTTTGTTCATGAGGTGGGAAAGATGGAGGAAGGGAGGGAGGATTAAGAAGTGAAAGAAGGAAAGAAAGGAAGGAAGGAAGGAAGGAAGGAAGGAAGGGGAAGAGGAAGGGGAAAGGAAAGGAAAGGAAAGGAAAGGAAAGGAAAGGAAAGGAAAGGAAAGGAAAGGAAAGGAAAGGAAAGGAAAGGAAGAAAGAAAAGGAAGGAAGGAAGGAAAGAAAGAAAGGAAAGAAATAAAGAAAGAGAAGGGAAGGAGGGAGGGAGGGAGAGAGGGAGGAGAAGGAAGGAGGAGAAATGAAATGAAATGAAATGAAGGAAGGAAGGAAGGAAGGAAGGAAGGAAGGAAGGAAGGAAGGAAGGAAGGAAGGAAGGAAGGAAGGAGAAAGGAAAGGGACAGGGAGGGAGGGGGAAGGGGGAGGAAAGAAGGAAGGAAAGAAGAAGGAAGGAAAGAAAGAGAGAGAGAGAGAGAGAAAGAAAGAAAGAAAGAAAGAAAGAAAGAAAGAAAGAAAGAAAGAAAGAAAGAAAGAAAGAAAGAAAGAAAGAAAAGAGTGGGTTTGGTTTGAAGCCCTGCCTGTTTCCCTCCGGGGAATTCAAGAGATGGAATTCAACTTTTAACAAATGTTCTTGTTTACAATGAAACTTCTTTTTTCCCCCCTTTCGGTCTTGTAGGAGTAGAAAATGTGACTATCCAATTGGATCTAGAGGCGGAATTCCATTTCACTCATCTCATTATGACCTTCAAGGTAAAAAAAATCCATAACATTTTCCCTCCAATTGCAAGCAGACCAAGATCCTGGCCCTAAATGCCAGTTAGAGGCTTAACTAAGCATTTTCGCCTCTAAGATAAGTGGTATTAAAGGATTTTTAAAAACGATTAATCCTGGAATGCAAGAGGGAAGGCAGACAACAAATTCCAGCGTTTTATGGTGCAATTTAATTGGCGTGTTCTGCCTTTTTAGATAAGAACTGCTTTGAATGAATCTCCAAACACTCATAAAGTAGAGAAGGATTTAGTGTTTCTTCTTCATATCTATATTCCTGCAGCTGGAGTTTTTTGGGGGAGGAAATTCTGATCACTGAATTTTTGTTGCTGCAGAGGTGAGAATTATGTGGGCATCACATTTGCTCTGAATTAATACCTAATACTGGTGCCAAACTTCCACAATGCAGTTATTTAAGACAAGAAGATAAATGGACTCTTAAATTCCTTCCTTTTGGCAGTGGAAATAATTTTGGGGAGGCGGAGAAGAAAACATCTATATACAAAATGTTGTTGTTTTGCTTTTCAACAGATGTCCTGGCAGGACAGATGTACCATAAAATACTATCTTTTTTTTTTTTTTTTAAGATTTGCAATAATTTCATCCTCTTGAGATTTTCACTCAGAAAATACATAATACTAATTGCAATTGTTGAAGCACAGCTTAGGAACATTCAGAAACATTTTTTTTTTTACAGTTCACGATAGGATGTGTTCTAGTCTTACCTTAGGCATGAAAGCTGGATGGGTGCCTTTGGTCCAATCACCAGGTGTTTGTGAGCTCTAGTCTCATCTTAGGCATGAAAGCCAGCTCGGTGACTTTGGACCAAACACTAGGACTCTGTGAGTTCTAGTCCCACCTTAGGTATGAAAGCTGGGTGGGTGACTTTGGGCCAATCACCAGGTGTCTGTGAGTTCTAGTCCCACCTTAGGTACGAAAGCCTTGTGGGTGACTTTGGGCCAATCACCAGGTGTCTGTGAGTTCTAGTCTCACCTTAGGCATGAAAGCCGGCTGGGTGACTTTGGACCAATCACCAGGTGTCTGTGAGTTCTAGTCCCACCTTAGGCATGAAAGCCGGATGGGTGCCTTTGAGCCAATCACCAGGAGTCTGTGAGTTCTAGTCCTACCTTAGGCCTGAAAGCCAGCTAGGTGACTTTGGGCCAATCACCAGGTGTCTGTGAGTTCTAGTCCCACCTTAGGTATGAAAGCTGGGTGGGTGACTTTGGGCCAATCACCAGGTGTCTGTGAGTTCTAGTCCCACCTTAGGTACGAAAGCCTTGTGGGTGACTTTGGGCCAATCACCAGGTGTCTGTGAGTTCTAGTCTCACCTTAGGCATGAAAGCCGTCTGGGTGACTTTGGGCCAATCACCAGGTGTCTGTGAGTTCTAGTCCCACCTTAGGCATGAAAGCCGGATGGGTGCCTTTGAGCCAATCAGCAGGAGTCTGTGAGTTCTAGTCCTACCTTAGGCCTGAAAGCCAGCTAGGTGACTTTGGGCCAATCACCAGGTGTCTGTGAGTTCTAGTCCCACCTTAGGCATGAAAGCCGGATGGGTGCCTTTGAGCCAATCACCAGGAGTCTGTGAGTTCTAGTCCTACCTTAGGCCTGAAAGCCAGCTAGGTGACTTTGGGCCAATCACCAGGTGTCTGTGAGTTCTAGTCCCACCTTAGGCATGAAAGCCAGCTGTATGACTTTGGACCAGTCCCTCTCCTTGGGATAAAAATAAAGAATAAAATGAAATAAAAATATGTGTGGGGACATGTATTTAAAAAAAAAAATCAAAAAAAGAGAGAGAAAAAAAAAAGGAAATGTAACTTTCCAATATCAACAGAAAGGGAAACAATTTTGTAGCACCAATTGATCTAAATTCCTTTTGTTGCTTTTTTTAAAGACCTTCCGCCCTTCTGCGATGTTGATTGAAAGATCCTCAGACTTTGGCAAAACGTGGCAAGTCTACCGATACTTTGCCTACGACTGTGAGAATTCATTCCCCGGCGTCTCCACCGGACCGATGAAGAAAGTGGACGACATTATTTGTGACTCCCGCTATTCTGACATTGAACCTTCCACCGAGGGAGAGGTTGGTCCTCTATATATAATAATTGAAGATACCTTACAGATAGACCTCGACCTACGACCACAATGGAGCCCAAAACTTCTGTTGTTAAGTGAGACATTTGTTAAGTGAGTTTTGCCCCGATTTACAACAGGCGTCCCCAACCCCTGGGCCACGGCCCGTTTGGAACCAGGCTGTGAGAGTGGCAGACTTGCACGCTTGCGTGTGCAGCTCTTGCACAAGCGTGAGTAGATGCTCACGCGTGTGTGAAGATCCATTAGTGCGAGCGGCACCCTAACCTTAATCCGCCGCTCACACAAATGGAGTTTTGCAGGCGCACACGAGTGCCTCTGTGCGTGCAAATGGAGCTGTGTGCACAAGCACGTATGCCTTTTGCTCACCCACAATCATTTCCTCTCTTCCCCCATCCCATCCGCAAAGCCAGAAAGGTTGCGGATCGTACGACCTTTCTCGCTAAGTGAATCACTGCAGTAGAGAAGTTAGTCACCCGGTTGTTAAGTGAATCTGGCTTCCCCATTGACTTTGCTTGCCAGAAGGTCGCAAAAAGGGGTTCACGTGACTTGGGGGACACCGTAACCATCATAAATAGGAACCGGCGGCCAAGGGTCTGAATTTCGATGGATGCCGCACAGATCATAACTGTGAAAAACTGTCCAAAGTCACATTTTTCAGTGCCGTTGTAACTTTGAACGGTCATTAAACGAACTGTTGTAAGTCGGGGACTACCTTGTAATTTGCAAAATAGAAATCTTTCTCGTATTGACGTGTTCCCGTGTCACTTTCAGGTCATTTTCCGTGTTTTGGATCCGGCTTTTCGAATAGAAGACCCCTACAGTCCAAGGATTCAAAGTATGTTCACCGTCCTTTATCCTCTTCTTTGTTTTACGTCCAACACATGCTAACTTTGCCCGGTAGGTCAAAATTACTCAACGTTTTAGAGACGGCTAGCATCATTCTCCCCAGTTTAGTTCTCTGAAAATTGCACAATTTGCTTTCTAAAGAGAAGAACATATGGCTGTAATTAAAAAAAAAAAACATCTTAAGACATCCGTGGGGCGAACAATACATTCTGTTCATCGATGGTGCCCAGAGCTCAGTAGGCCTCAGCTGAACTTCATGTCAACCCTACAGTGGTATCTTCCGGCCAAAGAATTTTCATTAACACCAACCTGCATTCCCGCAGAGATCAAAGAAGCAGAGAAAGAAGGGTGCTTATAAATTCATAAAAGAGAGCTAAAATCTTTTGGGGGGGGGGGTACCCATCATCCAGAAAGATTAATGGGAGCATAATTAAGTTTTCAAAGTCTTGGTAACAGCAACCCTGCAAAACCCCGGGCCTGTTTCATCGCAGCCTTTAGTGTTAGTGACTCAGTGATATTTAAAAGCACTTAGGGTGAATTATCTTGCTTCTTTCAACTTACTTATTCGTGTAAGTGTTTGGAGATTATTTTCCCCCCCCCATCTAAGATCCTTAGGATTAGTGAAATGAGGGAAGACCCTCATTTCACTAGTTCCAGATGTATTATGGAAAAACTTTGATGAAGCAAGGTTCAGTACGGTCAAATGATTGGAGGGGAGTCAGGAGGAGACATGTGTTTATGGCTGTTTGAAGTCTAGGATGAAAGAAAAACGAATTGTAAATAAAATAAAAGCTTTTAAAGTCGTAAAACAATTACAAGTATGATCCGGTACTTAGTTATAAACTACCTGATTTGCATGTTCGGATTAGTATTTTGCTGACATTGAAAAACAACAGAACAAGTTGCATTTGTATGCACTCTTGATATAAAAAGAGGCTTATCTGATTTTAAAAAATGTAACCAATATCTGGTATGATTTTCAATATACGAAAGCTTTTTTAGCTCAATACTCCCTATTTATGACCCTGTAATCCCTTAATTGGGGGTAGAGTGGGAGTGACTGGATGGAGCTGAGCATTTACTGGCCGGATGCCCTTCCTGACGCCTACACGGAGTTCACAGCAGATATTTTTTTCTTTGCGCCCTGAGAAACATCTGCCACTATTTAGGATTGAACTCTCCACCTTCTGAGTAGGAGGTGAACGTGTTCTGAATCAAGCGTAGATTGGTTGTGCTATCATCAGGCAGCTTAACAAAGACGCAATGGTACATTCAATCAGATTATATTTTATTCTTCAGGCATCCTCTGACATCACTCACGGTTATGTAGAAGTTCTTCTGAATCTACAGTCATAATCTGGAACCATCACGAATATTGTAAAAAAGGATTAACGCTTCTCATCTCCTTCTTCAGGCATGCTTTCCCGGTATATTCTTGAAAGTGACTTCCTTTGGGATAGTGTACTTCAACTACTCCCGCCCCCCAGGCATAATTCAATGATCAATATTATTCTTCAGGCATCCTCTGACATCACTCACGGTTATGTAGAAGTTCTTCTGAATCTACAGTCATAATCTGGAACCATCACGAATATTGTAAAAAAGGATTAACGCTTCTCATCTCCTTCTTCAGGCATGCTTTCCCGGTATATTCTTGAAAGTGACTTCCTTTGGGATAGTGTACTTCAATTACTCCCGCCCCCCCAGGCATACTTCAATGACCAATGAGAGTACACAGTTATGATCACATGCCATGGACTACATGGCATGGACTACATTCCCCAGAATGCTATGTCTTAAAGAGACAGTTCTTAATTCTAGGCTAAACCCTT